>JARHVA010009269.1:292500-339399 GCA_037957365.1 Torreya grandis
GCCTGTTACATTAGTTGATGGTGTAGAGGGTGGAGTGAATCAATAAACAATATATTTACATATTTCATAACCCAAAAAAATTAGATAATTATTAATTTTTATTATCCAAAATTAATATTTATTACCATTGAAGAGAGGAGCCTTATTGATTGAGAAACCTCCTTGTATTTGTTGACTAGACATGCTTATGATTCAAGGATCTCCTTCAAGATGTTAGGATTGATTAAAAGGACCAAAATTTGATATCAATTTTTTGAATAAAAATTAATGAGATGGGGGAGGGTGAATCCATATTCAAAAAAATTAAATCAATTACATCCACTCATCTATGAACTATGAAATCAACATAATAATCTGGCAATGAATTAAGAATCAATCATATGGGCATGAAACAAGATGACAAATAAATTATGTGGGAAAACATTATGGGGATTAAAAAAAACTAATATAAATCTTGTAAAAACTATCTTATAAGACAATATATCAAATTTATTTAATCATCAACCCAACATAGATCACCAACCCTAAATTTATCAAGCACCCACTTAACTTTAGCAAAAATACACTTGCTAGGAGGCTACAACCCCCTATGACCAAGCATAAACTTATTAAAAGGAGAATTATAAAATAAAAAACCTTAAATTTTGTTACAAATCCCTATTTACCAAGCACCAGCTCAACCAATACTAATTTTTCAAGTACCAACTTGCAAGGAAGCTTCAACTCCCTCTTTAACCAAGTACTAACTCAGTCAATCACACTTATTTCCACTCATCTCTTTATCTATTATATGTAAACTATATCCACTATCATACATTAGGAAAACATATTTGATGGAAATTTTATATTATCTCAATATATTATGAATAATCCTTCATCTCTACCTCACTTGATCTTTCTCAAAATTGCCTCTTGACTTCTTGGCTCAACTAGCCCTCTTCAAGACTAAATAGGTCATGTGTCATTGATATTAATATATAAAATACCTATATTATCATCATGAAATGATTATATACTCTCTCCTTATGGTTTAAAAAATGTTACCAAACCCCTTTGTCTCATTTATTTATTAATTCATTTGCATCCTCTAAGCTTGTTCAAAGAGGCCTAAAATGCTTTGTATATATACTCATCTCTTGTTCATATATCACTTGGTCAGCCATACACCATTTAAATCTTATGTCAACCATATAATAAGTATCATTACATATAATAAAAATTATTCAAATGAAATTTGATTCCCCTTTGGTTTGTCATAACTCTATTAGGCCTTATTTTACTTTTAGGTCTTATGAAGACCTAATTATATTCGGTCTATCTTCTTAGAGTCAAATCTTGATCCTCTTGGGCCTAGATGGATTTATAAAAAAAATAAAAACCATTAAATAACTTAAAATAAGACCTATAATAACCTAATTAATTTTTGGTTAGACCTGTATCTTTTATGTATACCATGAAACCTCATTTAAGACAAACTATCTTATTAGGCCTTTGTACACCAAAATGTCTACCTTTCAATACTGAAGCTAAAACACACTTAATCCACTAAAATATGATTTACAAACTATATAAGTAGATTAAAAATTACCCCATGTTAATTTAAAAATGCATTATACAATTTCCCTCAAAGCTTAAGGCTTCAAGATCATCTCTGCAACTTACTCACTCAGGTCTACCAATTTTCCTCAAAGACTAGTCATGGTGACTTGGACCTCCAACACCTATATAGACACTTGAAATGAATCTTTATTAAATTAAATTATCCTATAAAATATTAATAACATCAAAAAAAACAAAATTCATATGTCAATAGAAAATATTTATCTTTCAGACCAATCTAATGATCTTATATCTCACAAACCAAATTGAACCAAATAGGTTATTTTGTGAATAAATTTTCACCATATTCACTGACCTCCAAAACTTATTTAAATAATATAAATTACTTTAAATTAATTAAAAACATATACATGCACTTGGTTTCATCACTCTAACATGAAAACATACTCAAATTCATCTTCTCATCTATGCTTGGGTTTTCCACTTTCACAATTAGGTCTATCTAGGACTAGATAACTTGGATGACCAGTTTAACACACTTTAATGGTGGAACCTATAAAAAATAATGGGTATGCATTATGTGTTTCTATATTATTTTATTATTCATTTTATTTTGTTGACCAATGTAACTTCTAATTGATATAACAAATTCTTCACAAACAAGCCTCTATCTATGCATTTTCTCTCTCATCTGACTAACCACCACCACCTATAGGTACTTGAGAGAGTTTAATACATGATAAAATAGTTTTAATATTCATTAAATACCATTTTGGTATTTTTTCAACAATATATTCCACATCAGGTCCTTATTAGGGTTTTATGGAGGTTTAACATAGGTTTTGGTGTTAATAATTATTTATAAAGGACTTCCCCTTAAATCTAAAACCAATGCCTATAGATCTTATCTAAGACCCTTCCAAATATATAATTACTATATAAATTTCCCATTAAAATTTTAAACATGACAATGAACACCTAAAAGTCCTTCTCACATTTTCATACCTTCATTTTGTCCACTCAAGAGACCTCAAAAGCACTTTTCATGCCTTTTCTACAAACCACCACCTCATACTTCATGAAAATTCCTAAAAAAACTTTACATACCTCTATCCATGCTCTCCTTTGGACATTAACATTGAAATATGATCCTCATGCCTCATTAGTCTAAGTAGGGTTTAAGAATGGTTTAGGTGTAGACTAAGACTGAAGGACCTATCTTTAAAGACTCACTTTGAGACACTTTTGATTGAATTCACACCTCATTATCATGTTAAAAAAAACTTCTCAATCTCTTAATTTCTTGATTTTACTCACCTCATCATGCCACTATCTCATACCTTCACCATGCCATGACTAGGCTCAAGCTTCCAATACACTTGACACCTTGACCTATTCTTTCCATCTCATTACCTCAATAAAAAATCAAAAAAGAAAAAAATACATAATATATCACAACATAATTATATCACTACACCAATATCTTTATGATGACAACAATCTTTCATAGCCTCATATAGACATACATGACCAAACTTCATATGACTTGACATCTCTCTTTCATGCACCTAAACACCTTTCACACCAATCCTCATAAGATAAAACATTAATGACAAATCTTATCCATGTAATACTCTCTCTTTCATGAATGAACTTACTCTTTCATGAAACCATAATACATTATTTGCCTTCAGATTCTCTTTTATCTTCAAATTTTCTCTTGCCTTCAAATTCTCTCTTGCCTTCAAATTCTATCATGACAACACTCTTCTCAATGCATCTTGTCTCATCACACACTACCAACTAAGCTATCAATTTTGACATAATCATGCTACCAACTGATAACATACTATCAATAGGCTACACATATCCATAATAGTTACTGATCAACACTCTATTTATACCACTACCATACTCAATTACTTGATCAAACTGACCTTTGACATCAATGACCATTATGCCTTTACATGATGCACCCTTTTGACAATAATGATAATAACATTCTAACACTACACATGATATTAATATACAATATCACCTACACATATTCCTATTACCATTATTATAAATAAACTATAGACCACTTAATCATGGGTTCCATTAAACCCTTCTATTATTTATTCATTACCATAGATTCATATTTAATATACATATGACATCATAGATATAACAATTGTAGATATTGCATATATACATGATCCTCAATATAATCATTAGTTTATTATGGTAGGTTCATAGTGGGGATATATCTATGATAATCCTTTAGATGCATTCATAGGATAATTTTTTCCTCTCAAATATTCTAAAAATACCAAAAAAATAAATAAAAACTTCAAAAATACAAAAATATGTTCTGCATTTACATATCATATTATCTCCTTGGCATATATTTTTTGGTTTGATGTGGATATATGGAATATAAGTATTTATTATATACACATGTATTTCAAACATATTTTGAGTGTGATATAGGCATACATAGATACATGATCTATGCACTTTTGGATGTTGGGGGAATCCACCTCCTTGATCATGATACATATAGGTTATATCATTCCATAGTCACTTTGCATTATCATTTTTGAGCTCATATATATACTTAAACATGCCTTTATCCATGATTATATCTTTCACAGTATACTTTATGTGCAAGTTACTTAATATTTTTCCAACACACATATCCAAGGACTAGTATGGTATGTCTATGTTGGTTGCTTATGATTTTATTTATGAACTTCCTTGAGTGCCTTTCCTTGATATTGTCTTTCTTATTTGAGAATTTGAATATGATCCATTATTTATGACCTGTGTGTCTTTGTTTTCCTCTTTGAGATTTAAATATGTCATTGATTTTTGTATGTTGATATTTGAATATGTTATTATTGATTTTTTGGACATTTGACCAGGTCATGTCCCTTAGATAATGTGCATCTAAACATGCCCCTTGTTTGATGTCTCCTTGGACCATTGTCTATATTTTGATTTTGAGTGCTCTTGTGATTTCACTTAGTTTCTTTTTGAAATTTTATTTTTACTATCTTGGTGTTTCCATGTTCTACATCATACATATTAAGACTTGATGTGATCACATCCTTTGTGCTTCAATGATATATTTACCTAGACATGTTCATTCTATATGATACATGGTATATTCACATTTTATATGGTTTTATTATAATTTTGAGGTAAGGTATCTATTATTTTATAATTCCCCTCACCTTAAAATTGGGGTCATATTAGTGGGGTCATGTCATAGAGGCATGAATTCCATAGTGCCTCATATATTTAGATTATAGTGGGGGCATGTTTTAGAAACATATCCTCCATGTTGGCACTTACACAAGTTATTAGATTTATCTATTGTAGTGGGGGAATGTTTTGGAAACATTTTATCCACACTTATATCAATTTTTAGTTTTAGATTGAAATAGGGGAATTTTTTGGAAACATGTTCTCCACACTTATCCAATAATCAGCATACCCATATTACACTGGGGGTATATTTTGGAAACATGTCCTCCACATTGGAACTTATGTTAGTTTTTATATTATAGTGGAGAATGTTATTAAAATATGTTCTCCATAATTACATAACTTCAAATTAGCCAATTTACATAGTTATATGATTTAGATACACATTTATGGTAGAATTATATACAATGATATCATTACTATATACAGTTTTAACCTGAGATATATCTAAGGTTCATATGTAATGTAATGTGTGCCTAATATTGTAAAATAAAATTAGTTCAAATTTCAAACACTTTTAGGGATTGTCATCACCCACATGGTTGGACTATTACAAACTGCATTGAGCCAATTATAGACATGTAAAATTAACATTCTAAGATAAAAATATTACACTTGTGACAATATTTTACACACTTAGATTTATACCTATCTTAGGGCCCCTTTTGATAAATTTTGATGACCTTACACACTATTATAAGCTAATATATGACCCTAAAATAAATTTAACCCCAGCTTAATCAGCTTTAGACAATTTTTAGGCTTGCCTAATAGTTATCTTGATGAAATCACCTATTAGACAAGAGTTTCCTAGGGGAATATAGTGTTGGAAGAAGAATTAGTTATATGGGGGGTGAATCAATGTTTGAAAAATTTCTTGAAATTATACCCAATCATTCATGAAATATGAAATCAATATAGTGATCTAGCAAAGTAAAAATAAGCATTCAGACAAGATAACACATATATGATTAGTAAACCCTCAATGGTAAGAAAACACACTATGATATATGAAAATGGAATATATTTCCATAAAATAAAAAACCAAATTTTTTTATTACCAACTCAACTTGGATCACCAACTCCAATAAGGTCAAGCACCCACTTGACTAGGCTTTAGCAAGCACCTACTTACAAAGAAGCACCAACTCCCTAAGTGAAACAACACAAACTCAACCACCTCATGAAATTTGATCACCACACCTATAATATTATTTAATGGCCTCATTTCAATACTTATGATCAATTTTTCATTAATTTATTCTCTTGCTTTTCATATATTTAAAAAGTCTTAAACTACCTTGTATATACAGTAAACACATGGTCACACACCACTTGGTCAGCCACACACCTTCAAACTCTTATATATAATAGGTATTATAACATGTTATGAACATTATTATAATGTTATTTGAACCCTTTTTTGTCTAAAACAACTAAATTAAGTCTTATTCCTCCTTTATGTCTCATGGAAACCTAATTATATTAGGTATATCCTCTTAATGCCAAAACTTGATCTTTTTTGGCATATATGGATTTATCTAAAAAATAAAAAACATTAAAAAAATTAGACAATGGAAATATTTTTACCTCATCCATTCCTTATTATACCTTCATCCTTAATTCATACTAAGAAATCTCTTTTAGAACAAACAGCCCTATTAAGCCTATGTACCTCAAAAGTCTGTCTTATAACAAAGAAGCTTAAATAGCCTTTAGATAATATATAGATTCTCAATGACCTTAGGGTCATATAAAATTTATTTAAACACCTTCACTTAGGATATAAAGGCTAAATAACATCTCTACAACTCCCTTACACTAAATTACCAATTCACCTTAAAAACTAGTCATGATGAATTATACCTCCAATGCCTATGTAGACACTTGTCATGACTCCTGATGAATACAAATGGTCAAAATATATCTCCATACCATCATAAAATATAAAATTAATATTTTATAATTCCAAATATTAGTCTTGAAGACCAATTTCTTGACCTTATGTTTCACAATCATAACTAAACCAGACATGCCATTTTGTGAGCAATGCTTTCACCACATATATTAATGTAAAAATATTATAAAATAATGAACATTAATTATAATTAATGAATATATTCTTAATTAATTTTTTTTATCCATATATCATTCATATACCTTCAAATCTATCTTTTCATCTCTACTTGGGTTTTACACTATTCACACCATTAGGTCTATCTGCAACTGGCTTACTTGAATGACTAAATTAGAACACTTTAAGCCTAAAACCTATCGATAAATCATATTATACTTGTAAAATTAGTATATATATTATTCTTACATCCATTTTATCTTCTTGAATAATATAAATTTTGAGAGATACAATAATTTGTTGATAAATTAGCCTATATCTGTGAATTTTATTTCTCATCTAACTAACCACCACCACCACTTGTAGGTACTTGAGAGATTTTAATACATGATCAAATATCTTATCTAGGAATTTTAATCCCTATATATCTATTTTTAACAAAATATTTCATATTAGGTCCTTATTAGGGTTTTAGGGAGGTTTAACATAAGTTTTGATGTTAACTATTGTTCATAAAGGACTACCACTTGAGTCCAAAACTAATGCCTATAGATATTATATATGACCATTACCCATATATAATTAATATATTAGACTCAAATGGAGAGGTTACATGTGCTAATTAATGTATGAAAATGCTTCTCAAATTTAAGACCTAATTATGTGAGCTTGAGAGGGATTAAAACTATGATTGATGTGATTTTCCTTCAAAACTTGACCTCAAACTTTGTGATCATTCCTAAAAAACTTTTCTCACCTATTTCCATGCTCACGTATGGATACTTTCTTGAAATATAATACTCATAGCTCATTAGGCTAGATAGGGTCTAAGAGTGGTCTAGGTGAAGACTTAGATTGAAAGCCCTGCCCCTATAAGCTTACCCTAAAACTCTCATGAACGATTCTATAACATAATGGAATTATCAAAAAATATAATACAACCTTTATATTCCTAAGTTAATTCATTTCACCATGCACCTACCTCTTCATTTCATGACTAGGCTTCTTATGTACTTGACATCAATGACTTATACCTTCCATGTATACATAATATATTAGACAACAATCTAAGACATTAGTTGACTTCAAATTATCTCATTATATTTATATCATGGCAACATTACAACATTATTCCATGCATCTTGTCACTAGATTGACACATCACATATTGCCAACTATACTTAATCACCTTTTACATCAATCTTCATAAGATACATCTTTGACATTAGTTATAACACTCAAGAATATCTTTCTTTATCATTGACAAAAACCACTCTTAGAAACTTCTCTCAAAAATTGAATTATCTATCATTTTGAAATTTATCCACATTTTACATAAATGAAAAAGAGATGCCTATAAGTTCTTAGATCACATCTATTTCATCCAAAAACACCCAACACACAAGATTATGAGTTTATGAAGCACCATACAAACATGCTCCCCTATCTTCATGCATACCTTATTGGCATTACTCACCTAATATTAGAGCTAATGAACCACCTGATTAGCTCCCTCTTAAGTACTTGACATCGTCAATGACTATTAGGGGTAGGAATTACACCCAATTCTAGTCTTAGCTATTCAAATGTTGCCTTTAGAAGTGGTTTGGTTAAAATGTCTGCAATCAAATCCTTTGTAGAAACATATCCAAGTTTAATAGTTTGTTCACTTAATTTCTCTCTTAATAAATGATACTTGATGTGAATATTCTTATTTATTGAGTTAATGATAAGATTATTTGAGATTCTTATGTCACTTATATCATCATAATAGATAGGGATAGAACTATCATACTCCACCTTGTAATCTATTAATGTATGTCTCATTCATAGGAATTGAGTGTAAGATGAAGATTATGCAATGTATTCATCCTCATAAGTAAATAATTCTATAGATTCTTGATTTTTAATTATCAATAATACTAAGCATTCTCTTAAGAAGAAAGCTTCTCCACCAGTGTTATTCCTATTATCTAGACTCCTTGTCCAATCTACATCTATATAGGCTATCAAGTCAAACTCCTTGATCTTTAGATACCACAACCCAAACTCCATAGTCCCCTTGATATACATAAGTATCCTTTTTACTTATTGTAAATGATTTTCCTTTGGGTATATTTTAAATCTTCCCAAAACACCAACCACTTGCATGATATTAGGTGTGAAGGTAGTAGTGTATAACAAACTTCTAATCATTGACCTATATTATGTCTTATTGACCTTTGTATATCCATACTCCTTATTTATATTACACCCTATGATAATAGGTGTGCTAAATTCCTTTCAATATTCCATTTGAAATTTCTTCAACATCTCTCTTATGTACTTAGATTATGAAATGAATATGCCTCTTTCTGATTGATTGATTTCTAACATGTTGACCATTTTTACCATAGGTAAAAATGGATCAACCCCCTATATTCAAGATCTCATAGATGGTATTTTTATGATATTAGAGGGTATGTTGTAGTTAATTTGATGTCATGTCATATGTTATTATATCTTTGGTTATATTCTAGCTTAGTCCTTGTGTCATTTGGTGTCTTAGGGGACATTTTAGAGTCATATATGCAAGTGGAAAGTTTTCATGGTGTAAAAATAGTTAGGATCATGGAAAGAGTTCACACAGGCATCAAGAAGTTCATTTGAGCTTTCAAAGATCAAGTAGTATTTAAGCCCAAGTCTAAGTGAACCAACCCATCACTAGGATGTCATCCAAAAATGAATAGACTAGCTCACTTATACATTTGATAAATTCACTTTGAAAGCCTTGAAATACAAACTTTTATGACACCATATATCTCTTTTTTCTAGGAACATGCTCTAAAAATTTCAAAACCGCATGAGTTCTCTAGCTTAAGTTATGGAGATTCAAAGTTGGACCTATAGAGTATAATATTCATGAAAGTATCAAGTTTGAGATTTTTAAAGTAAAAATTTATATTAAATATTTACTTAAATGGTTTTAATTTTATCAATATATAATTGTTCATATGAGCTTGCATACTGACACTCAGATCTAATGGTTTGTCCTTGGGTTAAATAGATCAAAAGGTCCCTGTGTTAAAAGCCTTTAAAAAGATATAGATTAGATAAAATCCAATGGTGTGGGTTTTATAACTATAAATATAAGTGTGTGATCTTGATTGATAGGAAAGTGGGAATAATTAGATATATGGCTAGCATTCATTTGTACATCTTGATCTAATGGTGCAAGTGAAAGTCAACATGTCAAAGGATCTTCAGGGTATAAAATCAAAGGCTAGTGTTCCTTCATACATCATGATCCTATGACATGTAAGAGGTCATAAATTTAGGATATGATAAAAATGATATATGAGACCAATAATAATAATGATATGTTGGAGAAATGTGATTGGTCTGAGTTAGATTTTGACAAACAAAGTCAAACCAAAGAGACATTTTTTATCGAAGCAAATAGGTATCACAAACATAGTTTAGAATGGAATAATAAATATGGTAGGTAAATTACACATGGAAAAATATGTATTATAAAGGATTCAATATAATATCAAACTCTTTATACTTGTGTGCCACCATGAAAGCTCAGTTGAGGACCTGAGAGGAATAGTGACTACCAAAAGTGAAAAATGAGGTCCAAAAAAATAATGAATGACTATAAATGATGAATATATGTGTCTATAATATAAATAATATCTAAAAACATGTCTATGAATATCATATAAAATTTTTCAACTCTCTTAATTTAGTTTCAAATGCTTGAGAGATGATCTATGATAAAGGCAGTTTCACAAAAGCTAGCGGAAGAATCTCTACACCAATTTGGAGAATTTGTCATGGTTTAGATGGAAATTTGTATTAAGAGTCATTCATAGTCTATTTCATACTCCAATACCATACAATTTAACTATTTATTGACTATACATGTGCTCGAGTGACCTTTGAACTTTATTATTTCATGCTCTTTCTGAAATTATATAAGTAGCTACCATTTTGGCCTTTGAAAGACATAACACCCATATATGGTGAAAGCCTATCGGTTTTGACATTATAATTTTCCTTAGAACAATAAATACAATATAGTTTGAGTTAATACATCATCTTATGAAATTTTTTGAAGATATTTATAGTGAAGTGTTAAGTGATATCTATCTATCCTTGCTTTCTCTCAATCCTCGCATATTTTATGCAAGTGATTTCAGCCTAATAGGTTATATAAAGTGTTGTTAAATGTATGAGTCTATTTTAAGTATAAAATGAAATTTAGTATCTAAAATTGATCTATATTTTCATGCACCTTAGATAATTTTCATGTATCTTACCTTCATATTGAAACACTAATGTTAGTGTATTTTGGGACTCTTAGGCTAGTGTTTTAGGCATTGTCTCTTTGCGAAATAGGTACAATAGTATTTTGGAATAACTTATAGTGTGTCACCTCCTTTATATTAGGTTAAATTTAATTTAATCTCTAACTCTTTTCCCCATAATTAATCATTTGTCATAGATAAGAACATTTCAAGATACATTCAAGGAGCTAGCTGTTAAATCTAGAATCTAATTTCCAATATAGGTATACCCACATACCTAAAAATGTTCCCATATTTCCCAAATATAGAATAATATTAAACTAATTATAGGGTGAAATATTTTTTGACAATAGTTTTGGCATACCTAGTAGAACTCAATATCTTCAAGATAACTTGTCAAGGTGAATGTTGGTCTTGACAACATCAGCTACAAATTGGTGTGCTACTCAGCATTTGGTGACTCCTTCAAGGTAAATCTAGTTCAAGGCCATTGTTTTGCTATAAATATACCTTTATAATTCATGGTTCTCACTAGGTAATCATTTGGTAAAATATTAAATTCCATTAACCCACACATTCAATCTAAAATTCTTCTTGAAGTTTAATATCTATAGCCTAATCTGCCCATTGAAGAACAAGTAGATTTTTATAGAGAGGAAGAGAGTGAAGAGGCTAAAGATATTTAAGATATTTAATAAGAATAATACATGGCTAGACATAATTATTTCCCTTCCTTAAATACTAAAAATCCAATTCAATTTCAATTATATGATGACATTCCTCCTAAATCCATGAAAGGTATACCCACATTCAATGGTGAGAGTCATGTCACACCTAGTGAGCACATTATAGATGTTTCTAACTTTTGTAGTTTCCATAATATTATTTAACATAATATTTCAATTATAATCCTTGGCATGCCCCTTAAATGGAAGGATCTTTTTTTTATAAGACTCTAGAAGGTGGATGTATCACAACATGGGATGATTTTGGAGTTTTGTTGACTTCTAGATTTGGAAATGAAAGTGACCTTGCCTCTCTTAGATATCAGATCAATGTGATAAAAAGGGGATCCAAAGAATAAATGCATGAATTAAATGAAAATTTTCATAAGACTTGGCATAGATTTACTCCTCCCATGAGACCACCTATTATCTTTGTGTTCCCTACTTACTTGAGAGTCATTGGGATTGAAATTGTTTCCATGCTTCAATATATGGGAGGCTCCACTATTCCCAAAGTATATGTTTTGCTATAAAAGCTAAGAATAGTCTCATATAAGCTAGAAGGTTTCCTCTTAAGGTGTATATGCCTTCTTATACTTATTATTCTACTAGTAATCTATAAGTGTCTCAAATTATTAATGTTAATACCAAGCCCAATGCTACTCCTAAGAAGGTAGATACTACCATAGACAAAGATACATGTATACAATGGTTGTAAATTAAGCTTAGGAGAGGAAATATGAAACAAGGTGTCCATAATAATTCATACCCTTATAAACATAAATATGGTTAGCAATATTGAAGAGGAGACTAATGGTAGCCTAAACCCAACATGCATGCCAATGTATATAGTCCTAACCCTACCACCAATGCAAGGGAGATGGTACTAGTTCATATTAATTTGGTACAAGGAGAAGATTATAAATAATACCAATTAATATATGCCAATAAAAATGGATATAAAAATATTGTGGCTCAAGAAGGAGTTACTCCCCTCCTATAAAATGAAGATGAGGTGATGATGCAAGTTAATGAGGATTGGCAACCTCAAGGAGAGATCTTCACCAGTTTTCTAGTTGAAGACACTTTTATGCTAAATCAAAGAGAATATATTGTAAAAAATACAAGGGATAATAGGAAGGCCATAGGTGGTGTTAGTAGCATGCCCACTGGCTCATCGAATCTTCCTACAAAGTAGTAAGGCATAGTTATAAGTGTGTCATTTTTAAAACCTCCTAGACCTCCATCAAGTCAAAATATGGTAAGGTATGCTCCTATTCCTCAAATTAAAAGTAATTTTATGCATAAAACATCCTAAGATAAAGTAGGTATGGATTATTTAAACATTTCATATTCTTTGAACAACACTAAAACATCCATTTCTCTTTGGGATGTTCTTCATATGCTTGGTAAAAAAGAACTCCTACAAAATTAGTTATCCATTATCCCTGCTAGTGTCTCATCCTCAAATAAAATTCATGGACATGTTTCTCTTTTAAATTATCTTATTACCATTTTTGAAACATACACTATGTCTGAGAAACCTCCACCATTTTACCTCACCCTCATTATAGGTGACAAGTTAGTACACAATTTCATAGTCAATATTAGAGTTTCTACTTATGTCATGCCCAAAGTTATGGTTGACAAGCTAGGCCTGAAGTATGAGACACATAGAAAATGGGTCCTTAAATTAGATGGTACACCTATCAAATTAGTGGGACTGATAAAAAACTTGAAGGTTTTCTTACATGATTATCCTAGTTTTCCTATCTTACAAGACATAGTTGTGGTTAATATCCCAACCCACTTTGCAATCTACCTATCAAGGGACTTCATAGCCAATATAGGTGGATATATCTCATATAACTCAAATTTATTGGCCTTTAGAACAAGGTATGGGGCCAAGGTGATAATTAGGACACAAACCCTTGCAATGTTTCATATTGAGCCTTGTATTAAGATAAGTTCTAATCTAAATTGTGTGACCCATGAAGAAAAGGAATCTATTGTAGATGATGGCACTTATTCCAAGCTTGAGGGTATTTTAGATTTATTTCTTGATGAATATAAAATTAATACTTATGAGCATGATCCCTATGATTTTTTAGAGGAAATTGATTTATTATTTTATTATATACATGAAGAAGGACCACCGACACCTCTACATGCCAAGGAAGAGGGTGAAGATGATGAGATGTGGAAGATGTTTATTGATGGTTTAAGAAGTAAAGTTGGTGAAAGAGATGGTGTTATGTTTGTCTCCCTATATAAACAAAAATATTATGCTTCTTACATTTTTAATTTTAGTTTTACTTGTAATGTGGTTGAGTATGAAGGTTTAATTCATGACCTTCAATGGGAAAGGAGAAAAGGAATCAAGAACTTGTAAGTATATGCAGATAGTGAATTGGTTGTGCATCAGGTGAGAAATGTGATTGATAAAAAAAACCCTTTACTTAAGCCATAAAAGCATATGGTATGGGATTTGATTTAATACTTCAATGCATTCAATATATAATCAATCCCAAGGTAATAGAATAGTCATGCTGATGGACTAGCTACCATAAGAGCTCAATTTGATACTCTAACTACCATAAAAGAGGAGGGAAAATAGTCTCATCTTAAGATCATTATCAAACCATTTTTACCTGATAATGATGTGTCTTGGAAAGTCTTTGATAGTGATAGACACATTTTATGCTTCCTACAAAATGAGGTTAAATTTTCTTTAAGGAATCAAAAGAGTCTCCAAGAATAATTGGGTGATCAAATTGGGAAACTAAGAACCAATAAGATACCTAAGGTTTTGGTTACCTTAGAAAGCATATTCAATGATAATTATCAAAAGAAGGAGAAAGTGATTATGTATACAAAAGAGGATAATTATGAAATCATCTTGAGCTTCAAGGATAAATTCCTCAAACTAGGTAACATATGTTCTACTTTAGAGAAGCAAGCATTCATTGAGTATTGTAGAATTTTTCATGATATCTTCACTTGGGAATATCAAGACCTCAAAGGATTTGATCCTAG
Source organism: Torreya grandis (assembly GCA_037957365.1). NCBI lineage: Eukaryota > Viridiplantae > Streptophyta > Pinopsida > Cupressales > Taxaceae > Torreya > Torreya grandis. Next base: position 307,440 of record JARHVA010009269.1, read on the forward strand.
CCTAGAAAACCATACTATTGAGTTGGAACCTGGAGTTAAATCAGCTAGACATAAGCAAAGACCCATCAATCTCAAGGTTGAGAAACTCATGAGGTTAGATCTTACAAAACTCCTTGAATATAAAATAATCTTTCCTACAAAGCATTAAACATGGGTGGCTAACCTTGTGCCTATTAGAAAAAATAATGGGGAGATAAGACTTTGTATGGACTTTAGATATATTAATAGAGTGTCACTCAAAGATCACTATCCTCTACCCTCTACACTCAAAGATAACATTTTTCTCTTCTAGATGGGTATTCAGGTTACAATCATATTTTAGTCAGTGAGGATGGTCAATTAAAGATAGCCTTCACTAATAAATGGGGTAATTTTTCTTATATGAATATGGCCTTTGGTCTATCTAATGTTAGTGCCACATTTTAAAGATCAATAAACATGGCCTTCAAAGGTTTGATCAATAAGATGTTAGTGGTTTATCTAGATGATATAACAATGTTTTCTAAAGATGATAATGAACACATCTAATAATTGAGACAAGTGTTTGAAAGATGTAGGCAATATGGAGTATCTCTTAATCCAAAGAATTGCATCTTTGTTTTTCATGAAGGTAAGATCTTAAAACATATCATTTCCAAGGATGGTTTGACTATTGATCCTGAAAGAATATAGGTTATTCTAGGCTTATCATTGCCTTTACATAAGAAAGGTCTTAAAATTTTATTAGGAAAGATAAATTTTTTGAGGAGGTTCATACCTCATTTTTCATCTTTGGTGAAACCTATCACAACCATGATCAGGAAGAACCAAGCCTTTTCTTGGACCAAAGAGGGTAGGATAAGTTTTGAATTCATAAATAAGGAAATTTTACAATCTCCTACTCTTGTGAATCTTTATTTTACTAAAGACTTCATGTTGTATTAATTTTTTAACCTTGATACTGTTGGGTGAATATTTTGTCATCAACTAACTGATGGCAAAATGGGGATATCAGCCACAGTATAAGGGAGATTTACACCACGAGGAGTGTGGCTTTACCAGATCTAGACGAGGTAAATCTCTCCTCTCATCAAGGGGAGGTTCCCTATCAATATTTACGTGCTATAAGCATATATATAATTAAGAAAAAAATAACACATGGGGGCTAGAACAGCATCTACTTCTCTTTTTTCAGAAGTAATGTATAAAGAACAAAAAGGAGAAAATCCTAATCTAATGCTAACAACATTCCTCTTTTTTCAGGAATGATATTAAACAGAGATCGAGAAATCACCTGAAGAACAAATTCACAAGAACGCTCACGCAAGCACAAAGTCTTCCATAGCTTCTTCACAGATTCGGAACAAGTACAACCATAGAGTAAAGTGAAGCACAAAGTCTTCACCTGAAACTACAAAAGATAAATGAATCTGAAAGATGAAAGTAGCACAAAGTCTATCTCCCACCCTCTAGAAGTGCCCTTAGATAATATCAACACATTCACTTTGCTTATTAAATCAGATAAACAAGAGGTTATCAGGAAAGAGTACATAAGAAACTATTTCCTAGATGACACAGATAACTTCAACACAAAGTCTGAAATCACTTGCTTCTCATTCATTTGACAAAATATGATTTACAAATCTGAGCACAAAGTCTCAAAAGTTGCTTCAATTTTAGCAGAGTGTTTGCTCTCCATTTTTTCCCAAGAAGATTTACAAATGAGGTATCCACTATATATAGGGAGAAAATCCTCAAAAACAGAAAAATAATAAAATACAAAATATCTTGGTCAAAGATAACTCATCTTTGACTTTCTAGATATTTTCCAAAAATATAATATTCATAATTAGATATTACAAAATTGCATGCATTATGCCTAAAACAAAAATGCATAAGGATAGAAGAAGAGAGAAAGAGAGAGAGAGGGAGAGTGTCAAATTTTGCCGCCAAATTTCTTCAAATGAGCATCGTACATGGTGATCGATGCTTGAATTCCTATGCTGTCTGGTGCAACTGCATTTTTGGAGACAACCCTTGATCTGATTAGTGCATCTTTCAATGCTGTGATGGCCTTAGAGTGGCCAGTTAACCTAGATTTTAGACTCTCCAAAGTTAACTGAGCATCCAGAATACTGTCCACCAATGTCGTTGAGAAAGATGTTTCAACAAAAGCTTTTCGGATCATCTCTTCTGAATGTTGAAGATCAATGACTTCTTGATCTTGACACAGGAGTTCTTATTGGAGACGGCATCAACAAACATCATAGTGCTCTTCTCGAGATTTTTTTTATTTCTTTTCCTCTGTCGAGATCTTTCTCTAAACTGTCAGTCTTTATTTTCAGGCTTCTTCATGGTCTTGGACTACTTCGAAGAAACTTCAATGGCCTGGAAGAACATCTGCTGAGAAGACGTCGATGAAGGGGGACCCTTCACAGAAACTGTAGCGAGAACCATGATTGTGTGATCAGAGGAAGAAGGGAGTGATCGGGAAGATCTGCACGTTTACTGGTCACGATCAAGGAAATGAGTTGGAAAGGGATGAGACGCGAGCAGGTCAAAAAGTGGAAAAAGAAGGGGAGTGGGCACAAAAAGAATGGAGGTTCGATCAGAGTTATAGAAATGCGAGTGCCAGATGCAAGGGCAGTAAAAATTGCCGTCTCTGCATCATTCAGATGTAAGGGCGGCAAAAATTGCTGCCCCTGCACGGGCGGGAGAAGGGACGGCGAACACGACCGATGCCGGCAGACAGAACCACCGACATCGGCAAACATATTGACGATGGTAGATGAAAACCACCGACGTCGGCAAAGATGCCAACCACGGTAGAAATCAGCCGACGACGGTGAAATTTGGCTTAAACAGCCCGTGGGGAGTTTACCGCCCATTGCAAGGGCGGCAAAAAGGAGATGAAGAACATGGGTAAGGGTGGTAAAAATTTTTGCCTTTGCATAAAAAGTGCAGGGGCGGCGATTTTTGCTGCCCTTGCATAAAAAGTGCAGGGGCGGCGATTTTTGCCACCCTTGCATAAAAAGTGCAGGGGCGGTGATTTTTGCCACCCTTGCACAAGGGAAAAGGGAGGAAAGACTGGCAGGGACGAGAAGGTAACCACTTCTCGTTTCGAGGCCAAGATGAAAGCAAATTTGAAATCTGCCTTGAAGAACTAATTGAGGGAGACGAAAAGACGAAAAGGACAAGTTTCGTAGGGGAGTTCCAAAAATAAGCACAGCTGATTTTGGGAACAACAGCTGGCTCCTATTGGGGAACTACCTTCTATTGCAAAAAGTGATGAAAGGGAGTAGAATTCAGAATCTCCATTGCCTTAGAAGCATGCCATTGGGCCACGGAGTCAAGCTACTTAAAAAGAAATGCTCCAAAAATGAAAATAGAAATGAAATAAAACAAAGCTAAAGACTATACAAATATACAGGTGAATTTATTTGGTACTTCAAGAATCGAAGCACCTCAGATGCTGCCCCTTTAGAGGCAGTGGCGATGATGCCCTGTCTTGATAAACCAGCAAGAGGCCATTTTCCCCCTAGAATTGACGATGTGTAAATGGAAATCTCCACCAAAAAACTAACTTCATGTGCCATCCCTTTAGTTTTCTCCTCTTACCCCACATCAAGATTTGTCTTTTGACCCAAAAACCATGAATCTTTATTTTCTTGGTGAAGAGTTCTCTTCCCTGATCATCATGCACAGCAATATGATCAGATACCATAATTGATTTCTCTTCTGGTTCTATCTAGCATCTGATTTGATTGTTCTCATTTGACATTTGCCACTGATTGGCACTATCAGGTCCACTTGTCATTATTTCAGTTGAACCAAATTCCTGTTTGGCATTCTCAAGGGTTTTAACAGGTTCTTCATGAACGTCTTCTGTGGTCAGAAGATAATTACCCCTGCCAGAGGACTCAAATAAAATCTAAGCTATAGGAGATGATATTTGGGTGACCACGTACTTTGCCTCTTTCTCAGGGAGCAACCTTTGCATCACGCCTTTCACAGGGATCTTTGCCTGGGATAAGTCCATGCTTAATTCTCCTCCGACATCTCTGCAAAAGTTCCGCCCAAGTAGAATGCCATATGAGGCTGGGACGTCAGCTACCAGTACTGTCATCTTAATCCTTTTGTCAGGGAACATTGCAAATGCAAATTGGACATCTTTGATTTGCCCCAATAGTGATACTGGTTTTTTCTCCATGGAGAAACACTTCCCAAAAGTTTTATTCAATGTGAGACCAAGAGATTCTGCTACTTTAGTAGGCATAACATTGTCAGATGCACCAGAATCGATGATGCAGTTGCTCAGCTTGCGACCGTTTATTAATAGGGAAACATAGAAAGGTTCTATTTTTTTAGGGGCAACTGGAGGAGTCACGACAAGATGGTTTTGGGTGGATATATCTTTTGAAGGATCATGAGTTACCCTCAAAATTTCTTGTCTTGTAGGGACGGTTGTACCTTTCACACATTTCGCCAATCTGTCCAACTGTTTAGGATGGGCTTGTAGAAATTCAAGTTCAGACATTTGGATTTTAGTATTTTTGACATGCTCAATTATATCAAATGTCGGTATTAGACTAGGTACAGAGGATGGGAGATCACTCTTTTGGATTTTGGGATGGGAAAGGCTGGTTTGCAAAGTTGAAGCAAAGGGGGCAAAGGTGAATGAGGTACGTACCTTTTCAATAGTCAACGGGTCCTTTAGTTGGAAGGGCAGAGGGGTTCCCCGCTTGGCAATTGAAACTGATGGCTGAGGTTGCTCCTCTATCTTCTCTTTATCAGCTTGTCGGGCTGACTGTTTCTGGGACCGGGTGAATATGGCATATGATCCTTCAGTTGCATTCCCTTCACTTCTGGGTTCCTCTTGATAATTCAGGTAGCCAATGACAGAGTCACTAGCTAATTCTTCTTCTTGCTCTCCAAAGAGATTAGCATCATATTGTTGGTCCAACTCAGGTTGGAAAGGGGAAGTGTGTTCTGTTTCCAGATATCCAACTGCTGAGTTGGTTGGAGGGGCTTCAAGGGTGAGGTTCCTCTGTGGGGGAGGAAGATGATTTGGCTGCCCTTGATTCCTAGCAGCATTACCTTGGTACGCTTGATTCTAAAATGTCCTTCTTGGCATATCCTGATTAGGAGAAGTAGACATAACTAGGGCCATCTGTCTTCTGAGAGCTAGCATTTCATTTGCTAACTTTTGTACCATAGGATCTATAGTAGCTATAGAAGGGCTTTCAGTAGATGAAGGGAATTTATTTTTACTTGAGTCTTTTCTGATCTTACCTGCCAGGATAAGATCATCCTCGATCTCAGTAGCTAAATCTTGAGCCAATGCTAGATCCATAGGGCCAGCTCACCTTAATAGGAAACTTACTTTAGGAAGCTGCGAGTTGATGAAAAAGCACTTGAGATTTTCTGGCGTGGGCTGAGCCACGGTTGGAATTTGATTTCTCAACTTGTTGAATTTGGCTATGAAATCCCTCATGGGTTCCTGGGATTATTTTTTCATCTATGTTAGCTAAGCTAACAAAGCATGTGCATCTTCAGCGGGTTTAAATCTAGCTTTGAATTTGGACTTGAGCGTATCCCAGCTTGTTACTGACCCAGCCTGCAAGTGATAGAACCAATCCGCAACAGCACCTTGTAAAGTCTCCACAAAAAGTCTCACTGCCACATCTTCAAATTCGACCCCTATTATGCCACATGCTATGGAGAAAGCAGCAATATGCTCATCAGGATGAACCTTTCCATCTCCAAAGAACTTAGGAAAAATGTTCCTAGAACTACGAGGTAGTTCATGCAGAGGTGGGGTCAAGTTAAGAGGACCAAAGGAATTGCCCTGCGGGCCTTGAGCCATTATGATAAGAGGATGAAAAGGTGGGATAACAAACCTTGGTGGAGTGTTTATAGGTAGGCGGCGATTGACAATGGGAAAAGGAGTTCTACCTTGTGTTGGTGACCTGACAATGCTAAAAGGAAAACTCTTGGACCGTTGAAGAGAAGCTGATGGAGGAAATAGATCAAAATTACTCTGTTGTGCTAATTCAAACACAGGGTCGACAACACCCTTAGATCTCTGACTTCTGGTATAGCGTGGGGTAGCCAGATTTTTAAAACAAAAATGGGACCGAAACTACTTCAAGTTGAAGCTTGAGGCTCCAAGATGTGCGTTCTTCCCAGCAGCTCTGGTTTTGCAGACCAGATAATATAATGGAGGCAACTGGTAAAGCTAAAATGATAATGGGTAAGACATGAAATGGAGTCGCCAGATTACGCAATGGAGAAGGGTAGAGACTGCTTCAATCTGAAACTTGAGGTTTCAGACTGCACATTCGGTCCCCAGCGGAGTCGCCAAAAAACTTGTTGGGTGAATATTTTGTCATCAACTAACTGATGGCAAAATGGGGATATCAGCCACAGTATGAGGGAGATTTACACCACGAGGAGTGTGTATTTACCAGATCTAGACGAGGTAAATCTCTCCTCTCATCAAGGGGAGGTTCCCTATCAATATTTACGTGCTATAAGCATATATATAATTAAGTAGAAAATAACACATGGGGGGTAGAACAGCATCTACTTCTCTTTTTTCAGAAGTAATGTATAAAGAAAAAAAAGGAGAAAATCCTGATCTAATGCTAACAACATTCCTCTTTTTTCAGGAATGATATTAAATAGAGATCAAGAAATCACCTGAAGAACAAAGTCACAAGAATGCTCACGCAAGCACAAAGTCTTCCGTAGCTTCTTCACAGATTCAGAACAAGTACAATCGTAGAGTAAAGTAAAGCACAAAGTCTTCACCTGAAACTACAAAAGATAAATGAATCTGAAAGATGAAAGCAGCACAAAGTCTATCTCCCACCCTCTAGAAGCGCCCTTAGATAATATCAACACATTCACTTTGCTTATTAAATCAGATAAACAAGAGGTTATCAGGAAAGAGTACATAAGAAACTATTTCCTAGATGACACAGATAACTTCAACACAAAGTTTGAAATCACTTGCTTCTCATTCATTTGACAAAATATGATTTACAAATCTGAGCACAAAGTCTCAAAAGTTGCTTCAATTTCAGCAGAGTGTTTGCTCTCCATTTTTTCCCAAGAAGATTTACAAATGAGGTCTCCACTATATATAGAGAGAAAATCCTCAAAAACAAAAAAATAATAAAAAACAAAATATCTTGGTCAAAGATAACTCATCTTTGACTTTCTAGATATTTTCCAAAAATATAATATTCGTAATTACATATTACAAAATTTCATGCATTCTGCCTAAAACAGAAATGCATAAGGATAGAAGAAGAGAGAAAGAGAGAGAGAGGGAGAGTGTCAAATTTTGCCGCTGGATTTCTTCAAATGAGCATCGTACATGGTGATCGATGCCTGAATTCCTATGATGTCTGGTGCAACTACATTTTTGGAGACGACCCTTGATCTGATTAGTGCATCTTTCAATGCTGTGATGGCCTTAGAGTGGCCAGTTAACCTAGATTTTAGACTCTCCAAAGTTAACTGAGCATCCAGAATACTGTCCACCAATGTCGTTGAGAAAGATGTTTCAACAAAAGCTTTTCGGATCATCTCTTCTGAATGTTGAAGATCAATGACTTCTTGATCTTGACACAGGAGTTCTTATTGGAGACGGCATCAACAAACATCATAGTGCTCTTCTTGAGTTTTTTTTTTATTTCTTTTCCTCTGTCGAGATCTTTCTCCAAACTGTCAGTCTTTATTTTCAGGCTTCTTCATGGTCTTGGACTGCTTCAGAGAAACTTCAATGGCCTGGAAGAACATCTGTTGAGAAGACGTCGATGAAGGGGGACCCTTCACAGAAACTGCAGTGAGAACCATGATTGTGTGATCAGAGGAAGAAGGGAGTGATCGGGAAGATCTGCACGTTTGCTGGTCACGATCAGGGAAATGAGTTAGAAAGGGATGAGATGCGAGCAGGTCAAAAAGTGGAAGAAGAAGGGGAGTGGGTGTGGAAAGAATGGAGGTTCAATCAGAGTCGAAGAAATGTGAGTGCCAGATGCAAGGGCGGCAAAAATTGCCGCCTCTGCATAGTTCAGATGTAAGGGCAGAAAAAATTGCCGCCCCTGCATAGGCGGGAGAAGGGACGGCAAACACGACCGACGCTGGAAGACAGAACCGTCGATGTCGGCAAACATACCGATGATGGTAGACAAAAACCACCGACGTCGGCAAAGATGCCGACCACGGCAGAAATCGGTCGACGATGGTGAAATTTGGCTTAAACAGCCCGCGGGGAATTTACCGCCCATTGGAAGGGCGGCAAAAAGGAGATGAACAACACGGGTAAGGGCGGCAAAAATTGCCGCCTTTGCATAAAAAGTGCAGGGGCAGCGATTTTTGCCACCCTTGCATAAAAAGTGCAGGGGCGGTGATTTTTGCCGCCCTTGCATAAAAAGTCCAGGGGCGGCAATTTTTGCCGCCCTTGCATAAAAAGCGAAGGAAAATGTAGGGGCGGTGATTTTTGCTGCCCTTACACAAGGGAAAAGGGAGGAAAGACTGGCAGGGACGAGAAGGTAACCACTTCTCGTTCTGAGGCCAAGATGAAAGCGAATTCAAAATTCACCTTGAAGAACTAACTGAGGGAGACGAAAAGATGAAAAGGACAAGTTTTGTAGGGGAGTTCCAAAAATAAGCACAGCTGATTTTGGGAACAACAGATACTATATCAACCATGCTAATGCAAAATAATGATGAGGGTGTGGAGTAACTAATTTCATTCTTTAGTCAAGGTTTAGAAGATTATGAAGTCAAGTACACCTTTGTAGAGAAACAAGTCCTTACTATTTTAATGGGACTAAAGAAGTTCATACATATGGTTTAAATAATAAGATTCATGTTATGGTCTCTTATCCTAGTACCAAAAAGTTTATCTTGAGGAAAGATCTTAGTGAAAAGAGGGTAGGGTGGATCACTAAAGTAATGGAATATGATGTTGATATAAAGGTGATAAAATTGATAAGGGGTAAAGGCCTCTATGATCATTTAGATTTAGATCTTCATGATCCAAAATAAGAATCTCTAGTCAATTATGATTATTCTCAATCAATTGGTTCCTTGCCTCTACAAAGTTAGACATAGAACGTGATTAGATTTCTTCAAAATGGTGAGTATCCTAATGGTATGAGTAGATCACAAAGGAGATCTTTTATGTTGCAATATATTCTCTTTTTTTTTATGAATGATGTTATCTTTATAAGAGACATTAATGGTGTGATATTTATATGCATTGATAATGATCATTTTGGAGTGTTTCTTAAGAATTTCCATGATGGGACAGTAGAAGGTCATTTCTCTCCAAGAACCACAACTACCAAGATCATGCGGGTAAGTTATTATTACCCTAGCCTCCCTAGCCTCTTCAATTATTGCCATGATTGGGTGATAAGGTGTGGATAATGTGATTTATTTGTAGTAAAATAGAAATTTGTATCTCTTCCTTTGAAGCCTATCTAAGTAGATGAACCTTTCATGTAATGGGGTCTTCATGATAAACCCCCCATCAAGTGATGGTCATGAATGGATAATTATAGTAACTAATTACTTTACAAGGTAGGTTAAGGTATCAACATTAAAGGAATCAAATTAGAATTCTATCTTGGAGTTCTATGAGAGCATCATCACATGGTTCAGTATTCCTAAAATTATTTTAGATAATGTTCTTACTTTTATGGGTGATAAGACAAATGATTAGGTAAATAGTAATTGAAATTTCTTAAGAAATTCATCTAACTATTACCCTCAAGGTAATGGGTTGGCTAAATCTACTAACACAAATATAATTAGAATCATCAAGAGAATCTTGGAGCATAACCAAAGAGTTTGGCACACAAAATTGAAGATAACCTTATGGGCTGATAGGATAACTCCCAATAAGTCAATATGGAATTATCCTTTTATGCTTGTCTATATAAGGGAAGATAGGTTGTTTATCTCTCAAGAGCTACCTACCTTAGAGTTAGCACATAACCTAGAGTTGCTTGAGAATAATCCAATGGAGGTGATATTTTCTAGGACCAAAGTTCCCTAAAGCTCTGACATAACTTGTCAGATTTAAGAGCACACATGATTACCAATGTATAAGCAACTTAAACATGCGGAAATACCAAAAGAACAAATAACTATCAATGAGAAATAACATAGAATATGAGAGGCAACACACAATTGTATTCAACTCATTACAAAGGAAATTACAATAAAGAGATCACACTCTTCTCCACCTCTGTGAGGCTTCCTCCTCAAGGGCTCCCAATAATCTTCCCACCAGAGTAATCTTCTCTCATAGGTCACAACACACATCTAACACAAGCTGTTGTTCACCTCATTATACATCTATACAATCGAGTACGAACCGGTACTCCAAGTAGATCTAACCATGATCCTACTCCTGATGTATTGTTGTCACCTTGGATCCTGGCCAACCTGCCAATCTCTGTCTGACCCTCGCATTCACACATCTCCCTATAGACCAACCTAATCCTACTTATCACATGTAGATCTCCTCCATGATCCTGCAACACCCTGCATATCAAACCTGATCTTACATACATGGGGAATCCTACTTGATTCCACCATGGGAAGAACTCTCCAAGCTCCACACTTGGGTTCTACAAGTTCTACACTTAAAAATATAGCCCATGAGTCTATTATATAGATCTCATGCATACACTTAATTTAGATGGGTGGCTCAAAGACTCGAATTGGTCTCTAACATGAAAACTCTGTGTTCACTTAACTGACTGTTCGTTAATAGCAGTTCAGACCGCTACAGGTGATCAACATCGGTCCCTGCCTGACTGGAGGTGACCGATGCCAGCCGATCTCCTACCGATGTTGGTTTCCTTTTGCACTCCCCTGACCGACATTGGTTATGGCCTGCTAACACCGGTGACTGTCAAGCTCAAAAACATCCTCCTCTTGTTTTCCATAGGTGAAGCTTTTAGCTCCACACCCTAACAATCTCCCACTTGGAGATAAAGAGCTACACCTGTACCCATACCAATACTCTATCTAATCTGCATCCTGGCTTGTATTCCTCTTCAAGCTCCCACTCGAAGACAACCCACCACACTCCTTTTGGTGCTACCCCTATGTCTAAATTTCTCCATTCTTCTGCCTTGCTATACTCCCACTCAAATAACAATCCCTGTGAGTAACCTGTAATCAACAACACTTAACAGATTTGAACCACCTGTTAGTCAAGCTTGCTCTGAGAACGTCCAACCTCACTCTGATACCATTTGATAGGACCAAAGTTCCCTAAATCTATGACACAACTTGTTATATTTAAGAGCACACATGATTACCAATGTATAAGTAACTTAAACATGCAGAAATACCAGAAGAACAAATAACTATCAATGAGAAATAACACAGAATATGAGAGGCAACACACAATTATATTGAACTCATTACAAAGGAAATTACAATAAAGAGATCACACTCTTCTCCACCTCTGTGAGGCTTCCTCCTCAAGGGCTCCCAGTAATCTTCCCACCTGAGTAATCTTCTCTCATAGGTCACAACACACAGCTAACACAAGTTGTTGTTCACCTCATTGTACATCCGTACAACCAAGTACGAACCGGTACTCCAAGTATATCTAACCATGATCCTACTCCTGATGTATTGCTATCACCTTGGATCCTGGCCAACCCAGCGATCTCTGTCTGACCCTCGCATTCGCACATCTCCCTGTAGACCAACTTGATCTTACTTATCACATGTAGATCTCCTCCATGATCCTGCAACACCCTACATATCAAACCTGATCTTACATACATGGGGAATCCTACTTGATTCCACCATGGGAAGAACTCTCCAAGCTCCACACTTGGGTTCTACAAGTTCTACAATTAACAATACAGCCCATGAGTCTATTATATAGATCTCATGCATACACTTAATTTAGACAGGTGACTCAAAGACTCGAACTGGTCTCTAACATGCAAACTCCGCATTCACTTAATTGACTATTTGTCAACAATAGTTCTGACTGCTACAGGTGACCGACATTGGTCCTTGCCTGACTGGAGGTGACCGATGCTGGCCGATCTCCTGTCGATGCCAATTTCCTTCTGTGCTCCCTTGACTGACGTCAGTTGTGGCCTGCCGATGCCAGAGACTATCAAGCTCAAAAACCTCCTCCTCCTATTTTCCATAGGTGAAGCTTTTAGCTCCACACCCTAACAATCTCCCACTTGGAGATAAAGAGCTACACCTGTACCCATACCAGTACTCTATCTAATCTGCATCCTGGCTTGTATTCCTCTTCAAGCTCCCACTCATAGACAACCCACCACACTCCTTGTGGTGCTACCCCTGTGTCTAAATTTCTCCATTCTTCTGCCTTGCTATACTCCCACTCAAACACCAACCCTTGTGAGTAACCTATAATCAACAACACTTAATAGATCTAAACCACCTATTAGTCAAGCTCGCTCTGAGAATGTCCAACCTCACTCTGATACCATTTGATAGGATCAAAGTTCCCTAAAGCTCTGACACAACTTGTCAGATTTAAGAGCACACATGATTACCAATGTATAAGCAACTTAAACATGTAAAAATACTAGAAGAACAAATAACTATCAATGAGAAATAACATAGAATATGAGAGGTAACACACAATTGTATTCAACTCATTACAAAGGAAATTACAATAAAGAGATCACACTCTTCTCCACCTATATGACGCTTCCTCCTCAAGGGCTCCCAGTAATCTTCCCACCTGAGTAATCTTCTCTCATAGGTCACAACACACAGCTAACACAAGCTATTGTTCACCTCATTGTACATCTATACAACTGAGTATAAACCATTACTCCAAGTAGATATAACCATGATCCTACTCCTGATGTATTGTTGTCACCTTGGATCCTGGCCAACCCACTGATCTCTGTCTGACCCTCATATTCACACATCTCCCTGCAGACCAACCTGATCTTACTTATCACATGTAGATCTCCTCCATGATCCTACAACACCCTGCATATCAAACCTGATCTTACATACATGGGGAATCTTACTTAATTCCACCATGGGAAGAACTCTCCAAGCTCCACACTTGGGTTCTACAAGTTCTACACTTAACAATACAGCCCATGAGTCTGTTATATAGATCTCATGCATACACTTAATTTAGACATGCAGCTCAAAGACTCGAACTGGTCTCTAACATGCAAACTCCATGTTCACTTAACTGACTGTTCATCAACAGTAGTTCTGACCACTACAGGTGATCGATGTCAGTCCCTACCTGATTGGAGGTGACTGATGCTAGCTGATCTCCTACCGATGCTGGTTTCCTTCTGTGCTCCCCTGACCGATGTCAGTTGTGGCCTGCCGACGCCAGTGACTGTTAAGCTTAGAAACCTCCTCCTCCTGTTTGCCATAGGTGAAGATTTTAGTTCCACACCCTAACAATCTCCCACTTGGAGATAAAGAGCTACACCTGTACCCATATTAGTACTCTATCTAATCTGCATCCTGGCTTGTATTCCTCTTCAAGATCCCACTCGAAAACAACCCACCACACTCTATGTGGTGCTACCCCTGTGTCTGAATTTCTCCATTCTTCTACCTTGCTATACTCCCACTCAAACATTAACCCCTATGAGTAACTTATAATCATCAACACTTAATAGATCTGAACCACCTATTAGTCAAGCTTGCTCTGAGAACATCTGTCACTCTGATACCATTTGATAGGACCAAAGTTCCCTAAAGCTCTGACACAACTTGTCAGATTTAAGAGCACACATGATTACCAATGTATAAGTAACTTAAACATGCAGAAATACCAGAAGAACAAATAACTATCAATGAGAAATAACACAGAATATGAGAGGCAACACATAATTGTATTGAACTCATTACAAAGGAAATTACAATAAAGAGATCACACTCTTCTCCACCTCTGTGAGGATTCCTCCTCAAGGGCTCCTAGTAATCTTCCCACCTAAGTAATCTTCTCTCATAGGTCATAACACATAGCTAACACAAGATGTTGTTCACCTCATTGTACATCCATACAACTGAGTACAAACTGGTACTCCAAGTAGATCTAACCATGATCCTGCTCCTGATGTATTATTGTCACCTTGGATCCTGGCCAACCTGCCGATCTCTGTCTGACCCTCACATTCACACATCTCTCTACAGACCAACCTGATCTTACTTATCACATGTAGATCTCCTCCATGATCCTACAACACCCTGCATATCAAACATGATCTTACATACATGGGGAATCCTACTTGATTCCACCATGGGAAGAACTCTCCAAGCTCCACACTTGGGTTCTACAAGTTCTACACTTAACAATACAGCCCATGAGTCTATTATATAGATCTCATGCATACACTTAATTTAGACAGGTGGCTCAAAGACTCGAACTGGTCTCTAACATGCAAACTCCACATTCACTTAACTAACTATTCGTCAACAACAGTTTTGACCGCTACAGGTGACCGACATCGGTCCCTACCTAACTGGAGGTGACTAACACCGGCTGATCTCCTGCTGATGCTGGTTTCCTTCTGTGCTCCCCTGACCGACGTCGGTTGTGGCTTGCCGACGCCGGTGACTGTCAAGCTCAAAAACCTCCTCCTCTTGTTTGCCATAGATGAAGCTTTTATCTCCACACCCTAACAATATTGTTAGAATTAATGGAGTTACAAGAGACTAGAGATAAAGCTCATCAAGCTATGGACCATCACCAAGTACTAATGAATATTTATTTTGACAAGAAGGAAACTCCAAGATCATTTAAAGAAGGTGACATAGTATTGAAATGGGATGAAAATAGAGAAAAAATAGGGAGACATACCAAATTTCATACCCTATGGAGTGGACCATATGTCATCATAAAGTGAAATCAAAACAACTCTTTTCAGTTATCAAGGATGAATGGAGAAGAGCTACATATCCATATGAATGGGACATATTTGAAACCCTGTTATTGAAAGTTGAAGGTCGATTTTGTAAATATTAGAATAGGTGTGTGTTTATTTTCTTGTCGTGTTGTGTTTCATAAGTGATCATAAAGCACATGTGTGTTTCTTTATTTATGTTTTGTTCTTATTGTTTTTTTGTTTTTTGGTGTGTTGTCAAGGCAATTCATGTGTCAAAACTATATACTTGTGGCTTCCTAACCCAATGGATAGAATTAGGAAACTAGTCATGGCATAGCAAGTATACCACCCTTGGGAAATCACCAAGAATGTTGACCATTTTTACCACAAGTCAAAATGGGTCAACCCCCTATAGTTAGGATCTTGTATAGTGGATTTTAATAATGTCATAGGGTATGTTTTAGTTCATTTGATGTCATATCATATGCCATTCTAGATTTGGTCATAGTATAACTTAGTCCTTATGTTATTTAGTGTCTTAGGGGTCATTTTAGAGTCATATATGTAAGTGGAAGGTTTTCATGGTGTCTAAATAGTCAAGATCATGGAAAGAGTTCACATAGGCCTCAAGAATTTTATTTGAGCTTTTAAAGATCAAGAAGTAGTTCAAACACAAGCATAAGTGAACCAAACCATCACTAGGACATCATCTAGAAATGAATGGACCAACTCACTTATATATTTGATAAGTTCACTCAGAAATCTTTGCAAGCTAAAAGGTTATAGTGCCATTAATCTCTTCATTCTAGCAATAAAATATAAATATAATGCTCATACAAGTTCTATAGCTCAAGTTATGGAGCTTTAAAGTTGAAATTGTATAGTAGAACATTCACGTAAGCATCAATTTATATCTTCATAAAGTAGATGTTTAAATTCAAATGGTCCTTAAAGGGTTTGAATTTGATCAAGATATAATGGTCCATGTGAGCTCATATACTAACACTCAGATCTAATGGTTTATGCTTGGGTTAAATAATTCAAAAGGTCCCTAGATTAAAATCCCTTAAAAAGATATAGGATGGAATGGATCCAAAAATATGAGTTTTTTGAGAAAATATCCAATGGTATGAGATTTATTGATAGGAAAGTGGGCCCAATGAGATCTATGACTAACATTTACTCATACATCTTGATCCAGTGGTGTGAGAAAAAGTCAACATGTCAAAGGATCTTCATGGTAGAAAATTGAAGGCCAATTTTCCTTTGTACATTTTGATCCTACGATATGAAGGAGGTCAAAAATTTAGGATCTAACAATAAGGATATATGATCCCAATAAGAACAATGATAGGTTGTATCAATGTGATTGGTTTGAGTTAGTTTTTGATAGATAAAGTTAAACCAAAGAGACATTTTTTATTGAAGTAAATAGGTATCACATAAATAGTTTAGAATAGAATGAGTAATGTGGTAGGTAAATTTTCAAATGGAAAACTATGTAGGTTCATGGATTATCTATAAAATCAAGATCTTTAGACTCGTGTACTACTATGAAATCCTAGTCGAGGACTTGAGAGGAATAATGACTACTAGAAGTGAAAAATGAGGTCCAAAAAAGTAATGAATGACTACAGATGATGAATTTAGGTGTCTATAAGATAGGTAGAAGCTGATAAAACATATATGACTATCATAACATATGTGTTGACTCTCCTAATTAAGTTTCAAATTCTTGAGAGATGATCTATGATGAAGGAAGTTTCACAAAAGCTATCTAAAGAATTTCTTCACTGTTTCAGATAGTTTGTCATGGTTTCTATTGAAATTTGTCTTCAGAGGCATTAATGGTTTGTTTCATACTCTAGTCCTTTTAAATGTAACTATTTATTTATTGGACATGTGTTTGAGTGACCTTTGAACTTCATTCTTTCATGCTTTTTCTAAAATTCTATAAGTAGATACAATTTTGGCCTTTGAAAAACATACCACCCCATGTATGGCAAAGCCCTAATATTTTTTAAATTATACATTGCCTTAGAACTATAAATGAACTCTATTTTTAGTTCATACATCATCTTGTCAAAATGTGTGAAGAGATCTATAGTGAATAGTTAAGTTATATCTATCTATCCTTGGTTTCTCTCAATCTTCCCATATTTGATGCAAGTGATTTTAGCATAATAGGTTGTTAAATGTATGAGTCTGTTTTAAGTGTAAAATGAACTTTATTACCTAAAATTAATTTATAGTTTCATACACCTTGGATAATTTTCATGCATCTCACCTTCATATTGAAACACTGATGCTAGTGCATTCTGGGACTCTTAGGCTAGTGTTGTAGGCATTGACTCTTTATGAAAGAGGTATAATAATATTTTAGAAGACCTTATGGTATATCACCTCCTTTATATTAGGTTTAATTCATGAAATTTATAACTCTTTTCCCCATAAGTAATTATTTATCATAGATAGAGAATTTCAAGATACATTTAGGGAGCTAGCCCTTATATCTAAAGGCTTATTTCCAATATAGGTACACCCACATACCTAGAAATGTTCCCATGTTGCCAAAATATATAATAATCTTGAATAACTTATTTTAGGGTGCAATATTTGGTGACAATATAACCCAAGAAAGAATGATAGTTCTCCTAGCATGGACATCTCAAACTCCTTCATCAAATTTGCAAAGGACTTAATCATATTCTCACTATTTCCACCAAATATGATGTCATCCACATATAAAAACACTATCAACTAATGATATTTTTTTATCCTTATGCATAGATTATTGTTTGTAACTCCTTTCTTGAATCCTTTATCTAATGGGTACTTTTCCAATCTGACATACCAAGCTTTAGAAACTTGCTTTAGACCATAAATATAAATTTTAAATATATATACATAGTCTTTATTACTTAATAATAATAAACCCTCAGGTTTCTCTATGTAAACCTCCTCTTCCAAGTTCCCATTTAGAAAATCTAACTTGGCGGCCATCTGATACACCTTTTACCCTTTAAATCCTGCATATGCTAGAAACAATTTGATAGCTTCCAATCTTGCTATTAAAACAAAGGTATCCCCAAAATATACCCCTTATACTTGTGCATACCCATTTCATACCAATATATCCTTTTTCATAGTGACTTATCCATATTTACTCAACTTTTTCCTAAAAGCCCATTTTTTGCTAATGACATTGTTATCTTTAGGCCTAGGAACAAGTTCCCAAGTCTCATTCTTTTCTATTTGGTCTAACCCTTCATTAATATCACCTATAAAAAAACTTATATTTTTTTACTTATACAAGGTTCTTAGGTTCAATATTAGATAATAGAGAAACATTCTCTTGATTTAAGTTACCATCTTTCTGCTTGTTTGCATACCTACATCCTTATTGCTAATGATTTGTGATTTAGGATGGTCTCTTTGAATCTATCTTGAAGGACCTTTTTAATATTTTATTTCATAAACTTATTATTCTTAATCATATATCTCTATTTGTTATCATTCATTCTTGAATCCCAAATTCTCTAATGTATCTTTTTATTGTGAGTGTGACTTCTTAGAACTTGTCTCATCAATCTTCACATTGGTGCTTTCCACTATATTTTGTAACCTCTTATTATATCACCTATATATTGAGATTAATAATTAGTATCCCAATAATATATATTCATAATAATTAGAATCAAACTTACCTAAGTCATCCTCATCTCTTTTGATGAAGCATTTGCTTCCAAACACTATGAAGTGTTCCACATTAGTAGGTCTACCTTTCCACGGTTAATAAAGGGTCTTATTTCCATTAGTACTTATCTATCCTATATTAAAAATTTATACTAAATTTATCACTACCTCTCTGTAGTATCCATAAAATAATCTTGATGCATTTAACATAGTTCTTAACATCTATTGAACTATTCTATTCTTTCATTCCCTACCCCATTTTGTTGAGGTGTCTTAGCTTTTGAGAATCCTCTCCTTATTCCATGGACCTCACAAAAGTCATCAAATTAATTGGACCAAAAATATCCTCCTCTATTATATCTTAGGCACTTGATATTCTTATCCTTTTCATTCTCAACTAGAGCCTTGAATTTCTTGAACATATCAAGAACTTCTAACTTTTCTTTTAAGAATGCTACCCAATTCATTTGTGTAGTCATCTATGATTAACATGAAATAAATATCTCCTTGAATGATTTGGTTTAATTTAGGTCCACATATATTAGTGTGTATTAACTCTAAAATTCTTGTATTAGAATACTCCTTACACTTTAACCTTCTTCTAGTTTTCTTACCATGTTGACATGCCTTGTAAAGTGTGTTTGTAGGTTTGGTGATTTTAGGAATATTATTCATAGACCTATTATAGATTATCTTTCTATATTATCAAATTTTATGTGGTTAAACCTTATATTCCATATAAAACATTCATCCATATTGATCATAAAGTATCTCTCCTTTTTTATCTCATTCAAGACATACAAATTATTCGCAGTCCTCTTAGCATTGCCAATTAGCCTTCCTAATTTATCTCTCCTTATATCACACTCTATGTCATGAAAGGCTAGTTTGTGTCCTTGATTAAAAATTTTACTTACACTAAGAAAGTTATGTTTCAAACCTTCTACATATAAAACATTCTCTATCTTGGTCTTCCCATTGTCCAAACTCAAGATACATTTTCCAACAATATTAGAAGTAGTGTTATCTCTAAATCTCACTATCCCTAAAACATTATTCTTCAATGAATGAACTTGATATTATCCCCTATCATGTGGCTTGATAAACCACTATCTATATACCATTTCATTCCTTCATATTTCATGTGAAAAGAAGTTTGATCTAACATATATTCTTATCCTTTAGTCTTATGTTCCTCCTTCACCTTGTCCACAAGGTCTAACTTCTTGATCTACTTCTTAGTGGTATGGCTATATAACCTTTTGTCTTGACTAATATTTTCTCATATGCCTTATCTATCAATCCCTTAAAATATGCCCTCTTTAATCATAATTATAGCACATAATTCTAATTTTATTATTGAAATGAGCATTCACCTTATTCTTATATGAGAAACTAATTTTATCATGAAGTATACAATCTATAGCTTTCTGTCCATATTGATTACATGAGAAACAATAACCATTGAAATGATTCACATAACTTATCTATTTGATTTTGAATGATCCACCCATACCTTTATTGTCTATTAAAGGAGTCAAAATCTTCTTGACTTATTTATGATCAATTTGAATCTCATATTTGAGATTTTATGCATAGGTCTTTACTCTATTAGTACCATCACTTCTTAATAATTCATTATCCTTTGAGTTTTGACTCTCCTTATTTTCCTTTTGGTCTTATTTAAACCCAAGACTTGTCTTATCATGTGGATACCTTTGAATATTTAAAATATCACCAAGGACTTCAGTGCTTTTTTCAAATTTTTGATGTGTCTTCAACTTAACTATTTCCTAATCCAATTTTACCTTCAAGGACTCCATTTTTACTCTAAACTTGATGCATTATTCCTCCTTAGTCTTACGACTTTTAGTGGCAGTATCAATAGGTGTTTCTACCTATTTTATGATCTCCTCATGTTAATTGGTGTTGTTATTTAGTCTCTCTTCAAAGAGATTGATTTAGTCCTCATAATTCTTAACCAATGATCTCAATTTCTAATTATTCCTTTTTTGGAACTTTAACTCCTCTAGAGCACTCACCAATTATACCTCAAGGTTCATTTCAACCTCTTATTAATGCAATTATTCATCTTCCATAAGACTTGTCCCTTTTTAAAAACCTTCATTGTCTATTTCTATGGCCATGAATAAGGTTTCATTACTATCATGATCATTATTATCATCATCACTATCAAATGTACTTGTGTCACTTATATTAGAGGAACTACTATCTTATTTTGTATAGAACTTCTCTTATTCTTGAATGACCCTTTCTTGACTTCATACTTACTAAAACTCTTTTTTCTCTTGTTAGGCTTATATAAATTCTTATCATCACCATGATGTTCATCATGCTCATTATTATCCTTGTTAGGACATTTAAATGTAAAGTGACCAATCTTACCATAGTTAAATCACTTGAATGGTAAATTCACCTTATACTTACCTAGTCCTTTCCTTAGTTTTATATCAAGCATCGATTCTATCTTGTCATCATCAATGTCTGTATCGACATAATCCTTGACCTTTTTAGCTTGAAATTTTTTATTATCTTTGAATGTAGCTTCCTTCTTGGAAGGTCTTCCATTACTTGTTCTCATTTCATAGGAAATCAACATGGCATGAAGCTCATCCATCTATAGTATGTGAAGATCTTTGATCTCCTCCATAGTAGACACTTTTGAATAAAACTTAGATGTTAGGGATATTAATACCTTTTTTAATAATATTTATTCTTATATCTTCTCTCCTATACCTTTGATGACATTTACCACTTCATCTACTCTTAATAGATAATAAATAATGTTTTCATCTTCCTTCATTCTCATACTTTCAAACTACCTTTGATGGGTCTGTAACTTTACCAACTTTATTTTAGTGTCTCCTTCATAGATGGTTTTCAACGTTTCCCAAATACCTTTGGCTGTATCGAAATGCATGACCTTTACAAATTATACCTTTGAAAGACCACATAGGATGGCAATCATTACCTTAAAGTTATTCTCACTTGCCTTCTTACCTGTTGCATTAGTTGGTGGTGTATAAGGTGAAGTGAATCCATAAATAATAGATATCATATGTCTTATCATAATGAAATTAGATAGGTCTTCATTCTTATTCTCTAAAATACATAGTTAGTCTCACTAAAGAGAGGAGCCTTATTGGTTGATAAACCTCCTTATACTTCATGATTAGACATGTTTGTGCTTCTCAAATCTCCTTTAAGATATTAGGACTACTTCAAAGGACCTATATTTATGCCAATTATTGGAATAAAAATTATTAATAGGGGGTGAATTAGTTTTTAAAAAATTTATTGTAATTATACCTAATAATTCATGAACAATGAAAGCAACATAGTGATCTAGCAAAGCAAAAAAATCATTTAGATAAGATAACACATATATGAGTGGGAAACACTCAAGGGTAAGAAAAACCAATATGATATATATAAATATAATATAATACTATAAAAAAATACCAAATTATATTGAGTACCAACTCATCTTGAAACACCAACCCCAATAAGGTCAAGCACCCACTTGACTAGGTTTTAGCAAACACCTACTTGCAAGGAAGCACTGGCTCAGCCACCTTATGAATTTTGATCACCATACCTCTAATATTATATTATGGTATAATTTAAAAACTACCTTATTCTAAATTATGAACTATTTTATTCACTTATTTTTCATATATTTAAATAGGCCTAAACTACCTTATATATATATTAGACACATGGTCATACACCACTTTGTTGGCTACACACCTTCAACCTCTTAAGTCAACCATAAAATAGGTATTTTAATATATTATTAACACTATTAAAATTTAATTTTAAAACATTTTGGTTTTAAATAAATCAATTAGGCCTTACTCCTCCTTTAGGTCTCATGAAGACCTAATTGTATTAGGTATGTTCTTTTAATACCAAAACTTGATCTTCTTTGGCCCAGATGGATTTATCAAAAAACTAAAAACCATTAAAACACTTATCTAATGGAATTTTATGAACTTTATGCTTGATTATACTTTGATATTTCATTCATACCATGAAATCTCTTTAGGATAAACTGCCCCATTAGGCCTATGTACCTCAATATTTTGTCTTACAATAAAGAAGCTTAAACACCCTTAAGCTACTCAATTATGAAAAATGAAACATATAGACATATTATACATCACATTATGGTAACTACCAAATTATTTGAACAAATTCACTTGGTAAATAAAGGTTCAATAACATCTTTGTAACTTGCTTACACAGAACTATCAATTCACCTCAAAAATTAGTCATGATGAATTAGACCTCCAACACCTATGTAGAATATTATCATGACTCTTGATGAATACAAATGATTAAATTATATATCTATACCATCCTTATATATAAAATTAATATTATATAATTTCAAATATTGGTCTTGTAGACCAATTTCTTGACCCTATCTTTCACACTCCTATTTAAACCAGATAGGTCATTTTGTGAGCAATGTTTTCACCACATACACTAATTTATAAATCTTATAAAAGAATTAACATGATTTAAAATTCATAAATAACTTATTCATGTAATTTTTTTTATCCATATATCATTCATAGACATTCAAATCTATCTTTTCATCTCTGACTAGGTTTTACACTATTCACACCATTAGGTCTATCTATAACTAGCTTATTTGAATGACCAAATTAGAAAAATTAAGGTATATAACCTATCCATAAATCATCATGGACTTATAAATTGAGTCTCTATCTTATTTTTCCATCTATTTTATCTTCTTGACCAATACAAATTTTGAGATCTATAATAATTTCTTGACAAATAAGACTATATTTATACATTTTCTCTCTCATCTGACTAACCACCACCATCTAGAGGTACCTAGGAGACTTGAATAAATGATACACTATATTATATATGAATTTGAATCAATTATAATCTATTTTAAACAAAAAATTTCATATCACATCCTTATTAGGGTTTTAGGGAGGTTTAACACAAGTTTTGGTGTTAATGATTGTTCATAAAGGACTATCACTTGAATCCAAAACTAATGCTTGGAGATTTTATCTAGGACCCATACCCATCTCTCCTTAATATATAAAAATATGATGTATAGGTTACATATGCCAATTAATTTATTAAAGTGATTCTCAAGTTTGATACATCATTTTATGAGTTCAAGAAGGCCTAAAACTATGATTCATGCACTTTTAATTCAAAACCTAACCTCAAACTTTGTGATCATGCCTAAAGAAACTTTTATCACCTTTTTCCATTATTAAATATGCATAATTTACTTGAAACATGATATTGATACCTCATTAGGCTAGGTAGGGTCTAAGAGTGGTCTGTGTGTAGACTTAGATTGAAGGTCCTACCCCTATATGCTTACCCTAAAACTCTAATGAATGCTTCTATACCATACTTACATGTTCAAAAAATGTCATACAACCTTTATATGCATGTGTTCATTAATTTAACCATTCAAATACCTCTTCATGTCATTACTAGGCTTCCTGTATACTTGACATCAATGACTTATACCTTCCATGTAGACATAAGACATTAGAAAACACTCTAAGACATTAGTCAACTTAAAATTCTCTCTTTATCTCATGATGACATGACAAAAAATTTTAATGAATCTTATCACTAGCTTATCACATCACATACTACCAACTATCCTTACTCATGTTTGACATTAACCTTCACAAGATGCATCTTTGACATCAATGTCAACACTCAAAATATAGTGTACTGCTCTAGTGTCCTTCCACATCTATTATATTCCTACTAAATAATGGCTAATTAACCAAATTCAAAGTTATAAAAATATCATTTGAGGTCCCTAAGGATCCCCATTTGAATTATTTTCAATGATATGACTATATAAACACTTTTCAAACCATTTTTCAAGGATGAGGCTTTTGTTACCACTTTAGAGTGCACCCTGCTTGAAGATGTGTAAAACACACCCTCTCTTCAGCTGATACAATTGGAAATTATTAGAATCTGGGTGAATATATGATGAGAATAACCTCCAGAGAGGGTTTTTTCCCTTAAGATCTATCAATTAAATCTGATTTACTATGATTTTTTGGGATGAAAAGAGTGAAGGAAATTGAAATGAATAATCCTATCTAATGGGGTGATGCACTTGAATGATTGGTATTATATATAATATATTTTAAAACTAATTAAGACACACACATGAATATAAAAGAAAAATATACATTCAATCCTAAACATTAGTGTTTCAAAAGAAGGCCTGAAAGAAGTTTGCAAAGCAAATTCAAATCCTAGCTCTTCAAATGACCTGTATAGGATGAGATTTTCATAGTAGATGTGGAAAGGACCTAAAAAAAGGGAAAGTATATGAAACTTTTATGATATTAAAAAATAAAATTACACTCTATTCTGATCCAAAAAAACATATGCAAAAAATCTTCTTTATTTGATAAAATGGTGTCAATTATAATTTCTTCTCTACCTTCAACCAAATTTTCAAAAAATGGCTTCAAAAAGCCAATATATAAGTCTAAAACCTTAAAAAATACAAATTCACACATAAAATAGAATTATTACTCTTATTTTAGTTAAAATAAGACTAAAATATGTTTACAAAATTAAATAAAGGCTTTAAAATCTTTCAATTCTTCAAAAATTACATGTTCTTCATTTTTGGCATAAAATTGAGAAGTGGTGGACCCATGTTGACTTGTAAACCTTCCTTGCATGAAAATAATGACATAAATTAGAATATAAATCCATATTGATAGTGATTTTAAGTTCTTTAAAGTCTTTATCTATCATGAAAAGCATGGGAGATGCATGAAACTAGTCAAACTAGTCAACTGAAGAGATTTGACCCTTAAGGACTAGTTGACTCAACTTGAGCTCAACTTGCATGAATTGAAACTTGTGGATTGACTTGATAATGATATATACACTTAAAAAATATATATCCCATTTTAAACTCCAAAATTAATTCATTTTATATATTTTCAACACCATTCTTTTCTTGCTTTATTGACTAATTAGGCTTATTATTGCAATTAGGCCTAATAGCCTATCTTCTTACATTTGGACTCAATTAAAACTAAAATAATAAGATGTTAAACCTAGAAAAATAACAAATTTCACTTTAAAAACAATTATTTATCATCAAAATATTCCATTTTGATGAGAAAACACTCACCATTCAGTCAACAGGGTTGATTAGGCCTATTTTACTCCATTTTCCTACAGACTAGCCATTTTGATTGAGCTAGTTGGGACACTTATGAGATTATTTATGACCAAAATAAATTTTTAGGATGAATAAAAATTCTTAGGATTTGATCTCCATTTATTATATTTTATTGAAGTGTCATGTACTTCATTTTACATGCTTTTTTATATAAAAAACATGATTTCTACCCTCATCCGTATATTTCCATACATAAAATTGACATTTTTGGAATCCTATCTAAGTTTAATTAAAATATGAAATTTTTTTGGGTTTATTATAGATGATTTGATGGAATTAAAATGAAAAATTTTCAAGACTATTTTTTTGAGGGTTTTGGCAAGCTTTGTAGCTAAATTTTCAAAATGATGGTTCATGAAGTACAGACCTCTAAATCCAATTTTTTTTTCCATTTATGTGTATAAAACTTACCCACCCAACATCCATAAACATATGGGTTCCCATTATAAATATATAAAAATTTACCACATGAAGAAATTTGCCTGTGGGGTTTTGACTGCATTCTGAGCTCCCTATACTCTTAATGATTGTTCAAAAATAAGAACCTATCAAATAGTCTCAATTTTTTTTATTAATTCTAAGTAAATACGATTACTCAAAATATACTAAGAGTTTTCATCCAAACTCTACACATGGTGAAATAAATGAGCATATGAGCAAGAGGCTAGGAAGGGTGTCTAGAACTAACAAAATGAAAATAAATATTCACTTGATTCCAAATACATAAAAACATTATCATTGGGTCTTTACCATGCTATTAAAACACTCTGAAAACACATTTTGCTTGAAAATTCAAAAAGCCCCTTTTTGGCCTTTATGTCGGTTTGCTTGTAAAATATTATATGAGCATGATTTTATTAAAATTTGGAGTTGTGACACTCTTTAAATGTATTATTATTTTTTAAAAACATAATACCATGCTTTTAAAACTTTTATCTAGACTTAGAAACCTCTGTGGCACTCCAAAATGATGCCTACTCCAATGGTGATCTCTGACAGACATGCCAGGAACTATTGCAAAATAGTATCTCCACTCATCCAATGAAAATTAAAAATTTTCAGAAGTTTCTCCAACTTGTAATAACCCTATGTACAAAATTTTAGGTCTTGAAACCACCTATAACTCCTAGAAAGTTTAATTTTCTCTCAAAATTGATCCCTGTGCATGGATTATCTGCATATTTGAACTTGAAAATGTTAGTTTAAAATGATAATAACCCATTTAAAATCCATTTTTGATCAAATTTAGTGATGTTTAGGCCAAAATTATTTAGTTTGACCAACTTTAAAAGGCTATGACCAGTTTTAAAAAAAATTTGTATGATATGAGTAGTAATTTGGCCTTAATAGGTCAAATTACTAACATCTTCCACATAAAAAATCACTAGAATCACACTTGCACATTGAGATTAAAATACCTATTTATCTCAATTTTGATTTTTTATATCCCTAGTATGCTAGTTCTCAAGTTTGATAGCATTTTACATGTCAGAAGTCATGGTTAAGGAACTTAAGTGATTTAGCATCTAAGGGATTATGGAATGTAAACAATATAATGTTAAAGGTTTTGAGTATATTAAATCAAGGTATAAATATGTGATAAATACAAAAAAAAAAAATCAAATAATTGACCTAATTTGATATGTCTAAAAATAGCAATCAATGACATAAATAAGTATTTAGTTGGAAACTGATTGAGATGGATGATTTAGAGGCTAAAAACTATTGTGAAATCTGATATAAGTGTCCAAAATAGGGTCTAGGTGGCATAAATCCTCTTGGATAGTAGCATTTTACCTTGGATATTAGGCCATTAAACTAGGATCCCACTTTTAACACTAGCATCTTTTGTGTAGAGAATGTCTGATCTTCTAGGTATACCTCCAACTGAGTCTTATCTACATGTACTTGTGTAGACAAGCCCTGATTCATTGTATGTGCATTATTTTGAGTTATTTTAGGATAAAACCTTAGACCTTAATGTTTTTAGGGTATTCAAGTAGCACAAGTGTTAACATTTTTGATGTTAGCTAGCTAGGTTAGACATCCTTAACACCCCACTATTTTGATAGTTACCTACATACCAATACTTCAAGGAGGGATTAAGCCTAATGTAGTTCTCCTACCTAAGTTCGTGGTGTAGGTGAAAGTAAGTGATATTATGAATGTTGAATTGAATTATTTGCATTAGGCTTGAGACTAGAAATTAGTGTATTCTAGGATTGGGATGGTTGTAGATGATTGTATGCAAAAGTAGAGAAGAAAAGGTACCAATAACCTTGATTGTGCATAACCTATTCTAAGCTTATTATTAAACATTTTATTTCCATATAGTAGATAAAGGGATAAAATACGTGTGTGTGTGTGTGTGTGTGTGTGTGTTTGGTGCTTGTGTGTGGAGTTTAAAATAGGTCTAGGCCAACCCTAGGTGTCTTAGGAATTTAAAAGATATTTATTGGGGTTGGAAGTTGGGAAAGGATATTGGCACTAAAAATGGGATACTAGTGTGGGGTGTTAGTGTCCAAAGTAAAATGATAGATTCCATGTGGATAACCTAAGGCACTAAGGGCTTGGATCCCTAGTGGAGGGTTTGGGACTAATTTTGACATGCCTAGGGATGTATAAGACCCACACAAAAGTTGAATAAATGTCAGAAGAGGCCTTAAGATAGGTCTAAGTATAATATAGGGAAGGGTTGTCTCAAGTGACACTCATGACACTCAAGTGACATTTTATATTACTAAACTCCCCCCCATTTATTCTAGAAATAAAATAAATAAAAATGACTAGGATAAAATAAAAAGAAGTGTACCTAGACTTACCTATGAGGTGAAGCCCATGAATTTAATTCTAAGTGTGTAAAGCATGTTCCATTACATATATTAAAAATGAAACATAGATGAATCAATCCTAAAGAGATATCAAAATCAAATAAAAAACTAATTAAATAGATAAGAGAGATCAAAGTAATGGATATACCTCACTAGGTATGTAAACCAATGCAAAAAACTAGTGACATCTTGTGTGTGCACATGTAGATAATGATCAAATCAGTGAATAGTTTGGATTGAGGTAATGGCTTACTCAATCCCCATGTGTGGGTGTCTCAAGAACTCAATCTAATTTTTAATCCATCATTTCCCACCGATGCCAATGGATTGTACATTATGAATAACTAAGATTGGACTAATGTTTTGTCTAACCCTCCAATGGAGGTGGCTCAAGAACTCAAGTAATATATGACCCCATCATTTCCTACATGTATATAGTAGATGGATATGAAAATTAAACTTTAAAATGTAACTAAAACTATTTAGGATGTCCCTAGGGCCATTTATAAACTCTAAAATGAAAAGTGGCCAAGGGGCTTCTTAGGCACTTGAGAATGTAGCTAAGGAACTATGCAAAAATGTTAACCATTGAAGATGGAATAAGGCATCAATGTAGTGTGAACCTATTAAAAATTATGTTTTAAGTATACCATTTAAATAATGAAATGGATTTTTTCATTCCATCTGAGATGAACTAGTACAAAATTAGTCATGTGAAAATAATGTGTCGCACACATGCCCCTAATTTTGATATCTGTGCATATGGATTTTGAACTAAGTTATATCAATCTATGTATATATATCTACAACTAAAATGGGAGTGATCATGTCATGCATTATTCCCCTAATCTGAGAAAACTTGGTATGATTATATGCAAAACTAAGCATAAACTGATCAAATCTAATAACCTATGATTAAAACTATGCAAATCTAGGTTGTAACTATTATGTATTCTATCAAATCTAGATTTTATTATTTATGGGCTACTGGATCATAGTGGTGTACCTTGGATAGTAACTCGCCATGATAATGTCATACTTTTAGTTCTAGTGTCCTTTGTTTTTCTTTGCAAGCTAAAACTCATTTGTGTTTGATTATTTTTCACTATGTTTTCCTAATTCTGAGTTCTGTAATTATGTGCATGTGTGTTGAAAATTATACTTAGAGTGCACTTGGATGGCCTGGTCTCTTCACAAATCCCTATGAATTCCCCCTCTTTTGAGGGGAGTGTTTGTACATGTTCAATAATTTTCCTCAAAATAAAGTTCTCAATGATGTGTGTTAGGTTGAAAACATGTATGATATCTACATAGTAAACCATCATAACATGTATACCTAACATAATAATTTAAGATAAGATGAGAATAAGTTGGTAATGTATGATGTATGTTAGATATAACATTCATAAGGTTGTCAAAATAGTTATAATTATGTAAGCATGTGTATGAACTTCATAATTTGATAATAATCTAAGTAACTACCTAGGGGGATGGGCATGATTTCCATCAAGGCACCCAAGGAGGAAGTGGAGATGTATGAGGGCACTCAGGGTATATAAAACTATGTGTAAATGTAACAAGTTATAAATAAGTGTCATGTACATGAAACATACATCAAAGCATGCATACAACACATATGATGCACATAAAGTAGGCCAAGACATAACATTACAAGGGACATGGGAACATGTCACTAAATCTAAGAAAAAAATACATACAAGGACATGTTTAATTATCCACATACAAAAATAATAATAAATTTGGCTTAGAGACACATATAAGGACATGTTCAAATGTCTACATACACAATAACATCACTTGAGTTTTTTATTTATATGACTTATCATTTGATTTATTCTTATGAGAAAATCATATCAACAATGGATTTTACTCTCTTATAATAAGCTTGAATGCTACATTGGGCTATTATAAAGAAAAAAAATCATATGTTACAATAAACACATATTTTTTAGCATTTATAGATACTAAAACTAAATATTTATAACATATAATTCTTATGCATTTGACAAGTATCAATCAAGGATCTACAATTCAATTTTATACCTCCCTATTATCAAAAGGTTCACATTCACCATCTCACTATGCCTAAGTGATTATCTCTCAATTAAATCCATATCATTATGATGACCCATGTCTCTTACACTGCATAGAAAAATTCAAACATCGTATACATACTTCACTATTACATTTAGATCCATACTTATTTACTAGCTTTTTGGACACTACTGGTCATAGAGGGACACTATCACTAATGATGGTGTGCAAATCTTTATCTAGTGTCTAGTTTCTAAAAGTAATCCAAATTGAAAATATTTTGAAACTTATGGGTTGTCCTATTTATCTTGTTGAACCTTATCATGATATATTTTTAAAATTTATGATATAAATTCAATTTTAAGCCTTATCATTGTTCATCTAGTAAACACAAAGAACACACTAAATCTAAATCAATCAACTATAAAAATAATCGATTCTACCCTATTCATCTTAATTTTTATATCAAGCATAGGATCAATCACATTACAAGTCTAAATCATTCAAAGAGTAAATCCATGAGTGATATTTGTGAAGTTAAAAGTTAGATCATTACATGCATCATCATATAGTATATTTCACCTTTATGTACACACTTTCCCACACATAGGGTAGAACTACATAAGTCTAAGGCCCTCCTTTGAGTATAATCCATTTAATTAGTTTCCAATTTATAAAGGTGTATTTGGGGTCAACTCAACACCTTGAGCCCACTAACCCATTTTTATGGAATTCATTCAAAGGGTGAATAAGGTTATAGATATATGGTTTGATTGATTGACACGGAGAAACAACATGTATCATATATCTATTTATACTAGGATAAATATGAAAGAAAACCTAAAACAACAAAGTTGGTCAACTTGAGATTGAATCATTATTCCATACTAGACACCTATGTTATAATTAAAAAACTAGATTTAATGGTAGTGTCCAAATTTGATGATAGTAATAGTGGCTATATAAGTACAATTTCTAAAATCTAACAACTAACCCATAATAGAGATCCTACATAATTCCCACTTATTTTCAGTCCAAATCTACCTACACATAGTAGACCCAACTAAGTATCATTTATATTTGGTATTTTAATAAATTAAACATATTTCAAATCAAGTACTTTATATATGTATAATATCTCAGTATTATAATTCAAAATATTTATTTATATGTTTTTTGTAATTAATTGGTCCATTATAGATAGTTTATCACCATTGTTCTTGAACTATTTTTATATTCTT
>JARHVA010009270.1:0-2500 GCA_037957365.1 Torreya grandis
ATGTATGCAATCAATCCAAAATAAATCATAAAACCAACATTTATTCAATTGTCCCCAACAAATATAAGATTGTAAAAAAACTCATTTATTTCCTATACATAAATCTAAATATTACTTTCCTAGTTAAAGAATGTCCAATGTTTGATTGAAAATATGAGTAGTTTTTCCTTATACCTATTAAGAGTTTCCCTTCTCTTTTTTTATATCTACCATGATTCCCTTTTTATTTTTATACATTATCTTATTAATTATTTTTCCATAATTCATGCACTATTTTTTCATGACCTATAAACTCTCTTCCATTTCTCTATTTGACCATTATAACACTTCTCTTCATAAATACTCAAACTCTTTCAAACTTCTAGTTATCTCAAAGTCTCTTCTCATTTACTTTAATGGAAACATAAAAAAAACCACCATCATGCCAAATGTTGAGGTCAACTCTTGATATAATGGAATAATGATAAAACAAAAACCCTAATCAATTACATTTTTATCATTTTGGCATTTACATTGTCAATAGAGTATTATAACATCATAGTCTAAAAAATTCTTGTAAAACCTATTTTTTTATTCCATTCATCTTCATGATTTATCTATATGACTAAGCAATCAAAAAATATCATAATGTCTAAGATTTGATGTTCAAATTTAAAACAAATTGATTTGTATATGTTACCCCTTTTTGCCTCATGCATTATCACCAAAATGTGGAAAATGGTAAGTAGATCAAAATAAACAAGAAACTAACACGATAAATAACACGTGAACACCCAATAGATAGTAATGCAATTGAGGTTTATCAAAACATAGTTAAATGAGATCAATTAAACAACTTACCATTATCAATATTATTCCTAGGTTATGTCACAAAAAGCATAATTCCACACGAGATGCATAAATAATCAAACTAAGTTAATACATTCATGCTAATAAAAAATATAATTTAATGAAGATCAACACAATACAGTAAGTTATAAAAGAGATTTATCATGGATATTACAATCACAATATATGATGAAATCCATAAATAAAAAAAGACTCGATTGTTAACAAAGTATAAATTCAAGTTATATTCACTTTCTCATGGAACTAGATATGGTGTGTGTGAGTTTGGATCTCAACTCCCATTATAGTTTTATACACGCCCCTCTAGTGATACTCTCAATATGTACTACTTATGAGGGTGAGATAGTCCTATAACCACCTCATCAAACAAACTAATAGTTAGTTTGAAATCATAATGATCATCAACATATAACCATAACAAACTAATGAATTTAAATAATCTATAAAATCATGATCATGAATGATAATAAGGCATATGCAAAAAATATCCATCAAGATACTGATAACAAAAAATAAGTAATGTACATTCCAATCAGACAATATATACAAATCCAATTCGAAAGTAAATATCAGAATTACTAATCAATAGTATCATAAACTACTATTAATATTCAAATAATTTTTTTAGAATGGGACAAGGTGTGATATAATCCACTTGATATAAATATAGATGATGAAGGTTCAAACCTAATATTTCATTATAAATAAATGCTAAAATATGTATAATATGATCTTGATTATTAGTCCTAGCTATTAAGTGTTGTTATTTCAAAGTTAATCAATTAAATTGATGAGATAATATTTTTACATGATCATTAATAAATTGACTAATTAAGCTAATATTTTGTCTCCCCTCCCCTTATATCTATATGGGTCCAAAACAACACATGTGTCATCTATAGAACTAAGGCTGAGGTTTATCTAGAGTAGGATACTTGGCCTCCCAAGTGTTAATCTATAGCTAGTAGATAATATACCTCTCAGATAAGGGTAGGGGATAGGAGTCTCCATCCATATTAATCTAGTGTGTGTGTGTGTGTGTGTATGTGTGTGTGTGTGTCTATATATATATATATAAGTTATAAGAGCTGGTAGTGGGCACATGTCCTTCCCTATCATGGGTAGAAAAGGTGTAAGAAACTTATAATGAGCATGATCTTGGGGAGGACCTTAATCTTCATCCCCTTCCAACTAAATTTCAATAATAATCCACTCTAGTAATTTAAAATAACAATGAATCAACTTTAGAACTTAATCAAGTCCTAAAACTGTGAAACTTTCTGCTTCCCTTAATTCAAAAAATAAACCAATTTGAAACTAATTATCAAAGACTTCATATCTGTTTTCATGGCCATATGTAAACATTCTAGGATTGGATATTTCAATAATTTTACATCACCTTGTTGTACATAGAGATGCAAAACTAGTCAAATAAAAATCATAGAAATTAATCCAAAGGTGGCCTTGATTGTGAAGGAATATCTATATAAATATTTATAGTTTGGATTAATATGACCAATATACCATTTAGATAAAATATCAAACATATTAATAGTCATTATGAAACCAACATGTATCAGGGTTTGTATAAATTTCTAGAATATCAATAAAGCATGTCTTAAAGATTACTTTTTTACCAAATATAGACATG
>JARHVA010009270.1:10000-110000 GCA_037957365.1 Torreya grandis
GAACTACACAATAATTGTCTTTGCCATTTTAGAAGGTTTTCATGCACATTATTCCTAGAATTTAATGATTCTTATAATACTTCATCCATATTGTCCATAGTTTTAGTGTGGTTTGCCATGGTTAATTTAGTTGTGGTGGCCTTTGTAAACTCTACACTCAAATTGGTTAATGTAGTATCTAACTATTGTTTCCAATTAATCAAGTTCTGTGTGACTTATTAGGCTTGAAATATAAAATAATCATGCATACCTTGTTACTCCTTTATAAGAGTGATGAGTGTGTTATCCTTGGCCTTAATATACTCACCAAATGTTTCTAATGTTTATAGTTTCTATACTATGCACCAATTTTTTTAACTCAAAGACAAGTGCCTTGAGTTTGCAATAGTTGAACATTACTTATTCATTAATTACTCAAGTGACCAAATCTAGACAAGCATCTTAGATGAGTTTTTCATATTTTTTTAGTAGGATCTACAACTTGATGTTTTTGGCCCTAGTTTAATAAGCCTCCTACTCTAGTGAGGTGGCATTCTATGCAATGGAATCCTAGAACATCACAGTACCCTCTCACTACTTCATCATTGGTAACCAAGAAACATGTACTGATGCTTCTTATTGAAGTGGGAATGTTGCCAAATTTCATATGGTATATTAAGGATAAGGAAATGATATAGTCACAATTGGAATGGAAAAGGTGGTATGCCAAATACCCATAGTTATAACATACTAGAACTAGACTCATACAAAAGGCAAAGACAATTATTGCTCACTTGTTGCAACTACAATTTTGTCTTGTTCTTACACTAGCTGCTCTTACCCATCTTATTTCTATTATTTAGGAACTTATTATTATTATGCATTGGCATATTATTTAGTCTTAAATTATTTCATAACATCTCTATCATATTTTCTCTTTGCTTCCTCCACTACTTTCCAATTTATATCCTTTTCCTTATATTTGTTTTTATGTTCTTGTTCCTCTGCTTTCTTCTTTTCTTATTCTCTTGCATATTATTTCTACACACACTCTTATTCCTTTTTCTTCTCTTCAAATAACACAAGCTTATACTTTTTGGCTTTAACCTACACCTATTCCTCTATATTATACTACACCTTAGTTGCATTAATTTTTTCTTCCTATGATTGAGTCTACTATTTATTTAAGGCTTTAGATTCTCCCTCTTTCATCTTCCTCACAAATTCATTGATTTGTTGTTGGCCAAGAGTGGCATGATCCATAGCCTTTTTTTTAATTCTACACCATCTCATTTCTTTTCTTCTTTTTCCTTGTCCTTGATTATGATCTCAACCTCTTTAATCCTCTACTCTTCATCGATATTTTTTTGGTGTCCCTCCTATACCTACTTTATTGCATCAACATATTCATTTGCATTCCTTGCTTCCTTAATATCTTGTTGGCATTAAGATTATATTTTATAGTCCTTTTAATTGGCCTTAACTTCCTTAGCTTGGTGGAATGCTTGTTCAGCTTATTATTTTTGGGCCTACTACTTCTGGTGTTTTTTCTTCTTAATGTACTCATCATTTTTATGCATGATCTACTTCCTCCCATGAAAACCTTTATTCTTTAGCTATAGGTTAATATGGTATCACCTCTTCAATATTAGGGTCTTTTATTATGGGTGGTGAATTACTCATCTAGACAATAGAGATAGAATAAGATGATTTATTCTACCCCCAAAGTAACCATCCTATATTTGGTTGGTGATAAATTCAAAGAAGGATAATGTCAAAATTTATACATAATGGATGCCCTACGAATGTGCATTTTTTGAGAATGGGATAAATCGATCACCTCTCCTTGGGCTTTGGGTCTATGCACTAGAGTTTATTATTGACTAAAAAGTAGTGGAATAAGTACATTAATGATTTTGAAAGTTATAAAAGGTTTTATCCTCAAAGAGTTTGGTCATTTTTTTCATTTGTTTAACCTCTTCATGCATGATGTCAATAAAGATGGATATTGGACATAGTGGTATTTTCAGCCCAAGAATTGGAATGACCTTCTTATGTACTTGAATTATATTCATTTATTTCCATAAGAAGACCTCCTAATCCTCCTTATAATATAAGTCACCTACCATATCTTCAAGCATACGCTAGTAGACCTCCTACTCATCAGTCCCCATCTAAGGTATGTCATATTTTATTATGATCTATGGTACCTTTAGTTAATCTAACTAAGTTAATATAATCTGTATCTTATGCTTTGTTGGAGGTGATGGTTATTATTTGGTGCAGATATTGTGCTTTCATTTTATTGTTGTGAGGTTGTGGTTGTGATGAAGGAATTGTTGCACTAGGTGGTATGTTTTAAATAGGTGTTGTATGCCTAGATACATATGTTTTTTTCTTAAAAACCTTAATTTATGCCATAACCATGGTAAAAAAATATGTTAGGGGTCTAAATGGTAATCTAGGCATCTCATGTATATGAATCAAGACACATTTTAGAAGTAAAAATACAATAACATGTTATCCCAGGTACTACATGACATCTAAAATCACCCATGAGTGTGTAACACTAAGCTCCAAACACTCCTCCCACTATTTATCAAAATAATCCTCATGATATAGGGGAATGCACTTAGGTATCCATAATAAATTGAAAATTTTTTGTGTTGACCAATAGTCAATGTCTGGGTAAACCTCTCCTTCAAGGGACTTTTATTGAGTGAAACATAGTAAAAATATTAAAAATTACTATTGAAAGGTCTGATTGGAATTTTTTTAAAATTTTTGGATTTTCATATATATCTCTTGTATAAAGTGTTTAAGCTAGTTGAACTTTTCATTATAGTGGATCATGTGATGTTCAATGTCAACCACTCCTTTGGGGATTTATTTTACAAACTTGGTGGTCTGCTAGAGTATGTGTGTAATGCACTCAACCAAGATGCTCATTGGTTTATCTTGGATATATTTAATTGTGATTCATATGGACCCCTAGGAATATAAATCTCTAACTTATTGAATGATAAGAGGCATTATTGACTTGTACAGAGTAAGAGAATCTCCCCACAAAGAAATGCCCAAAGCTCTGGCAATTGCTTTATTATTGATGATAATAGTGATAAATGGGATGATGTAAATTATGCCTTAATTTTAGTAGCTAAGAAGTATTTTCACAATATCCCCCAAATAATTTAAGGTAGATATATAAAGAAAGTGCTTGATGTTTATGTTCTATAAATGATGTGGGGTTGCAAGAGCAAGTGGTTGTGCAACATTTATTGGATCTGATTGGAAATTTTTTTGTTCTCTAGCTTGAAGTTAATCAAATATACCTATATCATTATATTTAGTGTGATAAAGCACAAAATTGACACCCATTTCTTCCTTCTAGGCATCTGTCAAATTTTTGATGACCTATAAATGGTCCATAGTATATGAATACTAAAAACTAATTTTTTTTACTTTCTATTCTAGATAATTTGGCTCAACTCTATAAATTTAGATTTTAAAATTATTTTAAGAATGAAATTTATAATTGGTTAAAAACCTTATGCCTTTACATATTTTATGCATATTGGTTTGTACATAAATGACATGTTGAGTTATGCCTTCGATATCAATTTGAATGTTGATGTGGTAAATCTTATCTACTCTAGAAATAAAGGTGGTTAGTTATTAGCACATGCATTGAGATACACTATTATATTATTTGTTATTTTTACTATCATATATATTTATGATGTTGATCGGTTACAAATTTGGTGAATATTAGATTAATCAAGCCTAGGCTCTAGTATTAACTACTTGGGATGACCATTATAATACTGATATATTGGCTGATGTGACTTGATCATAAATTTAATAATATTAATTAATTACTTTCCCTTTTGGTGACATCAATAATGATGCACCTAAATTATTTTTTGCATGGGTTTTGCATGTTATACTTCTTATCATGGTTCTAAAATATAGTGAAGGGATCATCTAACCTAAAAACACACACACCTACACCCAAAAGAAAAAGAAACATACAAAAAACATAAAAAAATAAGAAATATTAATCTAATCAATGCTACTTAATACACACTCTTTTGTATAAAGAGATTGATTAATACTATTAGTGGTAGGGCTTAAACATATAACCATTTACGCACCCTGATAGAATAGTTCCCTATTGATACCTAAAAACAATGATTCTTTTCTATGATATTTTTTTTATAATTTAACGCCCTTTCTAGTTGATTTATAATTTTCTAAAAAATTCTCTTAAGTGACTATCATATAAAAAAATTGGTTGATCTTTATGGAATTTATTATGTCATAGGTTCTTGTTGTGTCATGTTTTCTAACTTTTCCTATGAATTTCCTGTGTCCAAGATGATATACATCAGTATTCATCCTAATGATTTAATTTAAGTATGTTTGTGAGAGACTCAATATACCCTAGTCTTATAACCATTATAATTCATAGATTTGGTACCAAATATTCCATAAGCATTACTACTTCAAGACCATATACCAACTAAAATGGAGTAAAACTTGTAACCTGATTATAATGCATTCAATAAGCTCAAAGAAGCATAAGAATGTGATATTACTAATCATCCATCTTGACATCATATATCTTTTTAAAAACATGACCAACACTTTATTAGAAACCTTAACTTATCTGTTAGCTTGTAGATGGTACATAATATTTTTAAGATTAGAAATCATGAATTATTTTGTAAGAGATTTGATAGTATTATTCAAGAAGTGTGTCCTTCAATCACTAATTAGATTAATGGTACATCCAAACCATGTGATAATATTCTCATAAAGTAAATTTGATTCATCCTTCAACCCGTAGCTAGGTGTCACATTAGTTTCAACCCATTTGGTAAATTAATGTATCATAGTGATAATATACCAATATTTGTTCTATTTACTTAGGGTATGGATGGGTCCTACAAAATTGATGCCCCACTATTCAAAAGGTTATTTAAATAATAAAGTCTACAAGGTAATTTCATCCTTTTGATGTGGCTTACCCATTCCTTGACATAGATCATAATGTTTCACTATTCCTTGTGTATCTAGAAAAAGATTCGGCCACCATAATCCACTTTATAATAGTTTACATGCAGTAGCTTCTCTAGAAAATTGACTTCTTTTTATTCCTTTGTATGTTTCCTATAAGATCTATGGATGTTCACATTCTAAAACTACCTTTTATAATACTTCATCCTTCCCCAAATGATACAAGAGCCCATTTATAATAGTATATGGAAAAGATCTAGTGACAAACAACTACTTTTATCTTTCTTGGTAGTGTTTAGGGAATACCCCTTTTTATAGTAAATTAACAATAGATTCAAAATTATAAGGTATCTTAGAAACTCAAAATAGATGGGCATCATCGTAATCTTCTTATATTTCTTTTAGCTCTTCCCCATTTGTGATGTGAGTGATATGACTTGGTCTAACATTTTCTCTTCTTCGTTTAATGTTGATGCAAAATTTAAATTCTTGAAAGAGCATCAACCATCTTGAAATTCATCCTCTTAAAATATGCTTATTGACTAAGTATAAAAAATCTTGATGATATTTGAAAACTTCAAATGGTATCACAAAAAGATAATGTCTAAATTTATACAATGCAAACACTAGAGCTAGTGCTTCCATTTTAGTTATCATGTAATTATTTTCTACATTAGATAAATTTTTATTACAAAATGTATGGGGTGGTCTATTCCGCCATCTCTTGGATATGAAATCACAACAACAACTATGATACTAGAAGCACAAACATGCACTTGAAAGGTATTAATCTAATTTGGAAAGACCATAATAGGTCTAGTGACTAATGTATGCTTCAATTCTATAAAAGTTACTTGACACTTAGAGGTCTAGACAAACTTCATACCTTTATGAAGAAATTAATATAATGGGGAAAAAGTGGTTTCATATCCCTTGATGAACTTTTGATAGTAACTTATGTGGCCAAGAAAGGATTTCATTTATGTTGAGTTGAATTTTAGGCATATATTAACAATGATTACAATTTTTGCTTGGTCTACCAAAATCCCTTCACTATAGAGCACATGACCTAAAAAGACACCAAAAAGTGTAAAAAATAAGATATTTTTAAAATTCAAGGAAATATGTAGAGCTTAGTGGCATTCTATCATGATTTTAATCTTGGACAAGTGATCTTTAAACAAAGAGAGGACTTCTTAATAATTTAGATATACTTTTAGGAATTCATGAATGAAATCCTTGAAATGAGTTACCAGTGTTATAGAAAAACTATAGGTGCATTCTTGAAGCCAAAATCCATTACCTTGTATGCAAAGGATCCAAATTCCATGGTAAAAGTTATTTTATCTCTATCTTCTTTTGCAATGGGTATTTGATGATACCCATTAAATCCATCTATGAAGGAGTAAAATTCATAGCTTACAACAAATTCCAAATCTTCATCCATGAAGGGAATCCAAAATGGATTATTCACACATGCATCATTTAAAATTATATTGTCACCACAATCTAATTTCACCTATTTTATTAAGTTGTATTACCATAGGACTAACCCAATCTTCCTTATCTACAAGATAGATTATAACTACTTCCTACATTTTATATAGTTCAGCCTTCACTTTTAAATTCATGTTTGGAGTTAAATTATGTGATATTTCATTTATGGGTTGTGTGCACTCCTATAACTTCTAAATTTTTATTTGTAAAACACATATTCATACTCATGTAAGAGTTTCATAGCTTCTAAAACATTGGATTCAATCTAATTGTCACCCATATGTGATAATTTATAAATCTCCTCACTTATGATGTTTTCCATATGATTTTTAATAGGTTCCTAATAAATATTTCACTTTTCCTCATCAATATATTTTTGAATCATTCTTTACCCTTCCTACTCTAAAATATATATGTTTCACAAATTTTATTCTTTAGTGGGTCTTATGACTAGATGTTGTAATGCTTTTATTGTCCATTCAGGTTCAAATAAATTAGTCAAATCAATATCACTATTAGTATCTAAATATTCATTTTATTCATCTGCATCCTTTATTTAGTGGCATGGATACATAAGGTATTGTTCTTCCATTTTAGTAACTTTATATATTTATAGTGTTGTATTAAAATCATATTCTATATTATTCTACATAGTAGACTTCATCATGGTGCTTAAATCCTTTATGCACC
Organism: Torreya grandis; assembly: GCA_037957365.1. Taxonomy (NCBI): domain Eukaryota; kingdom Viridiplantae; phylum Streptophyta; class Pinopsida; order Cupressales; family Taxaceae; genus Torreya; species Torreya grandis. Next base: position 17,186 of record JARHVA010009270.1, read on the forward strand.
CCTAGCATAGGAAATATTTGATTTTGAGTAGTGCATTATGAATCATAATATTCTCATCTTAAAACACAAAAGTCTATATGAAGTCACTCTGCACTTGTGCCCAATGTTTTGACTCCCTTTTATGTTCTTTATGCATATACCACGTTGATGCTAAAGGGGCAAGTTTGTAATGAAATATATGAACCCAATAATTAGGTGTCACATGTTATTCAATCCAAACCTCAAAAAATTTATGTATATGGATTTGGCCAATTACTTCTAACTATCCATGGTAATTAAAATTTGCTAATAATAGGTTTACACACATCATCCCACTTGAGATGATCATTTATATGAATTGTCCACCATGTCACTATAACTTCCTTCAAAGTGTAATTCAGGACACTAACCCACTGATTGATCATAGAAACATGAACTTTTAGGTGTAGAGTTAACTTGTTAATATCCTTGGTTGTAAATTATAGAGGAAGTTATCTTTCATATGGAAAGACCATTATCATAGGTCAAAGTTCATGATCACCATGTGTCCAATTGAGTAGATGCGTATATGAGTCTCTACTTATATATGAATATATTTCCTAAGGAAAGGTTCCTCCTCTAGTAAACACTAAATAATCATTGATATGATCATATTTTTGATAGGTAAAATTAATTTATGAGTGAGTAGGTGATTTAGCAGACATGGATGAAAAATCTTCTAGGATAAATTGAGGTACTAGTAGATGCGTAGTTACTATTTTAGGATTCCATTGTTCAAATGTCTTCAACTATTTAATGAGTAAAAACAAAACCTAAGGTTTATTATGAACATACAAGAAATTACACTCATCTTTTCACATAAATTTTAGGTTCTCCTCAAATTTTACCTTCATCTAACTAGCCTTTTGTGAAACATAAGGAGACTCTATTTTATCTAGAATGATGTAGGGTTTGTGTACCTTATTTAAAGGAATGACTACAATATTATCTCTTGGATGCACCTCTAAATATTTTTTCATAGTATTAATAGTCATCTAAACATCATATGCTCATTTATTTCCAATCAACATAGGATAATGAGTTTCAATTATCTTCATATTGATGAATTCAAAGTCACCTCATATGATCAGTTCTATGACTTTGATCTCAATGTCTTCTAACCAGCTAATAGGTTAAAGTCTTCCATAGTATTCTAAACTCATATTCACTAAACTATAATTGATAACGTAACATCCAGTCATCTCCCATGTAGATTTTGAGATCATGTTAAGCATGTTTCCAAAATCAGATATAGCATTTGGAATTTCATATCCTACAACTTTAATGTTTATTCTAGCATCTACATCCCATGTATTCTTTGTTATTACATACCAAACAAGTTTTTTTTCTTATGTTTCCCTCACTATGCACATTCTAGTAAATTATGTAGTGGATGTGTATTGTTCTTGTGTAGTGTACTTAGTAGATTCAGTAAATATGTTAGCATAGTAATAATTCCATCCTATCATATAATGTAAATAATCTGACCATACATTTTGGCATCTATTATTGTAGCATATCCATTAGTAGTGGCTTGGTGTTAAATATTATTCAACATCTTCAAAACTTCATAAATCAACCTCTTTTCTATAGCTAGGTCCAGGTATTTATCCTATTTCACTTTTTAGATTCCTTGGTCCTGAGGCATTTTCAGACGAGGCAATCATCTCTCTGCATGTTGGTGTCTTGTAATGGTGCTTAGAAATGCATCCCCCTTAGCCTGAATATTCACCATGTTAACATTTTTGACAACCTTTTATTTTATTTTATTTTATAAAACAAGACAATCTTGTATCTTTTTTTGTTGATATACTCTGTGATATGCATAATAAGACTATCTTTGGGGATTCAAAGGACAATTATGTTTCCCATGGTTATAATCTCCATATAAGTAACATTGCAAAGGAGGTAATTGATAATTATTCACTATACCTCTTTGATAAACCCCTCTATATCCAACCATAGATCCTCCTTTATTTGATTAAGATCCTCATATATAACCTCACAATTTTTGTGATGTATTACAATTCTGATGATACTGGGTATTATCTCCAATCCTATATTTTTTTTACAACTAATGGAGTCTAAATAGTTTGTTGCTAATGCAAAAATATAAAATTCAAAGGTGTTGAGCAATGGTATTATGGTGATGGTGGCACCCAACCCAATGAAGGAAGAGTCCATCTAGCTAGACCTTAAGGTCGGTACTGAGGTGAGCTGGGAATTCATTATTTACCTATTTGGTTCACATAACACTTATCGACCAGTGAGGCCTAAAATCATTTACTTCACGAAAGAAACCTACTATTTAGTGATGGTGAGTACATTATTTGTAATATCTTATTTAAGATCCTATTAATACCTATAATTATTTTCATCATGATTGTGGAATTTATAAAAATTACAAGAAAAACTCTATGTTATTTTTACAAACTATTTTAGGAGATGGCATTATGTTGTTGTGTGTTACACTATTCTATAGATTTCCTAGAACTTTATCTTAATCTTAGGATAGTCATTTATATGATGTCCTTCTTTTCAATTATCTATACACTATATATTTATATTATGATTATCTACTTCTTGATATTTTTTGATCATCTTCATAAAATCTTTTAATGTATTTTCAATCTTAGAACTTGGTAGGGAGCTTCCCCATGATCTTTAATTTTCTCCACCTAGATAGCAGCAAATATGGCATCTACCTTAGTAGAAAATTAAGTATTTTAGAGGTATAATCACTCAAGGGGTGAATTAGTGATGATAGATATTCAATCTAATTCCAAACCATTTAAAACCTTAACCATTCAACACATATAATCATGAATCATATACATCATTCATAACAATGAATATGGAAGATAAAACAAGATCAAACATAAGACACATGATATATGTGGGAAACCTTCATGGAGAGTAAAACCCACTGAACCCTACAATATCGACTAAAATCCTATAATAAAAAGATATAACATTTATACCAACACCAAATAATAAATAAACACCCATCCCTTAGTCTAGTGAGACACCAATCTCACAAGGAGTTATTGCCTATGTCTAGCTAAGCACCCATAATAACTAGACCTTTAACAAGATTTATATTACAAAGAGTAACCAACCCCTTAACTATACCACTCTCTTCCTTTAACCCATATTGGTTGGAAAATATGATTTAAATATTGGAGAAACACTTAAAACAGGTCCATAAACATGTTACATTTTATAACCAGAAACTTTATTGGTCAGTCATTACCTCATTATCCCCAAACCATCATTAAGTCTTGGTGAGACCTAAAATAATTAGGCCTTCATACTCACATGTTACATGTGAGACTAATTATACCACATTCATCATTTACCAATTATTTTAAAACATATAAAATATATAAAATATCCCATTTCTCGCTCTCATATGGGTTCATACCACTTGGAATACTAACTCAACACTCGAACCTACCAATTAGGTCTCCTCACTCTTTAGGCATTTATACATAGAGAAAATAGTTTCAAACTTATGAAACAAATACTCAAATATTTCACATAACCATATGATTATATCACATGGGTGAAAAATTAAATAACTATCCGCTTCCTCCATGTTATTTATATACCTCAACATAAGATCTAAGTACTCAAAGTAACTCTCTCAAAATGACCACTTAGACTGGTCATATACAATCATAATACAATCAAGATATTTTGACTCTTTAGATCTGATTAGGGTAAAATCATGAAATATAATAATTTATAATAATAATTAGATACTTCCTTGACATACTAATATTCACTTGTTTCCTCAACTCTACTCAGAACACCTTCAACTTACCTCTACAAGATGGTCACTCAAACTCCCAGTGTATTCAATAAACATAATCAACTTCTAAGACTTTTGTTTATAGTAAATATGGATTGGTAAAACATAAAAAATATAAAAAAAATTCCATCATATATTATATAACACTCTCGAATATATATTTCATCTTGAAACGTCAAAATGTTATCAATAACAACTAAAATATCCTTCTCTGGTCACTTACAGAACATGGTCAAACACATAGTAAAATTTGGAGATTAGTATTTACAATTGTAAGGTAAAAAAATATTATAATTAATTTTTTTCATTCACCATTAATTAATTTACATTTTTTCCTTTTACATCACCTTTAAACTAATCCTATATTAAAAGATATAAGCAAAATATTGTAGACTAGTTTTTCCCTTTTCTAATTCAAATCCCAACGGTCATTATGTAATGCAAAAATTGTAGACACATGTCTTCATATTTTGTCACCTATAAGCTTGATAAAATTTGATACATAAATATCCTTGAAATAATATTTAATTTAACCCTTCTATTCTCACTATTGATCATTGATCTGTGTTTTTATGATTATGACACTTCGCACCCTTATGTGTCGTCTAAGCACCCTACTTCATTTAATTAATGTTCTTATACCATTTGGAAGTAACACATGATATTATAACACATTTATATAATTATTCATGTTATTATTCCACTTTTAATTACCACATGTCTTTTGATCACATTGATGTCAGTCCCTACTTTTATGCCACTTGGCATTCCTACGTGCCTTTTAATCACATTATTATTATTTCTCGTTCTTACACCACTTGGCAGTCCTATGTAACTTATAATCACATTATTTTTGTACCCAAATATTTCCCAATTTTTTATTCCCATGTTCCATTGATATTTTTGACACTCACCATTATATCTCCTCTATAAATTTGGTTAAGAATAGAAACTTAATGAACTTTGTCTAAGAGGCCAACTATACACTATCATAAATTTTGCTATGCTCAATGTCCATATATTAAATTAGAACCAAATTATAAAATATCATATGGTAATTTATACATGTATTAAACCAACCCTCAAAACCTTCAAAAATGTGAAATATTAGGTCATGAAACTATTTACTTAGCCTTGTCTGCCAAGATGACTACTTGAACCTAAACACTCATATGACTACTCTAATGAATTCCTTTCACTTCCATAAGTATTAAAAGCACTCATATCATAAAATATGTTCTCTAAAACATGTCCATACAATTTATATCATCCATAAATTACCTCACTAAGTCAAACACTAAAGAACCATGTAGGAACATTGAAACTTACTGAAGTACACTTTGTCATTGTCATTATAGCACACATGACACCTCATCAACATCCTTTGTCACCTTAAAGACATCATTGAAAACTCTCCAACAATATACCCCTTTGCCATTGATGTCAAAATCAATAAAAATACTATGTTGAGTGTTTGTATCTCTCTTCAAGCACTTTTTCCCCCTTTGACATAATGACAAAGTGCACTCAGCTTCTGATCCTGTAAACCTGTAAAGACTTCAAGGACAAATAATAAGAAAGGAATATTATTTATTCAAATCAAAACCTTAGGAGAATTTCTTTGGGATTCTCCTAGTTGATCCATAAAATAGGGAAAATCCTAGGCTTTGGGTTGTCTATAGTTGGATTGAACCTCTAAAGTAGGACGATTTCCTCTTTAATGCTCACCCAAACTAAAGATAAGCCTAGTGATTTATGGGAAAAGGGTTAGAAAGAGATAATATATCCTAATAAGTTTAACTAGATGATGCTCCAAAATATATGTTTATACTCCCTAATTGACTAAAAAAAACACTAATGAAACAAGTAAATGATTAGGTTCAGACTTTAACTATCTATTCACATATCCATGTGGAGGTTCACTAAATGGTCTAGGCTGAGCGAAATAAATGAGAGACCTAAATCATGACACTAACCAATCATAGTATTCACTTGTGGGACTTGATAAAAAGATGCATAACACTTAACACCACATGTATGAATAGATTAACTAGTAACTAGGTGAGATCATAACTTGATGAGGGAGAGATTTATACCACACATGCAAATTGGACATGTAAAAACTATACATATATAATAAAATCAAAACATAACCTTCTATTACTTTAGGAGGTTACAAATTTCATCTTAGCAGAGTCTAGTCTAACCAAGAGAGGGAATAAAGAGAAATATAGAGACAAATCCAATGATCTATCTAAAAATTGATAGATATCTATTTTTTCCCCTAAGGACTATATTTATATAAAAAAAGAGAGAGAAAATGAGAGAAGTTATGAAGATTTTTGTTATTGATAACCAATGAGCTGTCAACTTTTGAGATGCTCTGTCATGCTTTTGGTCCAATCAAAACAAGTCATTATGAATGAGATTTTCATAATTCACTCAAATAGCCTCTATATCATCTTATTTTTAGAAAAATACACCAAAAATCAAGAGTTAAACAAAGGTGGAAATTCATGATCCAACCATAAGTGAATTCTCCATTCACTTATCAAATTCCCAAGCTTTGATCTTTTGATCTTCCACTAGATCCTATTATGAGGGAAAGATCTTCATGTCTCTAAACTACCAAGGACACAACATGTCTATTCTAAATGATAGCTTGTCAAGGCATGAATTGAAATAATCTTTTCACACCTACTCTACACCTTGGATCTTGAAATGAATTAACTATATAGGAAAAACAATCTAATGATATTAGTTTTTCTATAGACATAAGACTTTATCCAATAATTATTCCCATCTGGGTCTATATAGATATCTAATTATTTTATTCCTTAGTTTGGGCTAAATTTTAGGCTCTTTTATTTTTTGAGTTGAGCTTGTCCTAATTGACTGCCTTTTTTCAAGTTATCTTGGCTCATTCCTTCATTATTTGTCAATGATCTAGATTTTTCCCCTTGACACCTTGACCATTACATGCCATCAGATCCTAACATTTGGTTAAATGTAGATCAAATATCTTTGAGACCCATCACCTAAAGCTCATATTATTATTATTCCTCAACATCCATTAACTTTTTGACTCAGTCCATGTTCCCATGGTCTTAACATGTGTCATCTGCATACTATTCCTCAAGTCTTTGCCAATAATTTTTGAACCCTAACAACTAGTTCATGTAGATTAAACTTGATGTTCACATGAACATCATTTGACATATGTGTGAACATTTTTGAATCTCTTAGATCATCAAATTTAAACTCATTTGGATCTTTACCTAGGTATAAATTTGACACTTTCATATACATCTTTCATATTTTGGGCAACTTTGTAAACTTGTATCTTGAAGAATAAACATTGAGAAGGCACCAAAATTTAAAGAGATGGTTTTAATTCCATAATGAGAAAACCTAATTGATCTACTATCCTAGAATGATTCTTGATTAAAGATATCAAATGAAAAAGTTGATTGGTCCACTCGATCCTAGCTCAAAAATAGTCAAGTATGAATATTTGTTCATTTTAGTCTATGAACCCAACTTTGAAGATGCATATCTTCCATCTCACATCATCATGTGAGATGTAACATGGTGTGAATGATCTTGGCATAAGAATTAATGAACCCATATGACTAATTATCCTTGACTTATCCATATGCATGAAATCTAATAGTATTAAAATAACCTTTTATCTTTTCCTAGTATTGGAGCCAAATGTTTGGATAAAATCTAGATGGAGTGAGTAGAGAAGATGAGTTTTACATGATCCCCAATTTGTCTTAATCATCCCATAAGGTTTTATACAATGTTGTAGTGTTTTAAATACTTATGAGCTTTAGGACCTCTTTGCTCCCATACCATCAAAAAATTGTCTAAATTATCTAAATAAATTATCAAATCAAGAAATCATAACAAGTGGGAATATCTTGTTATTTGGATTAAAATATGGAAAAAAATTCTTGTCCACTCATAGGGAAGCATGCATGTTATGATTGAGAACCTAGTTCATTTGCTAGTCTGATCTATTAGGTGTGGAGTAACCTTTCTTCAACTGAGCTAGTCTGGGACCTCTTTTAAAATAAAAGATAGAAGGAACAAAAAAAATTGACCAATCTCATAAAAAATTGTACACCAATTCACTTAGATAAAATAATTAAATCTCACCTATCCTAAACTAACCAAATAAAATGAAATTATACAAACCATTAACTGGTTGTATAAAGTAAATACCTTTTCTCAATAGTACATGATGCTTTACATGTTTGATGGATACTAAATAGATATGGAGAAGTACTAGGTTCTCAAAAAATTGATGTTATACTTATCCTAGAATAAGAAAAAAATGAACCCACCCTTCCAGTCTAAATTCTTGGACATGTAAGCCTCATAGAGTGACTGAGAAAGCTCATCTTATTCCTGTTAAAGCTCAAAATTTCACTCTAAATTGGGCACAACCTATGATGGCTCCTCCTTGGAATTTTTCAATCAAGATAGATACCTAATATGGAATCGTCTTGTCAATAAAAAAATTTAGTAATCAGATTTGACCTCGCTTTTGTGCTTTATCATCTCCTCATCATGATTCCCAAGCACAATTAGATCATAGTCTCCCTAAATCATATGCCTACATGGAAATTTTTGTTTATCAAAAAAATTCACCTTCTCATAAGGTGATTGCCTTTATAAATATATCTCTTGATCACTAAAGATGTCTTCCTCATCAAACTCACTTAAATTTTTGGCTTGAGTATTTCCTTTGTTGAAATACAACTTGTCAATGTCAAAGCCATGCTAATAAGGTTGGTCTAAACCTGATTCTCCTTCTTTCAAAATAAGTAAGATACATATTATGATCTCCCCATCATATAAAATTTTGTTATCATCTTTAGATCTACCTATGACTATAGTATTCTCCTTCATATTTTGAACAATAGTCTTGAACCCAAAAGGGAGATGGTGGGAGGGTGAAGAAATCCTCCTTGATCATGGATTATGATAGTGACCTTCTATTTTAGGTATTTAAATTATCCTTTAGGTGGCCCTTGAAGGAAAGAAAGAGATTATTTTAACTATAAAACACCAAGCTCATTGAGCTAGGCTATAATTTCTTGATTCACTCCTTTCTTGATTAACTCTTCTCCTATCATAACTGGTTTAGTTCTTGGTGGACATGAGACTTGAAAAGGTAGACTAGGGGCCTATTTTAAGATCTTCAAGAGTTTGGATTAAGGATCTATAGATGACTAATTCAAGTGGGTCTACTATATTTTAAAGGATATTAATATACTACCTACATCTTGAATCAAACTCCCTATTATTTCCACATCTTCACTTGCGCATGTCATCCATTATTCACCTTCAAGGGTGGACCACCCATATTTGACCAACTATAAAAAAACTTATTTCCTTGTATAAAACATGGGTAAAGATGACTAGAGAAAGCAATAAACCCCTACCAATGTCCCTTATCAACCCCATATAGGTTGATAATGCCTGCTTAACACTTGATAGGGATGAAATAGGATAAGTTTGGCCTTGATAAGGGATAGGAGGGGGTGAAGGCCATGATAAGGTTAGTATACATTTTAAGGGATACTTATAGGGAACATATGAATGTTATCCATATGATAAGATGGATATTGAGACATAGAATAAACATACTAATCAAAATATGGCTGATTATACATACTAGATAACGATTATTAGGCAATTGGACTACTCAAACTAGATAAGAGATGCTTAGAGTCACCATTGGTGTTTATTAAATACATCTAAAGGCTAGTTTTTAAAATAAAAACACCAAAAAAATCATGATTATTTAGTCTTTTATCCCACTGGGTGTGCCAAAATCTAATAAGGGTTCAACTCGTACCCTTGGGAGAAGTTCTTCAGGTTTCCCATAGTTGAGCCATAAAAGGGGGATAATTCTAGGATATGGGTTGTTTATAGTGGGATAGAACCTTCAATATAGGCTAGTTTCCTCTTTGATGCCCACCTAAACTAAAGATAAGCCTAGTGATTCGTGGGAAAAGGTTTAAAAAGATATAAACGATCTTTAAAAAATTAACCAATTGATGCACCAAAATACAGATCGATCCTGCCTACTCAACTCAATTAAAACTAATGAAACAAGTAAATGACTAGGTTTAGACTATAACTATCTATTCATATATTTGTGTGGAGGATCACCAAATGTTTTAGGCTGAGGGAAATGAAGGAGAAGTATAAATCAAGAAAATAACAAGTAATAGTATCCACAAGTGGGCCTTAATTTAAAAATATAAAATATTAAACACTATGTGCATGAATAGATGAACTAGTAACTAGGTGAGATCACAACTTAATGAGGGAGAGACTTCTACCACATGTTTAAATTAGAAATGTACACACTATACCAAAATATCAAATTTAAAATGTAGCCTTTTATTACTTCAAGAGGTTATAAATTCTATCTTGGAAGAGTTGGTTTTAACCAAGAGAGTGAATCAAGAAAAATATAGAGAGATCTAATTATCTATCTAAAAATTTATAAATATCTATTTTTGGCCACATGGCCTCTATTTATATCAAAAAAGAGAGATAAAGAGAAAAGCTAGAAAGATTGATATTCTTGATAACCAATGAGATATCAACTTTAAATATGTTCTATCATGATTTTGGTCCAAATAAAATAAGTTTTTATGAATGATATTTTCATAATTTTCTCAGATAGCCTCCAAATCATCCTATTTTGACAAACTACACTAGAATTCAAGAGTCTGCAAAAGAAGATGAGTCATGATCTAGCCAAAATTAAATGATCCAACCACTTTTCAAATTCCCAAGCTCTAATATTTTGATCTTCCATTTGATCCTATTATGAGGGCAAGATCTTTAGGTCTTTTAACTTCCAGGGACATGTCGTGTTTGTTCTAAATGGTGTTTTCTCAAGGCTTGACTTGAAATAATATTTTCACACATACTCTACACCTTGGATCTTTAACTTAATTAACTATAGAGGAAAACCTATCTAAGTATATTGGTTTTCCTATAGATATAACACCTTGTCTAATAATTTTTCCCATATGAGTCTATATCAAGCTCTACTTATTCTGTTTTTTGGGTCAGGCTCAAGTTTGAGATCTTTTATTTACTAAGTCAAGCTCGTCTAGTTTGACCACATTTTGTCAAACTATCTTGGATCATTCCTTTATTAGTGTTTATTTTTATCCCTTTTACACCTTAACCATTACATGCCATCATATCCTATGATCTGGTTAAACACATATAATAGATATTTGGGACCCATCACCTTGATCTCAACTTATTAATAGTCCTCAAGATCTATTGACCATTTGAATTTCTTCAAGTTCTCATGGTCTTGACACTTGTTGGCTATATGCTCTTCTTAAGGTCTCTGCAAAGGATTTTTGAACCCTAATGGCTAGTTCATGGAGCTTAAAATGACATTCATGCAAATATCATTTCACATCTATAAGAACATTTTTGATGTCCCACAAACCATCAAATTTAAATCATATGTATCATTACCTAGGTATAAATTTAACACTTTCATGAATGTCTTCCATATTTTGGCCATCTTTGTAAACTTGTATCTTAAAGCATAGAACTTATGAAGGCACCAAACTTTTAAGAGATGGTATTAATGTCACAAGGAGAAAACCCATTTGATATTCTAGCTTGGAAGGCTTCCTGAGTGAATATATCAAATACACAAGTTGGCTTATCCACTTCATCCTAGCTCAAAAATGGTCAAGTATGAATATTTGGTCATTTTAGTTTACAGACCCAACTTTGAAGATGCATATCATCCATATTACATTATCACATGAGATTCAACTTGGCATGAATGATATTATCATAATAATGAATGAAACCATATAATGTATTTTTCTTGACTTGGCCATATGCTTAAAATCTAGTATTATTAAAACAACCTTTTATCTTTTCCTACTACTTGGGCCAAATGTTTAGACAAAATCTAGATGGAGTGAGTGCAATAGATGAGTTCCACATTCTCCCTAATATGTCCTAATCATCCCATAATGTATTTTACAATGTTTTATTGTTTTAAATACTTATGAGATTCATGACCTCTTTACTCCTCCCACACCATCCAAAGCTTATCAAAATGATCTGAATTAATTGCTCAATCAGGAATTCTACATTAAGGTGATTTAACAAGTATGCATAACTTGGTATGTGTGCAAAAATATGGATAATAAGGACCACCACTAAGAGATGATGTATACTTCCCCTAACATGGTTCATACCTCTTCTTATATTTATCTTCTCAAACTTGCTCCATGACTACATTCCTCTTTGATCATACATAGCTTCTATGAAGATAAAACATACATGAACATTATAAAATACATGAACTTACCTCAAATTTTTTTATAAGGACTCCTCCTAAGTCACCTAAGCTTATGCATCCTTTAATCACCTTCAAACCATATTTAACCATCAATAAATAACACACATGTATCCATACCTTCTCTCTCAAATTCTACTACATAGTCCTTTGATCCTAGGACCTGACCATTACAAATATTCCCTTAACTTCATGGAATATACAACTTGTTATATGTAGAACTTATAAACCTTATTATTGATATAAAATATGTGAAAACCCATTATCCTCATCCTCCATATCAACCTTGTCTTCATTCTTTCAAGATTTGACCAATTAATTTAAGCAACATAAATTGACAATTCTTATCTTCAAGACCCAAAACCCTTAACACATCTTGAGCATAATAGAACATGATCAAAATACATTTTTATGCAATAGAATATTCTAAAAACTCATCATATTTGATTAGAATCCTATAAACTTTCATTCCCTAGTTGCATACCTTTCATACATAGCTTCATTCTTTACCATATTGACCAACTAGACAATCCATCAAAAATTGACCAAAACATTGACATTAGGATCATTATCCCTAGATATATCTTCTAAATAATTCCATCACAACACTTTGGATTAGTTACATAAACCTAATTTATCCCCCCTAACCAATCATATATTCTCATGACCTTTCTTGTCCTATAATATCATCCAAAACTCAACTAGAATCCACTATGCTTGTGTTTTATGACAAGTGTCTCTTCCAAGCCTAGAGAGAGACACCCATTTAACATAGTGAGACTAAAAGTCCCAAAACTTGGGATACTCCTATATATCCATACTTTATTTTGACTTGTAGTCATACCTCATCACTAAATTAACTCTAAATGGATCCTTGACTTTATTATTTGCTTTAGACTTGTCAAAAAAATATAAACAATAGAAAATTTTGACTTTCCTTCATGTCTATCATGGTAAACAACCAATATTTGGTCTCAATCGGATCTCTCTTAATAGGCTTAGGTTTTCATGATCATTTGTGATCTATTCCTTGCACACTAAGAGATCCATACACCTTATTTTTATTTGACAACTCTTTCAAATTGTTATATAAATACCTAGCAACGTGATCAACTCTATGACATCTAAAAAAAACTAGATCATTCATAACTTTTGCTTGATAATGATTATGATATTTTTTTGACTTATTTATTCTCATCTTGAATTATCTCGCAATGTGGCCAAACTGATTGCATGCATAACATTGACTCTATGATGAATATCTCATTACATTTATATGTCTATCTTGTCTTATTTATTGTACTCTAGGATCTTGATTGAACTTATCTTGACTTGACGGTATTTTATTGCATAACCTAGAAATATGACCAACTCTTTGACAACTAAATCAAACAATGTCTTCCATACCTTTTATTTGAATATGGTAGTGACCTCCATTTGACTGATTGTTTTTTCTTACATAGTCATTTGTCTATGACCAACAAGATGACAAATAAAATAATGGCCCATTAAATATTTAGCAGACTTTGAAGCATTTGGTTGTCTGATTGGATTCTTCATTTTGACTTTGACCTAATTTGACTTGATGTCTTTCATGCTACTATCATCTTTGAATTTTTTTGATCTCTTTTATTATTATTCAATCTTGCCTATCTTGATTATCACCTTTTCATACTAATCCTTTAGGGAAACAATATTATCCCTCAATTTAAAACATTCATCTTCTTTAACTCTCATGCTTAAACTTGTAGCCTCTAATTGAATTCTAAGATATTTGATTATCTTCTTATCCTCCTTAGCTTCTTTGGTCATGTCATCCTTCAATATACATGCTTGATCTTCTATATACTTGATCAGTTATTGATTATCCTTTTCCTTTCTCATGGACTTACTTGATAAACACCCCTCAAGGGATCTAATTTATGCTTCAAGACCTTTGATCATATACCTTATTTTATGATTACTCTTATATTTCTCATTTAATTCACCAAGTGTACTCATGAGCTCAGCTTCTATATCAACTTCTTCTTCCTTTCTATGATATAACTATTCTTCTTCTCTACTATTATGGAAAAATTCTTCATCAAACATGATGAAATTTTATTTTGAACAACTTTCCTTTTCACCCATATTTTACCTTATATCACCTTCAAGTTGTTAAACTTGTATAAAAGGTCCTACTATGAGAACAATTATTAGAGGTACATCACTAGGGGGATGAATTAGTGATGCAAGATATTCAATATAATTAAAAACCCTTTAAACCCTTAACCATTGAACACATACAATCATGAATCATATACATCATTCATAAAAATTAACAAGAAGGGTAAAACAAGATCAATCACAAAACACATGATATATGTGGGAAACCGTCTTGGAGGATAAAATCCACTAAATCCTACAAGATGGACTAAAATCCTATAATAAAAATATTCAACATTTAGACTAGAACCAACTGATCAAGAAAAACCCATCCCTTAGTTTAGTGAGATACCAATCCCATAAGGAGCTACTACCCCTATCTAGATGAACACCCATAACAACTACACCTTTACCAAGATTTATCTTTTAAGGAAGAACCAAATCCGTAGGCAACTAAGCACCCACTCAACTACCTTTAATAGATCATCTTAAACACTTGTTTCTTCTCTTGAATTGATTATGACCACCTGTTAGGACTTGTTCCAAAGTCTTAACATTAGGTTATATTTGTGGTAGGTTAATAAATAAATATTGTTAATGGGGCATGCATCTTTTAGTAAAGACACCCCATAAAATAAAGTTACTTAGTTTTAATTTTAGGTAGTTTTCATGTTTTGTATTTATTAATTAGAACTATCTTACGGGTTGATTTCAAGTAAATAGTTGGTTTTACCGGTCATTAGTAAAATCTATATAATCCATGTTTGCAATGTAAAAGGGTTACCAGAGTAAAGGCACCCTTATGTACTTGTTTATTTTTTTAAATTAATAAAATAATTATGCACTCACATTAAGCGGGGACAAGGTTCAATCTATTTGTTCAAGGAGTTATTAGTGGTATTAGAGCATGGTTTTGTCTAGCACGGTGAATTTTGGGAGCATTGGTGAATTTGAAAGGAAGGCAAGGTAAAAAGTCAAATTCACGTGAAATCAATTGGCATGAAATAAGGTATGCCATATAATAAAAATATTTTTGTGGTTTAAATGTCTGTAAAATTATTAAATTATTTTAATTTTTCAAATATTTTTTTTACATTTAAACCCTTGTATTTCTCATATACCTCAATCTAGTCATTTTGGCCATTTGATACTCCATTTTATTGTGTTCAAACTCCTTATTCGACATAAAAAATGATTTTTTAAGCATTAAAATGTTATTAAATTCATTATTTTTTTGTAAAAATGGACTTGTATGGCCTGTTTGCATTGTGAAAAACCTCTATAATTTTCATTCATGGCTGCCATTGTTATTTACATTCATCTGAGCCATCTTGAATCCAAAAACTCCTACTAATTTTATTAAAACCCCTATTTTGCATCCTCAAAGGAAAATCTAGAAATTTTTTGAGTTTTATGGCCTATGGGATGGCCTTCCAATGCCCTGGCTCCAATTTGATATCATTCCCAGCAAAAACTACTATAGAAATTTGTTAAAACTCAGCCAAAATCTTTTTACACTGCCTGTATGGATTTGTACGGCCTCCAGGAGAAAGAACAGGTACAAAAAATAGTTGCAAGGGCTGCCATGGTGTCCCAGGGAAAAATGGTGTTGCAAAAGAACTCAAGAAATATTTTTTGTAGTTTCTAAAGTTTGTATATTATAAATTTGTTTTGGATGGGTCCAACATGAGGAAGCTTGGTTGAGAAGATTAAAAAATGGTAAAGAATTTAATTTATTTATATATATGTAAATTTTTTTAATTTTCCCTCATAAAAAATCTAGAACAAGTAGTAATTTCTATGTATCATATTATGAAAATGCTTTTAGAGCAATTGGTTAAGATTATTTTGTAAAGAAGCTTACAAGGAGGAGGTCAAGGGTTCAAATCCCTTCTTTTTGGAAGAATTTTTTTTCTTTAGAATATATTTTTTGTAACAAGAATATTCCCTTTTAAATTTTCTTTTTGTATGCCTTGAATGTTTTGAAACACATACTTATTGTATTGTGTTGTTTTTTCAAAAATGGGGAGTTAAAATTTTATTTCTTTTACATTGCTATGGTGATATAAGGGTGTAATATGTGGAATAAAGTTGTAATTTGGTGAAATAATGGTGTAATCATTGATTTTTTGTGAGGTTAAGTGTATAACCCATAAAAAATTCTTGTTTTTATTTTTTTCTCTATGCGGAGGTTAAGTGAAAAACCTTGTAGAAGCAGTATCTTGTACAGTGAGTGTGATATATGTTTCATCTCTTTTGCATTTTGTCACACTTTTCTCTAGTACACTTGATTTTATTTCAAGATGCCAAAGATTAAAATTTTTCTTTCAAATGGTGATATATTAAAAATTTCCAATTATTTTGATTGAAAATGATTGATGGAGGCTTCACTAGTTTTTAATGAGTTATGGGATATTGTCAAGAATGAAAATCCCACATTGCCAATAGAATATCTTAAATTATATGTATTCAATTTTCATGATTCTAAGGCCTTATCTCTCATTAAATGATATTGTACTCATATAACTTATGTTCATATTGAAAACTCTCCTCAAGTTACACTGCATGGAAAACATTGTCATATTTGTATGATAAGAAACCTAAGCATAAGAAGATAGATATGCATATGCAATTGTTTACTTTGTCATTAGATGAATATGGGGATATGTGAGAATATATGTATAAGTTAAAAAATATCACTACTAAGTACACTAAGGCTAGGTTTGGAAAACTAGATGATGACCTCATAGTCACTGCTACTTTGAAAGGACTACCTGAGTCCTATAAGAATTTTGTTGAAATTTTGCATGTCTCTGACAAGATTAAAGGCATCACCTTTGATAATTTGGCTGAGTTTCTCATCCAACATGACCTTTATCTACTGAATAAATCCAATAAAATTGAAGAAGCCCATGTTTTAGAGTCAAAGCCTAGTTCATCTTCATCTAGGGATCAAAACAGTAGAGGAAATAATTATAGAGGGGGTCAAGGTTATAGAGGAGGTATATATCAAAACATAGGTAGGGGTCATTCAAATAATCAACAATCGAACCAATCACATTCACATGAAACAAGTGATCGAGGATATGGTCACAACTCATATATGGGCAGAGGTCGAGGTAGATTAGAAATTAAGTGTTATAGATGTGGGAAAATTGGTCACATTACCTAATGTAGGATTCCTTTTGATAAAATTTAGAGGCCACAAAAAGTGACTAAGTCTAACTCTGCTCAGTATGCCAATCATGACTATGATAAGTCCAGTAATGTTGTCCATGAATCTAAATTCAATACTTTGGGGCTCATTGATTATATTGAATATGAGTTTTGAGATAAGCTCACAGATGTATGGGTTTTAGACATAGGAGCAACCAAACACATGACATTTAGGAGAGATTTCTTTTGGTCTTTTAAGGAAGCTTCTCTCTCTCTAGTTTCCTTAGTAGATAAATCTATGCATACACCACTAGGACTTGGATCTATTTGGATTCTTCTTCCTAATGGGTCTATAAAATACTTGGAGGATCTTTGGTATGTTCACACATTAAATAAACCCTTACTTTATTTGGTAACTATTTGAAAGAAAGGTTATCAAATAATGTTTAAAAATGGGCTCATTTACATTAATTCATTGAAGGATGATTATAAGACAATGTATATAGGATATGAAGATGGAAACTTGGTTAGATTACATTATAAAGTACTTCCTCCCACTATAGAACTTGTGACAGTTGTTGATGCAAGTATAAGTATTATGTCCACATATCATTTATGGCATCTCTGCTATGGAAATTTGAATATCCACTCTTTAGTGGATTTTTATAGATATGTTATGGTGAGTGGGTTTCCCAATTTTTTCAAAGATAGTATTATTTGTGATTCATGTGTTTTGGGAAAACAAAATTGGAAAAATTTTCCTAAATAGTCATCTTAGAGAGCTTACATATGTTTACAGCTAGTTCATATTGATGCATGTGACATGAAAAAGTCATCCATTAGTGGGTGTAGATACTTTGTCTTATTTATTAATGATTTTTCTTGGATGACTTGGGTATTCCTTATGAAAAACAATTTTGAAGTTTTCACTAAGTTTGTTGATTGGTTACACTTAGTTGAAAAAGAAACAGGTTCACATTTGGCCACTCTTCATTTAGATAATGGAGGTGAGTATACCTCAAATGAATTTTTAGTTTATTGTCGAGAAAATGGCATTCATCGACAATATATTAATGCTTATACTCCATAACAAAATGGAGTATCTAAATGGATGAACAAAACTTTAGAGGGCACAATACATGTTATGTTGCACTATATACAACTTGATGATAAGTTTTGGGCATAAGCCATTGGTACTGCAATGTATTTGAGAAATAGGTCCCCCATAGTTTCACTTTTGGGACAAACTCCATATGAGGCATGGTATGGATTTAAACCCAAAGTTAAACACTTGAAAGGGTTTGGATGTCTTTGTTTTGCTTTGGTTCCTATTAAACACAAAACTAAGTTGGAATCATGAAGTCAAAAATGCATCTTTCTTGGTTATTCTAAAGATAAAAAGGGGTTTCATTTGTTTGCATAGGATATATACAAATTCATAGTGAGTTGATATGTAATATTTGATGAGTTTGGGACTATGAACATCACAGAGATTGATTCACAACTTGATAGATTAGAGAGGAAAAATACAAAAAGAGAGAAGGGTTCGAATAATGGGGATAACTCTTCGAAGTTATGGTATGAGACTTAAATTCCTTCAATTTCCTCTCCTTCATCTACAAGTTCATAGGTTAATGACTTAGAAATTGTTAAAAATTCTCTAATCCCCCCTTCAAATGATGCACATGATGAGAATTCAGGAGTCCCTGATTTGAATAATTTGACTAAGTATCTAAAATGGGCTCAAAGTACTTTCTATGACTTGAAAGCAGATGAAGTTGGTTTAACAGGGCCCAAGAATTCTTGAAAATAGGTAAATTATTCTATGATTGTTAGTACTTCTTCCTTTGAGCCATCCACTTTTGAGGAGGCTTCTACTGAACATGTTTGACAATAGGCAATGAAATGTGAGTATGATTCCATACTTAGCAATAATATATGGGTTTTAGTTGATCCTTATCCACATGTTAAACCCATTAGATGTAAATGGGTTTATAGGACTAAGTATAAATCAAATGGCTCCATTGATAAATATAAGGAACAACTTGTTGTAAAAGGATATGTGCAACAAGATGGTATTGAATATGAGGAAACATTTGCACCAACTACCAAATGGCACACTATTCAAATGGTTCTTGCCTTAGTAGCACAAAATGTTTGGAAATTACATCAATTGGATATTAAAAATACTTTTTCAAATGGTGATTAATATGAAGAAGTATATGTGAAACAACCTCAGGATTTTGAACAGGTGGGTGCTGAACACAAAGTGTGTAAATTGATAAAAGCATTGTATGGGCTCAAATAGTCACCCAGGGCTTGGTATGAGAAAATGGATTCATACATGAAATCCATTAGTTTTAATCATATTAAATCTAATGATACTCTCTATTTTTGAGTGTAGGGTAAGAAAATGGTGATACTTGTTCTCTATGTTGATGACTTGTTTATCATAGGTAATGATGAAAACCATAACAAGTCTATGAAGAAGGAATTAAAAGATGGGTTTGAGATGATAGATCTTGGACTTCTTCACTACTATCTAGGCATAGAGGTAACTCAGAAAGAGTATAGTATTTTCATTTTGCAAACTAAGTATATTTTTGAGTTATTAGATAGGTTCGGCATGAGTGATTGCAAACCTGCCCTCACTCCCATGTAAATTAATTTTAAATTGTCTAAGGATGATAGAAATGTCTTTTTTGATGGCACCACATAAATAAAATTGGTGGGATGTTTGATATTCTTGATGAATACCAAGCCTGATATTTCATTTTTAGTTGGAATTTTATCTAGGTTTATGCATGAGCCTAGAGAAATTCATTGGCATGCAACAAAATGAGTACTTTTTTACCTTTAGGAAATGAAAACATATGGCCTTGAATACTGCCACAATAAGAACTTCAATTTTTTTGGATATTATGATGTAGATTTTCATGGATGTGTGGATGATAGAGTGTCAACCATAGGATACACTATGCATATGGGTTCAACTGCCATTGCTTGGTGTTGTAAGAAGTAGGATACAGTGGCAAATTCATTATCATAATTAGAGTATATTGTAGTATGGGATGCTTCTAGAGAAATTGTTTACCTTCATCATATTCTTGAAGATCTTTAGGTTTCTTAGTTTGCTCTTACACAGTTATATATTTATAATCAAAGTGCAATCAAAATGTCCAAGAATCCAATTTTTCATGCCAAAACAAAACATATGGATGTCAAATAATATTATCTATGAATGCTGGTGGTAAAGAAATCTCTTGATCCAATATATTTCCCAACTATCGATCAGACAGCTGATATCTTCACAAAACCCCTTGATAGAATCAAATTTAAAAAATTTAGAAAAATGCTTGGTATGTGTCCAAAGACATGACTTTGGATCATAGGGGGTTTTGTTAGGACTTGTTCCAAAGTATTAAAATTAGGTTATATTTTTGGTAGGTTAACTAATAAATATTGTTAATCGAACATGCATCTTTTAGTAAAGACACCGCCATAATATAAAGTTACTTAGTTTTAATTTTAGGTAGTTTTCATGTTTTGTATTTATTAATTATAACTACCTTACAGGTTGATTTCTCATAAATATTTGGTTATAGGATTAGTTGGTTTTACCGGTCATTGGTAAAATCTATATAATACATGTTTGCAATGTAAAAGGGTTAACGGAGTAAAGGCACCCTTATGTACTTGTTTTTTTAAAATTAATAAAATACTTGTATACTCACAGTAAGTGGGGACAAGGTTAAATATATTTTTTCAAGGAGTTATCACCACCTTTGTCTGCACTTTTCACCTCTGATCTCTCTCAAGTTACCTCTAGGACTAACTCACTCAAACTACCTCTTATAAGCTCATTAGGTATAATGACCTATGTTTCATCCTATATAAACTTGATATGACAATCATGATTGATCATATTCACTCTCTATTGGTCCTTAGTGACCTATACATTCTCTTTCAAAAGTTTTCTCCTTCACTTGAATCCACACTGCCACACCTAGCACAATCAGTCTAATTAGACCTTGTACTTATACCACTATATTTATTTAACCCATATTGGTCAGCCAAGATTATTTAAATATTTGAACCACTCTTGAAATAGGTCCATATAAATGTTAAATGTGAGAACCAAACTCTTAATAGGTTATTCATTGCCTCATTATCGCCAAACCATCATTAGGTCTTGGTGAGACCTAAGACAATTAGCCTTCATACTCATATGTTACATGTGAGACTAATTAGACCACCTTCATATTATATCAATTATTAAAATACATCAAAACTATATCTATTATATAATTTATCATTACCATATGGGTCCATACCACTTATAATTCCAACTCAAGACTTGAACCTATCAATTAGGTCTCCTCACTCTTTAGGCCTTCATACATAGAAAACATAATCTCAAACTTCTGAATCAACTACTCAAGTATTTCACATATCCATATGATTGTATCACATGGGTTAAATGTTTATGACCTCTAAAATTCATTAATGTTATTTATTTACTTCAACATAGGCTCTAATCACTCCAAATAACTCACTCGAGATGACCACTCAGACTAGTCATATACAGTTAGAATAAAATCAAAATATTTTGACTCTCTATATCTATTCAATGGAATATAACGACATCAAATAATTTATAATAATCCTTATATACATTCTTAACATATTCATATTAATTTATTTCCTCAACTTTACTCAGAACATCTTTAACTTACCTTTATAAGATGGTCACTAAAACTGCTAGTGTATTTAATTAACATAATCAACTACCAACCCTTTGTTCAAACTAAATATGGATTGGTTAGAACTAAATAATACACACATATGGTCCTTATATATTATATAACACTATTGAATATATATTTCATCTTGAAACATAAAAATACTATCAAGAACAACTCAAATATCCTTCTCTGGTCTCTTATAGAATATGGTTAAACACACATTTAACTTTGGAGCTCAATATCTGCAAATGTACAAACATTCAAATATTTTAAATAATTTTTTTGGATGTACTTTACTTTATTTATAGCTTTTAATTTTACATCACCTTCAATTTTTTCCTATATCAAAAAATATAAGCAAAATATTGTAGACAAGTTTTTTCCTTTGCTAATTCAAATGCCAATGGTCACTATGTAATACAAACATTGTAGACATGTGTATTCTTCTCATGTCCCATGGGAATTTTATCAAAAATTCTTTTTCTATCTCCTTGAGATAATCTTGACTTTAAATATTTGATACCCATCATTGATTATTTATATGTGCTTCCATGATTAAGATACTTGGCACCCTCATGTGCCTTTTGAGCACCTTACTCCATTCAGTTAACATGGATATGCCACATGAAAATCCAACATGATCAAAAATAACATTGATATTATTATCCATTCACTTATTTCACTTGAAAGTCCCACATTACTTCTAAGCACATTACTATCAGTCCTCACTCTTCAACCACTTTGTAGTCCTATGTGCCTTCTAATCACATTGTTATCATTCCCAACTCTTATGCCACTTGGTAATCATATGTGATTTATGAGCACATTGACATCAAACCCCACTATTGAACCACTTGATAGTCTTATGTGTCATTTATCTTCTTAAATCTCACCTTTATATCTCTCCTTAGAAATTTTGTTAAGTATAGAAACATAGTTAACTCTATCTGAGAGGGAAACTTTGCACTATTATAAATTTTTCTATGCTTAATGTCCAGACCTAAAATTTAAACCACATGATGAACTCTCATATTGGAATCCCTGAGAGTTTGTCTATGCACTATGATTTTTTGTATTTTTTATTTTTCTCTACTCAGATTCAAAGAAACCTATAGCCTTCAAAGCCTTATGAATTAAGGTTATTTCAATTTTTATACCCCATCAATGTACTTTCTCTAAATATGGACCTTTCCAACTATTATCTACCTTTCCTTCTAGTTGACAAATTTTACTGGAATATAATAAATTGGGCTACAGGGAAGTGTACTCTTCTAGTGAATGATTATTTCTTATGAATTATTCTCTTTCCATGATTAAACCTATGATTACTCTAAAACTTTGTCCTACTTCTTTGCTTAATAATTAATGTCCTTCTTCTAGTAATACACATTTTTGTAGCTTCACACTACATCTATCAATAATTTATCTACCTCTACACTATTCTCATCTTCATCTTCAAATATCTCTTCTTCTTCTCACTCTTTATCACTTCTTTCTTTTTTCTAGCTTTCATGCTATTACTTCATCCCATATTTCTTAGTTGTTTGTTCTTCATATCTTTATTATCATTCATCACATCATCTTACTTGTTATTTAACTATTTTACTAGTACTCTTAGCTCTACTGGTATCTAGTTGGGTATTTTTTTGTTTACTCCATCTATTATATTGTCATAACCCATGTTCTAAATCTACACTCTTCTTCTAACTCTTCTTCCCTTTTATCTCCATTCTATATTTAGGTCCAAGCCTTATCTACTCATCTAATCATCATTCATTGTCATTTCACACATGTCCCCATATTCCTAAAATGACTACTAGATATTATCTAGAGTAGGCATCATGGCCTTCTCCACAACCAACATCTTCACTAGGATAGGTAGTCTCTAAAAAATATCCCTTGAATACCTCTAATGAACAAGTCCATTGTAGCTTCAAAAACTATGCATCCTTATACTATAAACTTAACTATATATATGTATACTATAGTATCAACCCAATGATCTATTACTCTTGTCTAGATGGTCTCAAATCTCTAAAAATAGTCTATCTTTTCCTCAATTTAGATTAGAGTTTCTTCAATCCCTAGTCTAAAGTAGTAATATTCCAACTATGATAACTAGTTAGCTAGTAATTCAAGTAACTCACACAAGAATATTTTTTAAATATATCCATAAATATTATCTCAAATGATATCCTTAACTATAAGAATAGTAATTATTGATTTTTATTCTAGAAATTTACATATCCTTTGGTCCAACCATATCTTAATATTTATCTACCTGGGTAACGATCTTAGCATATTTTCCTCCAAAAAAAGAATTTTCATGCTCACTGCACCATTATTAGTAGAGGTTATTGAAGCATTATAACATATTAAGTATGAGGATAGATTTAAGATAATTAATATGTGCATAATAGTTTATCATAAAATATAAGAAATTAGATGACATAAATGTAAAATGCATTAATTATCTTGTGTTATTGAGTGATTTAATAACAAACAATATTGTATAAACTAAAATAATGCATTAAAAATAGTTTAGATAGAAATTAATCAAGACATTAATCGTTAGAGTGCATTAAAGTAACATAACAAGAAATCATATAGGTAACCATAACAAAATAATCTCTATTGATCTCTTCTAAAAGTAGAACCCTCTTCTTCTTAAAAATAAAAGTATATATAGATTTTTCCAAACTATGACTATTCATCTTCTTCTTGTAGTTGGTACCAAAATAAGATTATCTTCATCTTATAACTTGTTATAGATCATGAAGATAATAAGGTTATACAATGAAAAAATGAGTGCATAATGCATGAATATTAGACAAATATCCTATTCAAATTTACAATCCACATTCTTCTACCAATAATGCATGATTTTGTCCTTTGGTTGTTCACTTGCATTTCATAACCCTATTTTTTATAATGAAAAATACATGAAATACCTCTTCCTCATATAAAATGGTCAATTCAACTTTAAAAGCATAGAAACATAAAAAAAATAATCCCTTCACAAGATTTCACTATGACCTAATTAGATTCATTCTAAAGAAGCATAGTAATATTGCTATTAAAAACTTTATAAAATTGAATCCCAATTTTTATAAAGCTACAAACCCTTTTGACATAATTGATTTGGGTGACATTTACCTTATTTCACCCCTAGGTCATCAAAAGTGGCATATAAGTCTACAAAATTACACAAGATTCACAATACACCCATTGCTCTTATGAGCTAAAATGCATAAATAACTTACCACAAGCATAATTCAATAAAGTTTAGTCTTTATAAAGGTTTCATGGAAATATAAATATTCAACACATAAAATTAATGCATTATGTTAATCAAAAAACTCTAATACAACTAGCCAAATTAGGATCAATGTGAGCATGCATTATTTTCCATAAATACATCCAATGCAAAGAAAACACTCATCATTTTTTCATAACACTATTATCATTTATTTCATTTAATAAATCAAGAGTGTAGTGTATGTTTTCAAGTTTGGTTCCATTCTCTCTATCCCCATTGCTGATATTTTCATCATCCTCTCGTATCATACTTTGTCTCTATTCCAATATGTAAGGGTAAGACAATCATGTAAACACCTTGGTCAAATAAAAATGTAGTTAGACTAATCTTGAAACAAAATAATCAAGTACTCATAATATATACATGTTAGTGAAATGTTGTAATGAAAATCAAATCTAAAATTAAAATCATGGTCATACAAGATTCCAATACATAAGAACATATCATATCCATAATCATATGTAGATTTACTCTAAACATAGATGATCATAAAATAAATTAGTAAAACTATAAACTAATAGAATAAATGTCATATATACCATAAAAATAAAAAATAATAGCCATTAGCTTCACTTATCTTAATAATACTAATGTAATTTTTGGAGAGTGGAATAGGATGTGTCATAGCCCCTAAAATAAGTCATCATCCTGATGTATTTTGTTTCAATTTTTTTTTGGAAATAAATAATATTTTTAAATAGAAAATTATTTAAATAAATAGGGAAATAACCTATATAATTCCTCATAATCCTCCCATGTAGCACTATCTTTAGAATATTGGTCCCATTGGACCTTACATTATAATACTTCCCTATTATGCATTCTAATCATGTGATTAGATCTATTTTTACCACCCCTAGATCTAAAAACTGTAATGTATTCTAGTCTAAAACATGTGAAGGATTAACTACATATTTCTTAAGATAACACACATCAAAAACATTATGCATTTGACCTAAATCTATTGGAAAAACAAGTCCATATTCTACATGATCAATCACTACTATAACCTTAAAGGGTCACAAATATCTCAATGATAATTTACATAACTTTCCAAAATTAATATAACTCTTTTGGGGTTTGACTCAAATTTTTTTATATCTCCATTTGATAATTATCTTGCTATTTTTTATAGATTAGCATAATTTTTTTTCCTATCATTGGATTCAACCAATCTATACCTTATTAACATTACCTCTTACTCAATTTTAAAAATCATTTCAAGTCCAAAGACCAGTCTATCCTCTAGATTATACTATCTAATTGGTGTTATACACCTTCTACCATACAATGCCTCAAAAAGAGCCATTTTTAATGTTTATTGGAATGAATTGTTAAAAGCAAACTCAACCTGTGGTAGTGATTCTTCATAATTGTATTATTGGTACATACAATACATCCTCAAAACATCCTATAGAATATGGTTCACTCTCTTTATTTTTCCATATATTTTTTGATGGTAAGTTGTATTAAAATTTATCTACGTACCCAATTTTCATTGAGAGTTTTCCAAAACATTGAGGTCATTCTAGGGTCCCTATCTGCAATGATATTTTATATAAACTTGTGTAATATTTGCACCTCATTTATGAACATTTTGATGATAATTTGTGCATCATATATCTTATTAACTAGAATGAAGTGTGATTCTTTGGTGAGATCCACAAACACCAATATCATGTCATGAGGATTTCTAGACACAAGCAATCCCTGGATAAAATCCATGCTAATAACATACCACTTCACTTATAGTATGGAATGTGGGTACAACAACCCGATAGGATGCACATGTTCAATATTAAATAAATAACGTTATAATCATATAGAAATAAAATATGATTCATCTTTATTGATTCCTTTCTATAAATATAGTGGTGTTAATTGATTTCTTTACCTAATTTTAAAATTTATAGGTTGTTTATAATTTTATTACCTAATCTTAGAAAGTACTCTTTATCATAGTTAATGTTGAAATGTAACTTCTATGACTAATGGAATCTACAAATCTATTTTATTTTCACTTAATGTAGATAATGTTAAAATCATAATTTGAAAAAAATTATAATCATCATCTTTGACAAGAATTAAGTTTAGGTTTGGTAAATATATACTTGAGTCCGAAATTATCAATTTTAATCTCAAAATTTCATATAAATAATGTCTCTATACTTGTAAAATATGCATTATGGAAAATAATTCTATGTCATGTGGTGTATAATTGGACTCATAATTCTTAAAATTCCTTGAGTCACAACTAAACCATTATGCATAATAACTCCTAACCATCTCCTAAAGCATCATCTATAAATGTAAAATCACCATTTGGATCTAGAATCCATAACATTGGTGCTAAATTAAGCCTCATTTTTAGAATATAAAAGGCTTCTTCACACTTATAAATGTAAATAAAATTTTGTTCTTTCTAGTGAAGAGAGGTGATCATATTTTCTATCTTAGATAAATTTAGTACAAACTCCTATAGTACCCTTATGAGCTCATAAATATACATACCTCATCCACATTTTTGGGTGTTAGACACTTCATAATGGATATAATCTTGGATAGATCCACATAAATCCATTTTGTATAGATAGTATATCCTAATTATTTTACTCTTATTTGATATAAGGCATACTTATATAATTTCCCGTAGAACCTATGCTTCTGCAACTATTTCAAAAATAGATTTAAATGCTTACTATGGTAACATTAACTTTTTGAATACGTCAGGATATTATTGAGAAAGACTAACACAAATTGATCAAGGTAATCTATAAACACACTTTTCATGATATTCATGAATGTTATAGGTGAATCTATTATCTTGAAAGGAAGCACTATAAATTTATAATGCCCTTATAGAGTCTTACAAGTTATTTTTGAATATCTTCCTATCTAATTCTCAATTTATGGCACCCAACATGAAGATCAATCTTTAAAAAGAGTGTTAAACATGTATTTTATAAAAAATATCATCAATTTAGGGTAAAGTATACTTATTCTTGATTATTTCCTTGTTTAAAATTTGGTAATATATACATAGGAAAATGGTCTGATACTTTTTAACAAAAACTATAGATGCACCCTATGGTGAAATAATTAGGTTTGATATACTCTCTTTTCTCATTGAATTTGGGTTTGATTTCTAAAATCATCTAAACACTCAACTTTTTTAAGTAAAGAAATAAACCTGGCTTTGTGCTTTGAGAGATAATTCACTCATAGGATCACATTATATGATCATAATGGTGTTTTCTACAGAAATAACTTTAGTGAATTATAAAAAAATTACCTCAACTTCTACAAGACACCTATCAACCTTAACCTTGGATTCATTCCCATATTAAACTATCTAAGCATTTTCCAAAAAACAACTTTCCTAGATAATTTAATTAACATTATAAGAGAGATAAAACTTTCAGTGGTTCATATATATACAAAAACATAAATATGATGCAAAAACAAGGCACCTAATAGTTTAATAAGAGAGGGTTGAAATTACACTTAACTATTGTAACTTGTTACATGAATTCACTATTGGAAATTTCCATACTATGATTTAAATGTGGATAACTTCTTATTTATTCCATTTTTCTTCCATAGAGGAAAATCCTTAGCATAATGATTTGTGGAGTTTAATCCCTAGGTTTTTCAAAGGTATAAGTATAGTAAATTAGGGTTGAAAACATGTAATAAATACAACCAATAGCTCGTAAAATAATGGAGCTAAGTTGATATTTATAATAATAGTAATGAAGGAAAAAAATGAATAATTAGCTATAAATTGACTAAGATGAAGGATTCATAGGATGAAAACTGGTATAAGAAATAGTCTAAGTGTTGGAAATATGATCTCGGTATCAAAAACCCTCCTAAACAAGAGCACCCTACTCTAGATAGTAGCTCTATTATTATATTTCCACTTATGATGATAGTTTCATCTATGTAATAATTATTATGACATTATAAGATCACCTATGTCTAAGTTTATCAAGCTTATTCTTGTACAAACAAACCCTAATTTGCATTTTATGACCTATTGTGACTCATTTTGTATGAAAACCATAGACCTCCATTCAATTAAGGCATCTAAACTAGCACAATTAGTAAAAGTTTAATATTATTTAGGTAGCTTTTACATCCTCAATGCCCCATTATGATGAGAGTTAACTACATACCAATACTTTGAGGAGGAATCAATCTTAATGTAGTTTTCCCTAACTAAGTGTTAGTGTAAGTGAAAGTGAAGCTAGTATGAATTCTCGTTTGAGTTATTTAAGTGATGCTTAAGGATATAAATATAACTATTCTCAACTTAAGAAGGCTATATATAACTATATGCATAATAAGGTAAGAATAAGGATTGATAACCTTGATTATGAACAAGTTGTTATGAGCTTGTTTATGTGTATTTACATCTAGTTTACATTTAGTGGACAAATAGAAAAAATCCAAATATATATATTGATATGGTGATTTTATATGGGTTTAAATAGGTCTATGAAAACCCTAGGAGCTTTATGAATTTAAAATATATGCATTAAAGCTCAAAATAGGGAAAATGAAAATAACACCCAAATAGGACAATAACATTGTGGCATTATTGTGAACTTATAGAACTAGTGTCGAGTGACATAACTTAAGATATTATGGGCCTAAATGTCCAAGGAATGCTATGGAACTAATTTTGAGATGTCTAATGATGTGTGTGGCATGCACGAAAGATGAATAAGTATCTAAATAGACCCTAAGATACGTTTAGGGATAATCTAGGAATTGGTGGTACTCTTAGCACTCAAGTGTCATTTTTAGATGATTACATTACCCCCACCATATTTTATAAATTCAATAAAGTAAAATGACTAGGATAAAGGAAAAAAATTGTACATGTATTTACCTATGAGGCAAAGTCCATGAATTTAGATTAGAGTGTGTGAAGTATTCTCCTTTATTTGTATTTTAAATTAAATGTGCATAGATCAATCCTTACTTAAGATATATAAAAATCAAGGATAAAACTGATTAAATAGTTAAGAGAGAGGAACTAAATGAATACACCTCACTAGGTAAGTGAACCAATGCATAAACCTGGTGACATCATGTCTATGTAGATAGTGATCAAATCCATGAGTAGTTTGGACTAAGCTGATGGATTGCTCAATCCCCATGTGTGTGTGTTTCAAGAAATCAAGGTGGCCTTGAATCCATTATTTAACTCCCTTATTTGGTGGATCATGACCTATAACTAGCTTGGATTGGATTGATGGCTTGTCCAACCCTATTATATAGGTGGATTAATAACTCAGGTAGACTTTGACTCTATTATTACCTACCCATGTGTATTAGATGCATCTAAAACTAAATATAATAATGTAACTAAATTTTTATGATTGTAACTAGACTATATATAACAACTTTGTAGCCACTCAATAACTCTAAAATGAAAATTAGCCTAGGGGCCTCCTCAAACACTCGAGTATGTAGTTTAGGGACTACACGGTAATCCGTACCACTAAAAATAGATTAAATTATAAATATGGTTTATTACTTGGAACATGGTGTATTTTGTATAGAATGTAGATAATGACATGGAGTTTTCCATTCCATCTAATCAATTGGTACATAAGTGAGCATACAAAAACAATGTGCCATGCACATACCCCTAGCCTGGTATTAGAGCATATGGATCTTAAATTGAGTTGTATGTGTGTGTGTGTGTGTGTGTGTGTGTGTGTGTGTGTGTGTGTGTGTATGATTATCTAAAAATGAAACAAGAGTGATCGTGTTGTGCATGATGCCCCCAAACTGAGTAAACTAGTATGATTTTGTGTATAATTGACAAAAAAAGATAATTTATAATTGAATATGCACAAACTTGGACTGTAACTACTTTGCCTTTTTTGAAATCTATATTTTTTAATGTATAGGGGTACTAGACAATAGCACAATTTCTTGGATAGTAGTGTTGTGGCATTAGTGTCCACTTTTGGCACTAGCATTCAATTATGTTTTTTTCTATAAAAACTAAGTCTAAGCTCTATCTAAATGTTTTCCACTATGTTTTTATGAAATCTGGATATGTATTATGTCATTACATATTGTAAACTATATTTTGAGTGGATTTAGATTGTATTATCTATATGACAAAGCTCTATTAATGGCCCCTCTTTTGAGGGGAGTTATTGAACCTATGTAAGAAATATCCTTAAAATAAAAGGCTATGAATGATATGTTTTAGCCTAAAAATATATGATGAATGTGTAATAAAATAATATAATGTGTATACATGACATCATAATGTAAGATAATATAAGATCAAGTTTTTAAAGCATGATGTATGTTAGATATAACATTTATAATTTTATCAAGATATATACAGTGATGTAAGAATGTATATGAATAAAAATTCTGATTAATAAACTAGATAACTACCTACTAAAATGGGGCATGATGTCTATAAACACACCTAGGAAGGAAGGGGAGATAAATGAGGTACATCATGGAATCTAAAATTAGAGTGTGTAACAAGTAAAAGACAAGTTTCATAGCTAAGAATCATACAGGAAAGCATACATACAACACACATGAGGCACACAAAGTAGGCCAAGGGGTCACAATACAAGGGACATGGCCACATGTCACTAAATCTAAGAAAGTAATAAATAAATGTGAAAATTTCCACATACACAAAGGGAAAGCAAGTTGGATTACATCCACACATAAGGACATGTTAATATGTTTGCATACACAATAAATAAATCATAGATAATGACATGGGCACATGTCTAAAGCATACGTATAATGAAAGGAGGTGGTGTAGATTCATATAATAATGGAATATTCAAATACACTTAAGGATATTTATAATCATATACATACAATAATGTTTAAACTAGTAAAGCTATAAATGAAAGTATGCATGAACATGTGGTACAAATATGTATGATTAAATATGTACATTAACTAGTTCTAGAGTAGTATTAGTCAAAAAAAAAGTAGTGTAGGATGAATAATATCAAGATAAAAAAGTGTTAAATCTATGATATATATTTTATAAATATGTATCTTGGGAATTGAAATTGTGCATAGGATACCCTTAAATGGGTGAATGTGTTAAATATGGAACCTATGTATCTGTGTATGTGCCTCAGTGGGTACATAGCATAAAAAATAGATGTGTGATGGACCTAACTCCCATAAGCATCTTCAAACACTAAAAAATAAAAATTGTGTGATAAAACTAACTATACTAAGATATATATCATACATAGTACCTATCAAGTATAATAAATTTAAACATGGAAATGCATACAATATATAATTTGTATTTATAAGTAAATATTTGAATGTTTTTATATAATATAAGTATAGAAGCTATGTATTATTATTAATTAAGATGAAACTATATGAAATGATCAAATCAAGATGAACTATGTACAAATAGGGATGAACATACTAACCAATGAGTCTCATGGGAGACTCACACTAAATGTGGCATGTGTCAAAAATAGGAATGGTAACCTCTCATGTAATTTGATTGATATATTATAGTTTAATTTAGTTATAGTGTGAATTTGAGTATTGTTAATTGTTGGTATCTTGGAAATCATAATAACATAGATTGTTGAACTCATCATTATCATCTTGATTTTGAACCAATGGAATGCTAGTGTTGAATTTTGTTGTATCATATGTGCACATGAAATTTCCTCATACTATGGAATTCACCTTTATAAATTGTTATTTTAAATATTTTATATGACTTTTCCCTTTAAAAATATACTTATTTTATACATATAGTGATTTGGAGGCTCTTTTGTTAAAAAGCCTCTTTCTAGAATGGTTCTTAGTTTAACATGATTTTCACTTTACAACTAGTTTGGTTGTTCCTTTTCTAATAATACATTTGTATCTCGATATTTTACCTTGATAATATATATATATATATATATGAATGATTTTTATTAGTGTTTTCAATAAATACCAATCCTTATTGACCAATATTATCAACTCCTTTAATAGGAGTAGTGATGCCTTGATCATGCTAGCACAATCCTTGACCATGATAATGAAACTATTGTAAATATTTCTGACCAAAACCATATTGATTTGAAAGTGATACCTCCTTATGGAGAGGTATATTTGTATATTTTACTTGATTTACCTATTCTTGTTTTATTATTTCTTGCTCTAATTATGATTTATGAACCTTTTATTATTTTGAGTTATGTTTTGGTATCCACATTTATACTATTTCTAAATTTCACCCCTTTTTGAATTTTTACATATGCCATTGGATGTTGTTTATATGATGTGTCATTGTTTGAGTAATTTTTATCAAGTACATGTTATATCTTCCTTTTTAATTCTAAACATGAATCAATGTGGTGCTCATGCATTATATGATATAGATAATATTATCTAGAAATTTTTACTATATATAGAGAAGGTAGGTTGATAAAATTAGCTTTGAATATTTGTATTAAAATCTCACTTGAACTCCCAATTGATATTTGAATACCTTTCAAATCATTAGTTTTATATGCAGTTTATTGTGATTATTGGTTTTTATGTGTAACATTGCTAGCCATAAATTGACTTATTAAAGATGCATATACATGATTAACACTAATGTGACATGGAGGTTTTTTCTCATAATATTATGTTCCAATGTTATAATATTTTAATGTAATAGTTTATTCTTATTGTTTAATTATGTAATTAGCTTACTCATACTAATAATTTGATCACATAGAATCTCACAAGTGTAAACCTTAGTTACTTCTAATTAAACATATAGGCACATACTGTATAGGGAAGAGGTGGTGGAATGGATAGGATAAGTATATAAATTTGAAATATTATATAGTTTGTCTCACCTCTTATAAAAGTGATATCATTGACTTAGTTAGAAGGAGAATAACTATAACGCTCTTAAATATGGGGAGGGGGAAAATAATCTTCTTAATCCATTAATTTGGAAATTCAATTTGGAAGAGGGTTGATAGGTTAGAATATATAAGGAATGAAAACCATAATACATCAAAAAAAAAATGGAACATAATGATATAAATCCTAAAATCATCTAAGGCTAGGGTTTTGGTAGTATTCAAAGTAAGTCAAGTTCACCAGATGAATTAACTTTTTATGTTATATGTAGTGTAAGCCCTAGGTTGTTAAAGCGTCTAAGTATAACAAATTAGGGTATAAAATATACAATAAATACAACCACTAAATTTTTAAATAACTAAGATAAAATGATATTTATAATAATATCAATGAATGAGACAAATGAATACTTATCTAGAAACTATTTGAGATAAAGGATCCATAAGCTAAAAACTTGTATAAGATTCGGTCTGTGTTAGAAACAAGATCTAGGTGTCAAAAAACCTTTTGGATAATAATTACCTACCCTAAATAGTATAATTTTTGTGTTAGTGTCCTCTTATGGTGTTAATTTAATTTATTTAGGGACTATTTTAAGCTTATAGGATCACCTGTGTCTAAGTCTACCAAGTTTGTTCCTATGCAGACAAACCCTGATTCTTTGTCTATGACCTATTATGACTAATTTTATATGAAAAACCTAGAAATCCACATTATTAGGGAATTTGATTTCTTATAAGTAGTAAACATGTGGTGTTAATTGGGTAGGATGGACATCCTCAACACCACATTGTGATGATAGTTGCCTACATACCAATACTCTAAGGGATCAAGATTGATGTATTTCTGCCCTCATAAGTGTTGGTGAAAGTGTAAGTGAAGCTAGTATTAATATCAGTTTTAGTTATTTGAGTGATCCTTGAGATTGGAAATCTAATCATTCTAATATTATGAGGGTTTTAAATGACTATATTTATAAGTATGGAATAATATGGATTGATAACCTTGATTGTGCATAGCTTGTTCTAAGATTATTTGTGTGTATTTACATTGTATTTCCATAAAATAGATAAAGGGTTCAAATTCATGTATATATTAATATGGTGCTTGTGCATGTTTTGAAATAGGTATGAGCCTACCCTAGGTTCTTTAGGAATTTAAAATATATCTATTAGATCTTAAACGAGGGAAAAAGATAATCAAACCAAAATAAGACAATAGAATTGTGGCATTATTATCCACTTATGGTGTTAGTGTCTAGTGGCATGACTAAAGCCACTATCTAAGGAAGGTTTTGGGAATTTTTTTTTATTTTTATGGATATGTGTGGCATTTATAAATGTTGGATATGTGTCTAAATAGGCCCTAGGATAGGTCTAGGGATAAGTAAAGAATTGGTGGTCTCAAGTAACACTTTGTTGATGTGGGTTTTATACACACCCCATAAATTATTACAAGATAGCCTCTAAAATTTTAGGATCAATGGAAAGAATCACTAAAAGGCATGAGTTACATGGTATTCAGTTTTATAACAAACTCTTGGTGGAATAATAATGAGTGATAAATTTTGTTTACCATGGGTGAACTAGATATGGATAAACATAAATCTACTTAGAGTGGGTGGAAGGATGATTCTTATAAATAAGGTGGGTAATATCTCAAAATAAACTTTAAAAAATAGGGAAGGGTAAGGTATAAAAATTAAACTATGATCAATATGAGATGAAGCCTTTCAAGACTATCACTTGAACCCATATATGATAAACAATCTAAACCAATACTTTTTGAAATCTATTTTGGCACACCATAAATCAAATACAATGAAGCGTGAAAGGAAATATAACATATTATACTCAAACATACAAAATCAAAGATTACCTAATTGTCATATTGTTATTCACATGTAGAAAAGAGATAATGATAAACATGCAAATGATATTAAAATTATGTATTGCTAAAAATGAATTATTGCATTAAAAATAGATAACTCGTACACAATAAAAGCACTAAAATACTAAAATTTTGGAATGTCTCAAGTAATAGGAATTGTATAAGAATTGATATGTCCACATAGATAAAATTTCAAGCATAAGTCTTTTAAATTTCTTATTAATCTAAATAGCCAAAGTTATCCTCCTTTTGAGACTGGGAGGTTACATATATTTATAAGATTAGGATGGAGAAGGTCTCATCTATTCAAGCTTTACCTGAAATTACAAATTCAAAATATAACCTTTCATTCAAAATCATGAAAGGATGTATGTATAATGATAATTCCCAAAATAGACTTTCCAACTAAAAATACAATATGCATGTACAATGAATATATTGGAAACTAATGTCCCACCTTGGTGATAAAATTGAAATACATAATCATTATTAGATAAAAGTGATGATGTGGAACTATTAACTGGAGGATTCAATGGAGTAACTACAATTGTAACTGAGGCAAAGACTAAGATATTTACAAATTTGGAGGAACTGATAGCCATTTTTGTGTATGAAACCAAACTAAAATCTACTTTCTTGGATTTTACCTCTTCACCTATTGTATAAGCTAAATCAAACTCTACATCTATAATTTAAAATTTGAGTAACAAAGGCTTTAATATCCTAATAGAATTAGCCACCAACCTTTCATGTTTTGCCTCTAAAATCCTAAATTTAGCTATCATATCATTTTCTCTTGTTGCTCTATCCTTAATAAAATTAAACAACTTCAATACTTCCTCATTAGTTTTATAAATAGTTTGCTCAATTTCTTGCCTGAATTTGTCTATAACCAAATGGAAAATTTCTCAAAATTGGGTTTGTTAATAACTTACCCATCTTGGGAAATTACCATTGTGTCTTTCATCTCCCCAAAAACCCATAGTGCCTCACTCTCATGAATAATAAAAAGTTCCAACAACTTCTTCATCTTTATATGCCAATTTAGTGAAGTATCCCTCTTAGAAATCACATAGTTCAAACACCAAGAAGCATCCATGTTGGTCATGAGATTAAACTATTAAAATCACTAATACTTAAGCACTAAACTATGAAATTAAATCTCCTTTCCACATCATTCATTTTACTCCAAAATATAATAACATTTTCTTTGTTCATTGGGTTGCCTACCCTAAAAACCTTGATGTACAAATATTGTATAGCTGAGTGGCTCCACTCTGAACATCATCAATAAATTTATGAGGGGCCTATGTAATTTACATTTTATTCTACCTTTTTAAGGCCTCATCATTACTCTAGTGCATGTATTTCAGTTATTCCCATGTCAAATACACAAAAGTGTTTAAATCATCAATATATTCAATAGGGTCACGGGGATGTCTCTTGGGCTTTTTGGATAAAAACAACAACTTATCCCTTTATTCAAACTCTACTTCCACTTTTATTTTTAGGTCCACCATATTCCTCTTATTCACTCTCTCAAAAATCCAACTTTCCTTATAGAACCATGTGGATACTATGGGGAGCTTAGTTAAGATCAAATTTTCTCTTTCATATTTAAAATTATGAATCTCCCTCACCCATTGCTATAAAAATATTAAGTAGGGTCTAAGGATGTAGAGGGTTGAGTGTTAATTAGAAGGGATGTAATCAAATTAGTTGTTAGGTAGTTACTTATTTAGATAGGAAACTAAGGAAGTTCCTAGTCAGCCTTCTCCAATGAGGATGTTTCTTTCATACGTGTTACTGTAACCAAGAATTTAGTAAGACCCGGGGTTACTTCCATATTCATTGTTACTTTTGGAATGGTTAATGGATGGGGAATGTGGATATCTATTTAGTTAAATATTTTATTAGGAACTGAGGATTCTTAGGATTGAAAATAGGAACTATGACCAAGTTCTCAAAATATATTGCCTTACAAATCCTTGCTAGTTTAGGAGAAGAAAGAATATTAGAATCAATTGTAGTAATAATAAAACTATATAATATAACCTTAGAAATAATTGAGGGTAAAATCATAGTTGGAATTTATTATTACACATTAAATAAATAATGGAAGAGAATACCCAATTAATTCTTTGACTTTTCTCTTATTTTAGTGTAGTAAAGGTCTCTTTCATGTCATGTTCACCCAGTCTCAAATATTTGGCCTTTTCTAGCATATATTCTTCATCACATGGTTTTGAAATTCCCATTTATTGTTCATCCTCCTCAAAAGGGTAATACACTAAAGATATTACTTTTTTAAATTCGTTTTCTTCTTCAAGCTCCATGATAACCTATTCATCCCTTTCCTCTTCCTCTTCGATAACTTTATCTATAATAGGGAGTCC
Organism: Torreya grandis; assembly: GCA_037957365.1. Lineage (NCBI taxonomy): Eukaryota > Viridiplantae > Streptophyta > Pinopsida > Cupressales > Taxaceae > Torreya > Torreya grandis. Next base: position 55,932 of record JARHVA010009270.1, read on the forward strand.
AATTGATGGCCTCTCTTTTAGTTTCTTATCTTTCGAGGAAGTAGGAGAGTCATTATGCTTTATTTTATAGGTGTATATGGGTGGAGTGGAATGTGGATGAGATGGTATAGGGTTTATAGTAACCATTATGGTAGGAATTATAACTAAAGGTGATGAAGTGGAAGGCACAAGGTTTGCTTGATGAGGCTTCGGAGATTAATGAGAGTCTATATCAGTTGGAATGGAAGGGAAATCCATTTCTAATAATTAAGGAACAATTAATTGGGTATTTATGGTAAGGGGAGGCAAAGGAGTCATCATGAAATTAATCTTCTTTTATTCAACTAAATAAACTAGTAAACTTTCCCTTGTAATAGTTGTGCCCAAAATCTAGGCATGAGATGATGTTGTTGCATAAGGACATCTAAAATTTTCTCTCTTAATATAATCATTAAATTATCTTTGAGTAACAAATTCATGTAGTTTTATCTATGTAGGCTCTATTAAGTGAGAGGGATGATGATCCTATGGCTAACAATACAATGGCATATATGGAGGCTATTGTTGACTCCATGAGATTTTTGCCTCTTCTTATATTGACTCATGGTTGTAATGTAATTCTTGGGAATGTATCATATAAATTTATGTATCTTTATTCTTTTTCCATACCTATAATCTTATGATGCATTCAATAATATTTTATCATGATCATACCCTTGGTGATCATATGAGACATACACTTTCTTCTTTTATTGAATATACTAGAGATACCCCTTACTTTCCTCTTAGGGTCCCATTCTTTGAAAGTTGAAAGTTATAAGTTATAATAAAATCTATATTTACTAGATTGAATAAAATGTGGCTTGACCACATATTGATGTTTCCCAATGCTCAGAAGAATATTTAAATAGTAGGCCAAATGCCTTTAACCTAATTCCTCATCAATGCTATTAAAGATCTAATATGTAATTTCTTGTTCCATTATAGTGTCTAGAAAATGATATGGAAATAGTATGTGAGTTTTCCTTGTGCCTTCTACTTAAATATCAATTACATTTCAGTATAAAAAATAGTCTCCCATCTTTCTTAGGCTCCTTGTTAATATTTTAGATAATCTATTCATTAAGGTGACATGCATTACTTGATATATATGAGGATAAACCTAATTGCATGTCCTTCTGATTTCTTTTCTAAATCTATGAATGAACATGAAATAAAAGACTTCTTCAACCCTATTTTCCAAATATTCATTTGAGTACTACCACTCCTAACCATGGTAATTATAAAATGTGGCCATTACTACATCTACTAGGTAGTATATCATATATAAATTATTTTTCACATGACTCTAATTAGAATGGAGCACCTATGATTTTAATTGGGCACTTATTATCTCCATAAGTTCCACCAACTAGTTAGATGTTAGGAGTATATCTAATATTGAAACCTGTTTAACTTAAATATATGTAATACTTGAGAAACCATATAGTCTATTCAAAATGGCCATGGATATCACAATTCTAGGTTAGAATTTGATAATTAATTGGATGACATGGAGCCTTTGGTATTAATCCTCTAACCTTTTGTGATCCATTCTCTTATCTTTCCATATACCTCATTTTTATTAAGCCAAACATTGGCTAAAAATTTATTATAGGTGGTTTAAAGATAGGTTATCCCAAGATATCTCTAAAATTCCCTACTTGAGATGTAATTGGAGGCACTCTTGAATCTCTTAAGATACATAATATCTCCAACAATAGTTACATTAATAAAAAAACATTGAGGAGGTAAATACATGGCATTACCTCACATTTGGATGTTGCCTGGTGGAGTTATTGATCTATTATTGGTAGAAAATATTCAATATATTACCTGGATTCTAGAGTGATTTAATCCTAGGTATATTATTGGTAGATAGATTCCACCTCTTCTCAAAGCACTGATTAATGTGCAAACTTGAAATTTAAGGCACTCTTCTCAAATACTACATCTTTACACTTTGTCAATCCCACAAATTAATATGGGGAGGGGACTAAGGGATTACCCTATTTTGAATAAAAGGCCTTTATTTTCATTTAGTTTTTGTAATTATTTTGGTGTCTTGAATGTTTCATTCTACACTTGATAGTTATTGAAAATTAAGTCTCACTTGGCATTGTAAAAGATTGAAAATGTACTAATTTGATCAAAAGACTAATGTCAAAGTGAATTTTTTGTGGTTCATATTTTTCATATATCATTCACATGCCTAATAAATAAATGCATTCATGTCCCTTCAATATAGATAACAAAATTTTCCTTTAATGTCTATTTCATTTTGAATATGCTAGTTAGTTTTGGTAGGTATACTTGCCAAATAACAACCATTCTTTAATTTTTTATGTCTAGTCATCACTTTTGGAGACAACTAGAAATTATTGTTTGATTGGATTATTTACCATGATATCGATCTTTACTTTACATGTTTTAAACATGCCTTACTTGGGTAATTTGAATTTTTAAGTCCTTGTTAATCTGGCCCTTTATATTTCTTCATTGTGTTGTGTAGTTCCATGGTTTCTAGTTAATGTAAACAATCCATGTGGTGATATATCAAAGAATAGGGTCTTGGACCATTATATTGGTACATTGTTTGACCATCAATCTTCCCATATTTGCATATTAATGTGATTGATTCTCATGGAATGATCTTGGGATCCTAAAAAACATGGAATCTTAGAAACATTAGCATGTGGAACTTATAATAATTTAACCCTTCTATAGGTCCACTTTAATGATATTGTGCCAATTGTTTATTTCTTATAACCCTAGAGAATTGGGAGCATTAACACACAATAATGTAAAACCTTTAAGCTTTATCAATAAGTAGATGAAGTCTTTGTGAATTTGTTTAAATGAGAATGTGCTATGTGTTAAGCTTGTGGATCCCAAGAGTGAGGAAGACTTTACATTTTAATTATGTGGAACCTGATGAATACTTAGAAAACTTAAAAATACCCAAAGCTCCAAGTGACATGAGAGTGATGCATGTAACAACCTTGTGGAATATAAAAGCATGGGTCCAATTAGAGAATATTAATGATCCTCATCCTTTTATATTTACATTATTCAAAATATAAAAACTAGGATGTAAAAATATTATTAACATTAGCTCATAAATTATGAAGTTGTCTTTTAAATAAAATTCATGAAAACCCAAGGTTCAAAACGACTTAAGATATTAGTTTAAGCTCAGTTTTTTATAATTTAAACTAGTGTAATGTTAGATTCTATGGGAATAAACTTGGATGGAAAATGAATGACAACCAAGTTATATATTTTTAGGCTCATAAATGCATAAATAAATATTTATCAACAATGGGTCCTTGTTTAAAATTGTAAAATGGGGTGTGTGTGTTAGGGCACAAAAAATGGAGACTCACAGGGGGAAATAACCCTAAGTATTTTTTGAACCCATAATTTCATAAATATATTATGATAAAACATTAGTTTCAAAAAACAAGGAATAATTAAAACAAAATTTTATAAAAAAATGCTTACTAATGCAACATAATAACATTACCATTCCTTAGATTAGTGGGAGACCTAGTGGAATGATTTTATCTTGGTTATGAAGATTTTAATAAAGGCCTGGATAAACACTTTAGGTTTCATTTTAAATTTTGACTTTGAAATTAATTATAAAATATATCCTAGGTATTATTGTACTACCATCTAGGTGTTTATAGTCTCGATAGAGATACCTCTGGTTCCACCTAATGCCTTGCTCTACTACTAGCTAGGCATCCATATCCCTAGTAGAGCTTACTTGAATCACATATCATTTATTAGTTTGTATGATGTTTTCTTAATTTTTAACATATGTAGAGAAAGTTTGGGAACAACCTTTGGCTATATTTATGAATAAGAAAACTTATTGGTCAATATGTCCCTATCAGTGTATATCTAGTCCTATGTTTATCATCTCCTACCCAAGTTTTATTATGTTATAGTGAAGTAAATATTTGGAAATGGAAAGATTTTATAAAATTTTCATGAGTATATCAGAGTAAGTTCCATCATCTAAGTAAGCCTATTAAATCTATATAAAATAAATTTTAGTCATGATACATCTGTTAACTCCATAAAGTTTAGTATTGTTAGAATAAAATTACATAAACACTGATTATGTTTCCTTTAGGAATCATCCCATTTATTTTTTCACATATTTTTGGATTCAATCAAGGAAATTATTTGAGATAGTTTTGAAACTTACAAATTTAATATATAAAGTAGGGAACTAGGCTATTAAAATTAGAAAAACTAATCTAAAGGAAACCAGGTATAGAAAATAGGAAATTTGATCTATAAACAAGTAAATTTAATCTAGAAAGTAGTAAATTTAATATAATCCTACTCTAAATATTCACTTTAATTTCAATCTAATGCATCTCCAGTTGTAGTAGCCATAGAGTGATGCTTCAAAAATTATCCATTGATTGGAAAGGTCAGGTCATTACCTTAGAGTCTTTCAACCAAAAGGCATTCTTTTCAAGGATTGTAGATACCTGTTATGGTCCAATACACAAGGGAGTTAACTTGTCATGTTTCCATTTCTTCTCATATGATTTATCCCAAAGGAAACCTAGGTCTAAAAGTTTTAAATCCTTGATTTGGGATATTTTGTCAAACCAAAATTTGGTAATATCTTAATGTATATTGAATATATGTAGTGTTTTAGTTCTTTTGTCTTCTAGCTAGACTATCTCAAGTAGTCTATATGTTACTCTCTCATATTCACCCATAGGCACTTGTAAAATATTTTCTGATTGTAAAGTGATTTTTTGATGGTGAGAAGAGTAATAGGGGTGGATTTAAATGTGTATATGAATATAACCCTAAAAACATGAATAGATAATTTTTTATTGAAGATAAATCTATTGGCAATCCTTGTGTCATTTATGTATGCCAAGACATTGAATGTGAAGATAGAGTGTATGAAGGAAACTTCAACAAAGATGTGTTTTTGTTTTAATTATTGGAGAATTAGTAAGCTGAAAATATGTTTTTATTTTGATTGTAATATTTTTTAAATTTATTTCAAAGTCTTTGAATGTAAAATTTATAGACTTGTCTATTTTGTGTGTTTACAAACTATGTTTTGAAGACTTAGAGGTTGACTATATTTTGGAGAGAAGAATCCTACATGAATTGAGTTTAAATTAAAATGTATAAATTGATATGTTTTTTTTCTCATGTTTTTAATTTATTTTCATTCCATTAATTAGTTTTAAAACATATGAATGAAACACTCAAGAAATTCTTAAAGACTGATAAGAATCCTTGCACAATCAAACTATGGACCAAGAGATAGGGTAGAACAAAGTTTTCATAGAGACCATGAATATTTGGAATAAGGATGAGAGGTTTACATAAGGTATATTAATATTTAATATATTTATTAGAACCTCTAAAAAACTAATAATCTTTTATTTTCTCCTTACAGATGTATACAAACCAGTTGAATCCAAACAATTAACCCAAAGTAGTGAGGAAAATGTGAATAGAGGTATGAGAATAAGGTTTCATGAGGTGTAAAGGGTTTAAGGAAGTGGTAAAAACTATAAGCCATGATAAAAATCATTTTCAATTTATTATAAAACTTGAAAACTAATTTATTACCTTATATACTAGTGATAGTTACATAAAACCATATTCTAGGGTTTTAAAACCTAAACCCTGATTACAAGAGATCCTACTAGTGTAAAATAATGATGTTTTTGTGAAAATATAGGGATTAATGTGATTTAAAATATTTTTAGGTTTTTAATTTTATCAAGTATGGTATAGTATGGCTTTATAAGGACTATGTCTAAATAAGGCATTGTAAGACCTAATAGGCCTAATCAAAGGCTAAAAAAGAGTGAGAAAGATGATGTACAAGTGAAATTAAGTCACTAAACTTCATAAAAAAATAAAGGGACAAATAGGGTATTTGAATATGGTCCCAATATTTCGTTACAAGTTAATACATATTCATATTATGGGAAATAGGGGGAAAAAAGATACTAGCTTATGTCCAAAAGGATAAGTAGTTGTAAATGATGAGAGAGATTGATTTGAGAAGTTTTGTGAGTTTGGTAAGGAGATTAAAATATAATGAAGAGGTTTCATAATGTCATAGGAAAAATAAGTCTAATTTATAACTTAGTGATTATTAAGTTCTTATCAAAATATGAGCAAATTAAACTAAGAATAAGATGCAAAAGTTGTTATATGTTTTTTTAAGGAAAGAGTAAGTTATTTGAAGAAAAATTAATGTTGATAGGTGAGTGTTCATCAAGTTTTGAGGAGTATTCAATAGGTAAACAAGGTAGAAAAAATATATTTATATAAACTATTGTGGAATTAATTTACACCCTTGGAGAGGGTTCTTAAAACTCTCTCAAACTAAGATACAAAATGGTAACAAGTTATGGGTATCTTTTACGAGGTTAAACCTCCAGAGAAGTCAAAAATCCTTTCGATAGATCACTTAAACTAATGATTACACATGGAAGAGGGATAGGCATGGGGTATAGGTAACTAAAATATTTAAAAGGGTGATGAAACAAATTTTAATTATACTAACAAAATCTCTAAACCAACACTAATTTAACATAAGACAATCTGGCTCACACAATCTCATAAACTAGTTAGTTTTCATGAGCATTTCATAAACTAAGCTCACTAAGCAATAGATGAAGCAAAGATTAATTCTAAGATTTACACAAAGAATCCATTAATGTAATAAATAACATAAATTAATACCTACAAATAGCATGAAAACACCTAAAAAGAGGCAACAAATAAGGACAATGGGCATCAAAGAACACTTCTTCGCAATCTATCATGCTCAAGCTTACTAAACAAAAGGTAAATACTAAAGATAGGTGAAAATTATCTTATTGCTTCAAGATTTTTTTCTTACAAATTTTGATAGGGTTTTTTCGTTTCAAAATGAGAGTCTCTTTTCCAATAGGGAATAAAATGGGATATATAGGAGAAAAGGGGAAGAAAGAGAGAGGAGGAACATGCAATCAAAAATCAATAAATGAGATTCAACCACTTTCATGGAGCCTCAACCACATTTTAATTGATTAACACTCACTTTTTATTATCAAATTAACCTTCATCATATCCAAATAGTCTTCAATCCCTCTCATTGGATTATAAATACTCTATAATACAAGAACTTGTTGAGGATGATGAGTCATGATCTATTAAAATGGAACAATCTACAAAGACTTTTGAAATTTCATTGAATGCTCTAGTTGCCTTTTTCAACCTCTAAACTCTCCATATTCTTAATGATCTAATAGAACTATGCTTCATCTGGATATGGTGTTTTATGTAATTATATAGTCACTTTAAATCATTTATCTAGTGTCCCTTCTAACACTGCATTGATAATCAAAACTTTTACCCTACATCAAACCTCAAACATAAGTCCAATTTAGATGAAAAAAAATCCCTTATTATTTTTTATATAGTCATAATTTTGATGAAGAACCATAGGCACTTGGATTTAATGGTGAACAAGACATAAACTCAAAACCCAAGATAGGATTCATAACCTAAGTATACCTTTGAGTATAAATAATATTTAATTGTGGCATATGAATTTGTAATATTTTATATAGTAACCTAGATCATATTTTGATCTCGTAACCATATATGCAAGCTTAGGTGGATAAATATTTTGATCAAACATCTTTACCTATGTGGCATCTCTTCACTACACCACTACTTATTTAATTTTATAATATATGACTAATTCAAATTAAGACACATGTATTCTTCTCTTGCCCCATGGAACTTGATCAAATTTCCTCTGTTGATCTTGTCGAGATTCACTTGGCTTTGACCTTCAATGTTTCCATTGATCTCTAATCTTTATTTCTAATATTATAACACTTTTTATCACTACATGATTTCTATCAACCCTACTACTAGTCTCCATCTAGTCAATGCTCTTACACCAATTTGTGGCCTTATATATAATCTAGGCTCATTAAATTTTTGACTTGGCTTGTACCTTTAATCTCCTTAGGATGGTTGAACTTGCACCATCAATCTTTGATCTAATTGATCAAATGCAATCCATTAATCTTATAATTCACCATGATCATGACATATGGCATCCCTACATTCAATCTCAGGATCCTCTAACCTATTGACCTCATTCTCACCATTAGATCTTTATGTGCATGATTGAACGTGCACTATTAATCCTTGATTATATCAAGCAAAGATTTGAAACATGGCATCCCTACATTCAATTTTACATTATTAAATATTTTTGAATCTGAATGGTTATTTCTTATGGCTTTAATTTGACATCCCCTGGCACATCCAACACTACTATATCATTTTTAAAGAATTATATCTTGAAATAGGAAACACACAAAGACACCAAACTTACAGTGGATATTCATTGTATAAAATACACCATTTTCATGTAATCCTTAAACTTTAATTAAATCATCAATTATGCTTATTAAATGTGTAACCTTCACTAACCTATTCATTCTTGCATGACATGCTAAGATGGTTTGGTTCTTCTAGGCTTGTGCTAGTCATATTTCTCCAAACAAGCTCTTTTAACCATAAAGTGATCGGAGCTAGGAAATTAATCCTTTTCAATGTGATGATATTATTCATAGCACCTATAGGTTCTCATTAATGGTTGATGACTATGCATGGAAATTTAGGAAATGATGTTTCAAGAGAGTGGCCAAATCCATCTAGGTAAAATATTTGTATGTAGGAAAATTTTGGCCAACATTTCTAGTGACATCTAAGGATTGCATGATTTCTATGAAATAGATTAGTTTCCTTATTTGATACATTGGGTATATGAGGTCACAAGTCTTTCTTCCCAAATGACATGAAATTGATACAAGGCTACCTCTTTCAAAAACCTTCCCTTGAATCAAAAAGAGAAATAAGAACAAAACAAACACTATGCCCAAGGCACTTATGGAAGGGAAACACATAACTAAAAATATATGAATAAGGCACATAGAGGAAAACATGAAAAACTATTCTAATATGTACAATATAGAACAGCTTTAAATTATTATAATAATAAGGCTTTAAATGAATCCCATTAATTGAGATGGGTAATAAAATTCCATCCAATTGGGCATGTTAAAAAGTGTTATGTTGTTTACATCTATAGATTAAGTAAGGGGCACTCCACAAGATGTCAAAATTGGTATGGTTACCTGGCTTAGCCTTATTTAAATCCCACATGAGGATTAGATCCCCTTCTTTGAAGTTCCTTGTCATGGATATCTTGTCAAAGGCTTTAATGACTTGAGCTTGATATGATTCTAGTGTATTCATTTCAAGGTCATTTATTTCTATAAGCTCCATGAGCTCTACCATCCTCACACTCATAGGTTTACTCTCCATCAATTCAAACTAATAGGATAATTATAAGGTATAAAATTCAAGAGAGATGGGAAATTTGGTTTACCTTCCATATAGAAGGATAAATAGTGGGTTTCCAATGTCAACTTTGGGAGTCACTCTATCAACCCATAAGTATGTCCCTAATTTTGTGTACCACACTCTTTGATTTTCTTCTATAGTCTTTTTAATGATCCTGATAAAGTTTTTATTTGTTGACTCTATCGATACATTACCTTGGGGGTAGTAATTTGAGGATATGATAAGTTATATGCCTAGCTAAAGTACCCACTCACTTGTCCTCATTCCAAAAAATGCTATGGCATTATATAAAATTATTATTGCTGGTACACTAATCCTCATTACTATGTTATCATATAAGTCCAACACTATTATTTCATTAGCTTCTTAAAAGGTAGTTACTACCAGCCACCTAGTGAATTAGTCAACAATAGTGAGTAATAATTTGTGTCCTTTACTATAAGGTGGATTAATCATTAATATAATGTCTAAATCCCATTACATGAAGGGTTTTTCCACTTGGATTGGGTTGAGAAGAAGGGTTGTCAATATTTGTTTTCCTATAAAGAGAGCACACTTTTGAAATTTTCTCACCCATGCATAGGCATACTTAAAGAGTGTGGGCTAGTAATAACCATATATCATCACTTTTTTTGATGTATTCCTTAGATAAAAATGACCTCCTATAGGCCCATCATGACATTGATTCAAGAACATTGTCACTTGGTTATCATCTATGTACCTTATGAGCATTCCATTGAGGTATTTTTTGAATATAAACCCATAAACCAATGCATAAGGCATGGAATAAAGTATAAAATACCTTCTCTTTATCCTATCCATACCTTATGGGCACTCACCTATTAGCAATAAATGTATTATATCCTATAGTTAGCTAGTGTGAAGTAGAAGTGCATCTATTTTTGATTTGTCTTGTGTCACCAAGACAACCTACTTATTTTCTTAAAGGTCATAAACCATATGATCACATAAGCCTTTGCCTCTTACTAGATTAGTCACCTTGATCTCCACATCATACTCTATAACCTTGGTAATCTAGCCAAACCTCTTCTCATTCAAGTCTTTGTTAAGAAGGAAGTCCCTAACTCTAGGATGAGATACCATAAGATAGATTTTTATATTGGATAACATTGGTCTAAAAAAATTTAAGGCTTTCTAATACTCTAAGGACTTATTTTTATACAAAATTATACCTTACTTCATATCCTTAAAGCCCTTGATTGAAAAAATCAACTTGATGCTTAAGTCCTTCACCATTTTTATACATCAACATAACTAATATATTTTCAATATTGGCAAAGGCATATAATATAAAATCCCTTGAGAAATCAAGATTAATGAGTGAGGGTGCTTGTGCAATGATTTTCTTCATATCCTCAAATATTTATTTACCTTGATTAAATATAGTGAAATTGTGGTTATTATATAACATGGTAGTGATGGGTTTCACTAAGTTGGAAAGACCAAGTATAGACCTCCTCATAGAGTTTATTTTCCCAAGGAAACTCTACAGTCCCCTTTTGTGCTTGGGTAAGGATAATGACAAGATATCTCTTATTTTATAAGGGTCAATAGTTAATCCCTAATTTGAGATAATGTGTCTTAATATTTTACCTTTATGGATTAAAAACATACATTTCTTGGGATTCAATGAGATCTCATATTATTTATATATTTCAAATATCAATCTCAAGTGATCCAAGTGCTCACTAGCCTTCTTGGAGAAAACTATTATGTCATCCAAGTAGACCAGCACCGTATAATCTTACAAGCATTGGAAATCCATGTCCATGACTCTTTAAAAAGTGGCCCTAACATTTAATAGGCCAAAAGGCATCTTCTAATAATCATATGTGCCCCACTTTATGGTGAAGGTAGTCTTGTATTGGTCTTCTTCTCTTACCAGCACCTAGTTGTATCTTGAGTACCCATCCAAAAGAGAGAAACATTCTAAACCAAAAACCATTTTAAGGTGTTTCTCCATAAATTTTAAGGGGTAGTTATCTCTTAAAGATACCCTATTCATGTCTCTAAATTGAACACACAATCATATTTCACCATTCTTCTTCCTCATAGGTACCATGTTGGCTACCCATGAGGAGTGTTTCATGGGAAAGATGATATTGTATTCAATCAATTTAGCCAATTATTTTCTCATTATCTCTTCAATTTTGGGGTTGATAGGCCTTTAATTTTGCCTCACAGGTTTGGAATTAGCTTCTAATTATATAGTGTGTTAGGCTAGCTTGGGATCAAAACCTCTCATATCACTATATTCCCAAGTAAATATGTCTACATATTCCTTACAAAGTTTAATGAAATCATGCCTTTCATAATTAAGGATTATCTTTCAAATATTGAGGATCTTGTCTTTAAGGATAAGGATACTTTCATAGTTTTCCTAAATAACTAACATCACTATCTTATCTTTCCTCATATGGTCTCTCTCATGGAAAAACATTCAAGGGTGACCAAACCTTTAGGAAGTTTGTTAGACCTCATCTAAACAATTTGATCCTCATACTAATGTTGGAATTTACCTTGGTTTATTGAGGAAAACTCTACCTCTTACTACAAGAAATAAACAATCTAATTATCACTATTGAATACCTAGCAATGAGCCTCATTATCTAGTATTGATGATCTTGACACCACTTTAACATTTGGATACAATTGGATAATCCTCTGAGGAAGGATATTATTCTCAGTGAACCTGAAAACCCCAGATCAGGTGTGACTTGGATTAGTCCACCTCAAGATTGGATTAAAGGTAACTTTGACGGTGCAGTAAAAGGGAATCCGAGAAATGCTGGTTGTGGTGGTGTTCTAAGAAATCATGTGGGAAGGGTTATTAATTCTATTGCAATACCCATTGGTATATCTAATTGCCACATTGCCAAAGCAACAGCTACCCTCCAGACCCTTAAATTAGCTGTGGACTCTGGATATTCCAAATTGTGGCTTGAAGGGGACTCTTTGAATGTTATAAATATCCTTAATAATAAGAATATTGTATCTTGGACCATAGAGGATAAGGTAAAGGAGATGAAAACATTATTGAACAAATTTGAAGAAATAAAAATTACCCATACCTACCACGAAGCCAATGGAGTTGCAGATTGGCTTGCCAATTGTGCTATCCGGGAAGGGAAAAAAGTGAGGTGGGATGAAACCTTAGAAAGGAACATGGATTTAAGGGCTATCATTCGTCTCGATGCCACACATGCAAAAGAAGGGAGGATTGGAGTGTAATAAAATCCTAATGAGTAGGAGGAGTGGTAGCACGGGGAAAGGAACCCAATTATTAAAAAGCAAGGTCCTCTATGGGGAGAAACAGATCCTGAAAAGCCAGAAACAAATTTGACGTCCCAATCAACTCGACAGTAGGAGGATCCAGGGTAATTTCCACAGTAATCGGGTTTCAAAGAAAATGAGCATGGCACGAGAAAGAAAGGGAGAACCCTGTAAGCAGGAGCCCAAGAGTTGTGCAGAATGGAGAGATAAACCCCAAGTCTAGAAAATTATGTAGAAAGGAAATGTAACTAGCTACATGGAAAGACTCCACGGCTCAAAACCGCACATCACGACGGCCTTCTTCAAAAATTGGTCCGACGACAGGGTCACCCTGCATGGCATAACCGTAAATTTAACTGAGGATTTTCTTACTGAGGTTACAGGGTTGTCAATGGAAGGAATCAAATTTTCAAAGCAGACCAACATTTCAAACGAAGCATTTTGCAAGTTCCCCAAAATGGATGAGGAGGAGCAGAAGTTGGTCAAAAATGGGGATTTTTATGAGCTAGATCAGATCAAAGGGATATGGAGGGACGTCCTAAGTTGTATAAGGGAGTACTTCATCCTAGACGGTAGAAGAAAACGAGTGCATAAGTTCCATTTTGTCTTCCTCAACCACTTTAGGCATAAGGTCAGCTTGTCTTTTCCTTTTTATCTTCGCTACTCCCTGATTCAAAGCCTTTATGCTCATAGAAAAAAGGATCTATGCCCTATTCTTCATGAAGGCCTAATCCTGCTTATTAAAGGCTATTGCAAGAATAGGCATTGGTTAAGTATCCCAAACAGGGGAAAAATAAGTTGCCAGGGAATAAAAAGAAAGAAAGTGTAAGTAGAAGAGGTAAAATTAAGACCCTTAGTCCTAATAAACAAATTGCAGATGAAGAAAGGGGTCAGGAGAGACTTGAAGAACCCGAGGAGGAAAAATCGGAGGATGAAGATGAAACAGAGAGTTGGGAAACCAACTCTAGCAATGATGAAGAAGGATCGGAGGAAATTGAAAAGGATAAAGTCAATACTGAGGAGGAATCTGTTACCAGAATAGAAGAGTTGGAGGAAAACCAGAAAGTGGCGGAGGAAGACACTGTCCAGGAAGATCCTGGTGAGGACCCAACTTCTAAGAAAGAAAAGGAAATATCTGTCCAAGAAGATATTCAAAATGTGGAGATGGAAATTGAAGAAGGAATTAATGAGTGGGAACAAAAGAGCAAAGATGACTTTTTTGAAGAAGATAGGAATAGCTCGAATAAAAAATCTGAGGATTGGAGAGGAAAGAATCAGAATGATGAAATTAACACTCCTATGACTTGGGTTAACAGTAAAGCTGAGTCTTCTTCCCAATTAGATTCTTGGCTGTGTAAGGAGATCATTGAACTCAAGAAAAAAGTGGAAACATTGGAAGAGTCTCTGAAAGCTGCTTGGAACAAAGTAAACAGCATGGAAATTCAGCTAAGCGAGATCCCTGTGAAGCTCAAAGCTTACGAAATCAATCTCTGAGAGTTAATAAAGGATAACAGAAAGAAAATGGATGAAGTAACGTCTAACATTTATGCAGCAGCTATCAATATAGGTAAACGAGCCAATGAGGAGACCAAATCACTAGAGGGTCCCAGCAAAAGGACAAGGCAAAGTTCTAGAAAGAAAGATACACAAAAAGGAGCTTTGCTGGAGGCTACCACATAGGAAACTGCTTTGAATGAAAAAGAAGCCATGAACTTGATTCTGGAACTGGATGAATAATCTGGTCCTTCTTGGTGGTAAAGAAACTGGTACAGTTCTTTGTTTTTCGCTTGTTAGCTTTTGTTTGTTGTTTCTCCAAACTTCTGTATCTGGGTTTTGATCAGATGTATCTCTGGTGGTTTCAGGACCATTCAAAACCTGATTTTGCTACTTCTCTGTAGTGTTTTTTAGGTGTTACCTATGGGCGTTGTTGTTTTTTATGTTTTTTGCTCTTTGTTAAAGGGTTTCGGGGCCCCTTCAAAACCTGCTTTTACCTCTAATCTAAAACATTTGGATACACCTTGGAATTCTTTAAATCATTTGGGATTTCAAACTAAACTCCTATAAATTCTAACCTATCAGCATGTTGGTTAGGGTTGTTTAGCATTACTTGGATGTTGAAGGCCTCAAATTCCTCAAGTATATCCCATACTCTATGTTTGTAGTATTTCATCAAGGAATTCTTTTTGATGTTTTGGATTCTCACCTAATGCACTATTAATTCACTATCCCCATGTAATTTGAGCTACATGATTCCCTCTTATTATCCCACTAAAGGCCATAGATAAGGACCTCATTGCAATAAAAACTAAATTATAACATGTAAGAAAAGAAGTACTTATAATTATAGGGAGATACTAGCATTTCACCTGCACCTACCCCATGCTTGCTCCTTGAGGCATCAAAAAAACAATTTACACAAACCACTAGTATCTTTTTGTGGTCTAGTGAGAGATGGCATGGACTCATTTTCATCATGCAAGTAATAGACTCCCATATATCTTTACTCAACACCTTCTAAATGGTCAATTAACTAATTTTACCTCCATAACTCATCCACTAACATATCAGGTATCCCCTCAAGATGAGTGTCTCTTTCTTAACAATCTAGGTGTTCATCTTCATCAATAATGGTACAATTGATGTTTGGGCTATCTAGCCCATAAGGATATATTTGAAATTGTGAAATAGGCTTAGATTTAAATTACACCTTAGTCCCATACCTTGTCCTAAAAGACATGTAGGACCAATCTACTACTAGATAACCCCCAATTTCTATTGTGAAGTATCTAGATAAGCATAGAGTGAAATGAGGAGGAACATATAAAATCAACACACCTTGAGCCACTAAAACACTAAGATAAGCATGGAGGGTAAAATTGAGACATTTGATGATGCTAGGTGGTTTAGTGGAAGATATATTAAGCTAATAAAATCCCTTAGATTAGGTTTCATACTTTAAACTAAGCTTATCTGCTATTGACTTTGGCATCACTAAAGTACTTGATCCAATATCTACCATGTAATTATGTACCAGGGAGTCACCAATGATTACAAAAATTTAAAATGGAGGAGATTTGACTATTTTTTTTTATTGTCCTTCATTAGTTCCCTTGGTTTTATTGGTGATAACTACATTTTCCTTATTTAGTGGCTTGTCTAAAACATTGATCTTTGAAAACCTTCTTGAAGGATATCCATTGGAATAGGCATATAAATAATGTCCCACATTAGCACACTCAAATTGGGACTTTTAATTTGTTTAATAATATTAGTGGGCAAACCACCAACTTTTTTTTGTGCTTTGGGAGACACAACTGTACCTTAAACTTGTAAGTTTTAGGGTATAAAAGCAATCCCTTGATTCTAATTCTTTAGAGATATTATAAACTTTGGAGTAGTAGTAGGTTTATTTTAATCTCATAGTAATAGAGTAATAATAGGAGGATATTTGACCACTTCTTGGTTACCATCCATGTTCTTTATCTTGAACCTTGTATTGGATACCATTGAAATGTATGCTTGGATAGAACTCACCTATTGATTGAGTGCATAACACTCTTCTTGCTCATAATTGACCATTTTAAGACCTAGCTAATTTGGTCCTTCATGAGGGCCTTGGCCTTATTAAGTCTCTTTTTATTTTTTCATCATAGGTACTTCTATATTATGAGGCATAATAGCTTGATTGTATCCATAGCTATCACCTTGATGCCATGATCATGGAAAGCTTGATTACACATGCGTTTGGGTTAATGGTTTAACCGAATGATTGATTCTAAGGCATAGTACCCTCACTTTCTTGAGAAAAGTTGTTTTGAGTAAGGACCAAAATATTATAGGTACTTACATCATATAATGGTTATGCCTAGCATAGTTAGGTTTCCCTTGTCCTTGGCCTTATTCTTAGAAATTTCCTTTGTAGGGTGGCCTATTTGCTTGATAAGACTATTTTTGAGGTTGATATGGAGCTTGATAAGGTATATTGACTTGGTCTTTCTACCTATTCAAATTCTCTAATTCATTTCCAAAGGATTGGAACATGTTCTTAAGCTATTAGAAGCTATTGTAATCTTAGTAATCACTAGATTAATTAGTTGAATCCTTTTCCTACTTTGGTGTAGGTATGGAAACAAGAATTAGCATATGTGGAATGGTATAAAGGGGAAGAATGATGAAAGGAGGTGGTTAAATCTTAGGAAACATAGGCATCAGTGTCCTCGGTGTAAGCTTTCTAGCTTGTACTAGACAACTCTCTACTTCTAGTGCCACCTCATAAGCATATGGTAGTGTGTTTCCTCCCATAGATTGAATCATTATTGTAACATCACTATTGAGATATTTTAGATAGTAAAGGAGATCATAATTAGGATTAAGCATGATAGATATTGGAATATTATCCCATCTCTTTTGAAATATGGTATTATCATAGCTTCATAAGGATCCCTCTTGATTGTGGCTAATTATTATACAAGTGATAAGTGGACACTTTTATCTTCAAATCTCTTACACAACACATCACCTAATTGATGTCATGATGTGGAATTAGCAATAAGGTTTATATACCTCTCCAAGGATTTAAAATTGAAAGAGATGGCCAATAACTTGATGGCCATATTTTCCTCATTAATTTCATGAATATTGAAAAATTTGGATATATCTTTGACATTCTTAGAAAGGGTTGTAGATTGATCTCCCATGAAATAAGGAACACTTTTGAGAGATAAAAATGGCATAAGATCATACTTATTGAGGTCTAAATGAATCTTGCCATTGAAATCCACAAAAGGGAAAGCTCTGGTGTCTTTTATGGTAGTGAAAGGACACAATAAAGATATTCTTGTAGAGGTAAATTTTGAAATTGGGCTCAGAGGAAAGTTTCCAACATATGGTTGGGTGTTAAAAAATCTTAACCTTTTTACTAAGTTTAAATGTAATTCATTAAATTCAAAAAGAATACCTCTATAAGTTGATATTTTAGTCACCTTTAACATGAAAGATAAGTACTAGTCTACCACCAGAATGTTAAGTGTTCTTTTTAGTCACTAGATAATAAAAGATGAAAGTTATAACCACTGGAGATTGATCAAATCAACATCAAACTTGACCAATATTATTTGAAAGTGGTTCCGTTTGGCATGTCAAAAAATATTATGTTGTTAATTTTCACCCTTGGACATGGTTATTTAGGCTCTCTCAAAATAAACTACAAAATGGGAAAAACCTTAGGCTATGGGTATCTTGTAGTGAGGTTGAACCTTTGGAGAAGGTGAAATTCCTTTGGTAGATCTCTGAAATTAATACTTATTCTTGGAAAAGGGATATATATGGAGTATAGGGTAACTAAGAGAGATAAAAGCATGATTCACTAAATTTTAATGACACTCACATAAGCTTTAAACCAAAACTAATTAAGAATAAGACAATCCCTACTCATGCAATCTCATAAACTAGATAATTTACATAAGTATTTCATAAACTAGGCTTACTAAACAATAGTTGAAGCAAAGAGGAAGTCTAATATTCACAACAAGAATCCATTAATGGAATAAAGAGTACAATTTTAGACCTGTAAATATCTTGAAAACACCTAAAAAGAGGTAAGAAAGAAGGAAAATGGGCATGGAAGAACACTTCTTCACAAATCCATCATGAACAAGCTTACTAAACACAAGTTAAAAGCAAGAGATAGGTAAAAATTATCTTATTCATTGAAAAGGTAGTTATTATAAAATTTTATGGGGGTTCTCCTTGTTAAAATGAGAGTATGTTTTCCAATAGGGAATAAAATATGAGATATAGGAGAAAAGTGGAAGAGAGAAAGAGGAAAAACATGCAATAAAAAATCAATAAATGAGATTCAACCACTTTCATGGAGTCTAAACCACATTCTGATTAACTAGCATTGATTTTTACTTAGAGAATCAACCTTCATCAACTCTAAATTGTCTTCAAGACTTTTCATTAGCTTCGAAACATGTTATAAGACAATAACTTGTTAAGGATGAGTAGTCATGATCTATTAAAAGGTAACAGTCTCCAAAAACTTTTGAAATTTCATTAAATTCTCTACTTTCCTTTCTCAACCTCCAAAATCTCCATCTTATTAATGAGCTTATAACACCATGCTTCATATTGATATATTATTTACATTATTAGATAGTCACTTGAACTCATTCATATCGTGTCCCTTCTAACACTCCTATCACAATCACAACTTTGTCCCTACTTTAAACCCTAAACATATGTCCATTGTAGATGAAAACCAATTCCTTTATTGGTTTTCATATAGTCATAACTTCAATGAAGATCCATAAGAGCTAGGATTTAATGGTGAATAAGACATAATTTGAAAACCCAAGGTAGAATTTATAACCTAAATTGAGTAGGCATTTTAATAGGACAAATATTTAATGGTAGCATATAAATTTGTAGTATTTGCTACAGTAACCTAGATTATATTTTGATCTCATATTCATACATGCAAGCTTGGATGGTGAAATCATTTGATTTGACATGTTTACCTATATGGCATCTCCTCACCATGCTTCTACTTATTTAATTTTAAAATATATTACTACTATAAATTTAGAGATGTGTTTTCATCTCTTGTCCCCTATAACTTGATCAAACTCACGTCATCAATCTTCTCAGGAGCCTTATGGCTTTGACCTTCAATTTTGACATTGATCTCTGATCCTGATTTCCAAGATTGTAACACTTGATAGACCTACATGATTTATATGGACCTTGAAATTAATCCCCATATAGTTAACACTCTTATGCCACATGGTGGCCTTAAATTTAATTTGGGATCATTAACTTATTGACTTGGCTCACACTATTGATCTCTTTGGGCTGGTTGAACATGCATCATTGATATTTGATCTTCTTTATCAAATGCATGCCATTAATATTCTAATTAAACATAATCATGACATATGGCATCCCTACATTCAATCTCAAGATCCTCTAACCTATTGAACTCATTCTCACCATTAGATCTCTATGTGTATCATTGAACACACATTGTTGATCCTTGATCTGATCCAGTGAGGCTTTGACAGTTGGCAAACCTATGTTAAGTAATACCCTAATAAATATTTTTGAATCTAAATGTCCATTTATTATGGATTTAATTTTATGTCCCCTAGCATATCCCACACTACTAGATCATTTTTAAAGGATTATATATTAAGATAGGAAACACATGAAGACACCAAACTTATAGTTGATATTCATGGCATAAAATACACAATTTTCATGTAATATTTCAACTTTGGTTGAATTCATAACTATACTTATTAAATATAGAAATAAAATAACATGTTCATTCCTACATGATGTGATATGAAGTTCAAGTTTTTATGGCCTTCTACTAGTCATCTTTATTCAAACAAGATATTTTAACCACGAAGTGATGAAGCCAAGTAATTTATACTTTTCAATGTGATGATCTTATCCATAGCACCTATAAGTTATCAATCATGGTAGATGAATGTGCATGTAAATGTAGGAAATGAGGGTTCAATAGAGTGGCCTGATCCATCTAGGCAAAAGCTTTATATGTAAGCCAATTTTGGCCAACATAAATAAAATAAGGACAAACAAGGACAAATAAAGATATCAAAGCTAGGTAGTAGAGGTAAGTATTCAAATGTGTTTTTATCTAATATAGGCAATTCCTTGATGACCTCTACATAAAAATTCATGAAGACTAATATTAGTTTCAATATTTTTCATGTCTTCAATAATATTATATCCTCTCCTACCCTAATGTTTGAAGCTTTATGACTGATCTTTCTCTTTGGGAGGAAGAAAATTATATCTCCTAGATGGACATGTATTATCTCTCCTTGATGGGGGTAGATTATTTATGGAATTTAAATCCATGAGTGCACTATTATTTTTATTATGAGGCATTGAATAAGTTATAGGTTTATTACTTCTTAGGTTGTAGTTTCTCTTGACCTACTTATACTACAATAAAGAACGAACCTCATCAATGTTATCCTTAGGCTCATTATCATCTTCCTATAGAAAGGGGAATTGATATATGTCAAAGACCATAGTTTTTATGGGGTTTCCAAAAGAATTAGATGAAGATGGTTTTTGTTGATTGTGATAATTTTCTTTCCTCTTTGCCTCCTACTGAAAGATTTAAAAATATGTTTAGAACCTGATTCAATATAATTCCACACATTGCATAGTTTTATGAGCCCATCACTAGTTTAGAAGAGTTTCATTCATGATTTTTATCTTTGGAATCCTATTATAGGGAACCTTTTTCTCTTGATTATTTCCAAACCTATTGAATTATCTATTTTATCTTTGAAACCTAAAACCCTAATTTTTTTATTATAATTTTATCAACCTTTATTTCTTAGTATTTATACATGATGAATAAATCATTACTTAGTTTTTATACCATGATTTATATGGATTACATATCTATTTTACTTACGTTGAGAGTATTGTCCTATGTGAAAGTTATATTAACTGGTATAAAATGTTGGCTCTGGCTCTAATGACTAGGAACATAATTATTTAGGAAACTAGAATGTTAATTCTAGGCAACATGGGTTAACAATAATTAATTATGGATTAGGTTCTAGTTCTATGTTGCAAAATTATAGGTTATACTAGGAAATAGGCCAAAGTTTGGGTAGACATGTCCAATATTAAGGGGAGAAAATGATTATAACTAAAGTATAGTTTTTTGTCTAAATTGATTGATTCTATGTAATCTAGGGGTAGAGTATCAATATTGATATCCCTATGCAAAAATATAGTAGTCATGGGATCTAAGGTATTTTTTAAAATTTCAAAGGCTAATGGTTCATTAAGCTAATAGGTAGATTATAATATCCTATACATATTTTGAAATTGAGCATTGAATGCTTGAATTAGCTTCTTGGGCTCTCACCTCATAACGTAAAAGGGTTTATAGATAACACTTTCACTAGTAAATTGGACAAATTGTACCAAAAGGGTATATTGACATTCCATCTAGGTTGTAATTTACCCTTCTAGAATATTTAGAAACTAGTCATAGGCTACTTATTATAATGTGAGGGGAGACAGTCTTTAATCTACATCTTCATGAGTTATATTCAGGATCCCTATAACATATTTGAAAGCCTTTATATGATCTTATATGATCCTTAACCCTATGGGAGATAAGGAATCAAGATACTTCTCCATATTTTTAGGAAAGTCATGCACTTCTCTAGTAACATTAATAGTTGAGCCAGTCAGCCAAGCTAAAGCTTTGGGTGGAGTATTAGCCAAAGGTGGAGGATTGGGAGGTTGAGTATGAATATAGTCCATCATAACTATTTAAACAAAAGGATTCCCTCTTCAAGATGATTATTGAGCTCTGGGTCTCCTAGAAACACCTATATCAGACCTAACATTTTTGTAAATCACTAAAGGTGGATGTAATAGGTTATTATATGAGGCTAACATTATTAATAATCTATATGAATCCAATGCAACTCAATTTTTTTCAAAGGGATAGAGGTAGATTATGATGCCTTCTTTCTAATTCCAATTTAAATCTTTTATTGATGTGAGTTTTATACACACCCCAAAAATTCTTATGAGGTAGATCCTAATGTTTTAGGATTGGTGAAGATACTCACTCCAAGGCATGAGTTGTTGGGTATTTGGTTTTAAGAAAACCTATTGGTGGAATAAAATTGAGTGATATAGAATTTTTTTTTATCTTGGGTTAACTATTTATGGGTAAACCTATATCTACTTAGAGTGAGTGTAAGGATGATTATTCTAACTAAGGTGGAAAGGATTGTAAAATAAAATTCAAAAATGAAGGGTAAGGTAGAAAATAGAAGATGTGGTTAACTAGGAGTAAGGCCTTTCAAGTTTAGAAATTAAACTCAGATAGAGAAAGGAATATAAACTAATACTTATTATAAGTTATTTTAAGAAACAAATAATCAAATATAGTGAAGAGTCAAAAGAAATAGAACATTGTATACTCAAAAATACAAAATCAAAGATTTATTAATTGTTAGATTGTTATTGCACATCTATAAGAGGGATTTTGATCAACATGTAAAATATATTCAAATAAACTACTAATAAAAATGAATGACTATATTAAAAATATATAGCTCATAAATAATCAAATCACTAAGATACCATAATGATTCAAAGTCTCATTTAATGCATAGAATCAGAGAAAAATCAATATTTTCACATAGATAAAAAGTTGAGCAGAACTCTTTTAAATTTTTAGTTAATTTGAATAGCCAAAATTATCCTCTTTTTGAGACTCATAGGTTACATATATTTATATTCTTGGTATGGGGAAGACCTCATCTCTTCAAGATTTACCTAAAACTACAAGTTCAAAATAGGAACTTTCATTCAAAAACATGAAAAATGCATGTAAAATGATAATGCCCAGTATAAATTTTATAGATAAAAATATAATATGAATTTATAATAAATAGTTTGGTAAATAAATTCCCACCTTGGTGATAACATGTAAAAACTAATCATTCTTATATAAAAGGGTTGATGTGGCACTTTTAACTCAAGGAGTCGATGGAGTAACTATATTCATATCTAAGTCATGGACTAAGAGCTTTACAAATCCCAAGGCATTAATAGTAAGTTATGTCCATGGAACCAACCCAAAACCTACTTCCTTGGCTTTTAAATCTTCACATAGTGCATAAGATATATCAAAATCTTTGTTTATAATTTCAAAATTATGTAATGAAGGCTTTAAGATTATAATAGCATCAATGATTGACCTTTATTATTCTAAAATTGAACTCCTAAATTTGGATTCTAGAGCCTTTGATCTTATTTATCTATCCTTAGAAAAACTAACCCAATGTAATACTTCCTCACTAGTTTTATAAATAGTTCCCTAAAGTTCTTGCTTGAAGTTTCCTTCATCTAAATGAAGAAGGTTCTCAAAATTGGGTCTATTTACAATTTCCATAGCTTGGGTGATTACCCTTGTGACTCTCATGTACCAAAAAATATATAGTGCCTCTCTATCATGATTGATAAAAAATTATAGAAACTTCTTCATCTGTCTATGCTAATTTAGGGAATCATCCCTCTTGGAAATCACATAGTTTAAACACCAAGAAACACCCATGCTAGTCATGATATTGAAATAGTTGAAATAACTAATCCTTAAGAACTTAAACAATAAATTTACTCTTAATTCCAAATCCTTCATCTTATTCCAAAGTGTAACAATAATCTCTATTGGCCTAGATGTTTGACATGGAAACCCTGATATTGTACAAAATATTATAGAGATTAGTGGATGCACTCTAAGAATCATCAATAAATTCCTAAGGGTATTATGTAATCTGAGTTTAATTCAAAAAATTTAAGGTCTCCTTATTACTTTGGTTCATTTATTTCATTATCACCCCTATCGAATCAGTACAAGTGTCAAAATCCTCAATATATTTAGTAGCTTAATTATGATTTATCTTGGGATTTTTTACTAAAATGAATAAGTTATTTATTCAAACTCTACTTCCCCTTTATTTTTAAGCTCACCATCTCCTCTTTTTTGATCTCTAAATATTCCCACTCCCCTTATCAAAATAACTATAGATGATGGGGAGCTTAGTTGAGACCAAATTTTATTTCATTTCTAATATTCTACATCTCTCTCACCCATTGGGGAATAATTTCTCCTATTTCTATTTTTTATTAAGGTTTGAGGATGTACATGTTTTATTGGTCATTGAAAAGGATGTAATCAAAGTGGTGGGTTGGGAGGCACTTATTTGGATAGGAAATTGAGGAATATTATATCCAACCTTCTCCCACGGGGATTTTTATTTCATAGCATTTACTTCAACCAAGAATTGTAAGGCCTAGGGTTAATTACATAGTGATTATTTATTTTGGCATGGTCAATGGTTTGGGCATTTTGATATCTATTTATTTTAAACTTTTCTTAAGAACTAGGGGATTCTCAGGATTTAAAATAGAAACTATGACCTAGATATCAAAATGGACTACCTTAGTAATCCTTATTAGTTTATGATAAGAAATACTATCATAATCCACCGTAGTATTAACAAAACTAGATAATATAACCTTGGGAATAACTGAGGGTAAATTCATAGTTAGAATATCTATATTATAAATTAAATAAATAATTAAAGAGACTACCTCATAAATTCTTTGACTTTTCTTCAATGTGATTCCAACTAAGGTATCCTCCTCGCCCACACTCAAAGCTTTGGCATTTTATAGCTCACCTCATTCATCACTTGGCTATGTAATGCTAATTATTAATCTTATTCCTTAGAAGGATAATAAATTAAATATATTACTTGTTCAACTTCATCTTCTTAATCAAGTTCCATAGTAACATTTGCATGTTTTTCTTCTTCCATTTCACTAACTTCCTCTATAATAGGGAGACCAAATAATGGCTTCAATTCAAGTGATTATCCTGGGAGGAATTAAGGTAGTCCTTTTTCTTCCTTTGATAGGTGTAGATGGGTGGAGTGAAAGGTGGAAGAGATGTTATAGGGGTTGTAGGAACAATTGTGGTAGGAATTGTAACTAAAGGTGATGAAGTGGAAGCCATAAGGCTTGTTTCATGAGACTTAGGATATTTAGTAGAGTCTAGAGTAGCTGGAATGGAAGGGAAAGACATTTTAAGTAATTAAATAATACTTACTTGGATAATTTTGATAAGGGGATGCAAATGAGTCATAAAAAAACTACTCTTCTTATATTTAGTGGAATAAATTATATACCCATCCCTTGTAGTAGATATGCCCAAAATATGAACATGTGTGATTGTTTTTGTAGAAGGGAATTGGGGACACATAATACCTCTTAAAATTTCCCTCCTAATCTAATGATTAGATTCTCTTTGACTACCAGAATCTTCTAGTTGTCTCTTTATAGGCTCTTTTGAAGGAGAGGGAGGTTGATCCTATGGATAATAATTTAGTAGCATAAATGGAGGCCATTATTGACTCCATGAATTTTTTCCCTCATGGTTTTACTAAGAGTATTATTAATATATCAAACAAATGAATTTATCTTTCAACTTTTTCAATACCTCTAAATCATACAAGGAATTTAGGAAGACCTTATCATGATAATACCCTTGGTGATCATATGATACGTACACTTTATTATTTTCCTGAATAGACTTTAGATACCACCTTACTTTCCTCTTATAGTCTCATTCATTAAAATGTTCAAGTTGTAAGTTATACTATGTTCTAGCTTTACCATCTTAAATAAAATGTGGCATTATCACATATTAATGTTTTCCAATGCTCAGAAGAGTCTTGAAATGGTAGGATAAATGCCTTTAAACTAATTACTCATCAATGTTGTTAAATAACTAATATGTAATCTCTTATTATTTTAGAGTGTCTAAAACATTATGTGGAAGTATTAGGGGAGTTATCCTTATTACTTATACATTTATGACATTTAAATTTGAGAATAACCAATAGTATCCCACTTATGATTTCATTTATAAATATATGAATCAACATGAAATAAAAGTCATATCTGACCCTATTTTCCTAATATTCATCTAAGGGATACTAGTCGCAACCATAGGGCTTGTAAACTATGGCCAGTAGGTAGGAAATTATATATAAATTACTATCCATAGTTATTTAGTCATGGTGGATCACCTATGATTTTAAATAGGCACTTAGTATCTCCCTATGTTCCACCAATTAGTTAGATGTTAGGATTATATCTAACAATAAAACCCATTTAACTTGAATGTGTGTAATAATCATCATAGCATATAGTCTATTCAAAAGGGCCATCGATATTAGAATTTTAGGTGTGAATTTGATAATGTAATTAGAGGATATAGCCCATTTATTATTCATCCTCTAACCTTTTTTGAGATATTTTAATAGTTTTCCATTTATTGTGTTGTGCTTGAGCCAAACATTGGTTAAGACTTGATTAAAGTTGGTCTTAAGATAGGTGAGAATAAGGTATCTCTGAAATTCCCTACCTAAGATGTAACTAGAGGAACTCTTTACTCTCCTAACATGCATAATATCTCCAAAAATAGTTCCATTAATAAATAAAACATTAAAGAGGTTGATACATGACATTACCTTAGGTTTGGTTACCTAATAGTAGAGCCAATCATCTTTGATTGGTAATAAATCATCAATGTTATGATCATATTCTAAAGTGAGTTGATCTTTGGTAGAGTATGGATGGATATATTTTGCCTCTTTTGAGAGCACTGAGTAATGTGAAAACTTTAAATTTAAGGCACTTTCCTTGCATACCATATCTTTGTACTATATCAATCCCATAAATTAATATGGTGAGGGGACTAAAGGATTACCCTATTTTTAATAAGAGGACATTGTTATCCTTTAGTCATTTTAATTATTTTGGTGTCCTAATTGATTCATTCTGCATTTTCTAGCTGCTAAAAATTAGGGCTCACTCGGTGTTGAGGAAGCTTGAAAATTCACTCATTTGATCAAAATACTAATGGAAAAGTAATTTTTCCTTAGAATTTTTTTATATATCCTTCATAGGCCTAAGTATTGAATGTATTCATGCACCTTCAATTCAGATAATGAAATTTTACTTGAACCTATTTCAATTTGAATGTGTTAGATTTGGTGGGTGTACTTACTTGCCATATGGCAACTATTCATTAATTTTTTATGTCTAGTCATCACTTTTGTAGAAAACTATCAATTATTAATTGATTGGATTATTTATCATGATATCAATATTTATTTTCCATGTTTTTTTCCATGTCTCCCTTAGATAATTACACTTGTTAAGTTATAATTAATTTATCCCTTTAGTTTTCATCACTATGTTTTGTAGGTCCCATGGTTGTGATTTAATGTGGTCAATATACATGGTGAGATATCAGAGAATGGAGGATTGGACCATTAGATTGGTATAACCTTTCACCATCAATCTTCCTATGGTCATGGTTTAACATTATTTAAACACATGGAATGACAACGATCACCTAAAAAACATAGAATCTCAAAACCATTAGCATGCAAACCAAAGAAGTGCTTAACCATTCCATAGGTCTAATTTAATGAGAATTTTCCAAGTGTTAATCACTCAGAAACCTAGAGGCTCAGGAGAATTATCACATGGGAACATGGAATCATTAACCTTTATTGATAAGTAGATGAAGTCTATGTGTTTCTATTTTAATGATAATGTGCCACATCATGAGTTTGTGGAGCCTAGGAACACAAAAGACTTGAAATTTTAATAACATAGAACCTTATAAATACTTATGAAACTTGAAAATTCAAAAATCTCTGAGTGACATGAGAGTGATGCATGTTTCAAACTCATGTAATCCCAAAATTTGGGCCCATTTATAAAATATTAATGATCCTTATCCTTTTATATTTCTATGATCCAAAATATAGAAACTAGGATTTAGAAAGATTAGTACCATTAGATCATAAATTATAACATCAAATTTGAAATAAAATTCATGAAAACCCAAGGTTCAAAATGAATTGAGATATTAGGTTAATCATAAATTTTCATAATTGTAACTAGTGTAATGTTATATTCTATGGTAATAACCCTTGATGGAAAATTAATGACAATAAAATTATAGATGTTGAGGTTCATAACTCCCTAAAAAAATATTTTCAATAATGGGTCCCTATTTAACATTTTAAAATAGGGTGTGTGTGTTAGGGAACAACACACTCTTAGTACTCAAGTGTCATTTTTAGATGATCATACTTGATGATTTTTAACTAATACATGAATTCATTACTATAATGTTCCTAATATGATGTAGAGGTGTATGAATTCTTATTTATACCATTTTTTCCCATTGAGGAAAAACCTTAGCATAATGGTCTCCTTGACATGTAAATAATCCACTAGCTGGTCCTTTACTCTCAAATTGATTAACTCCTTTGCATCCTTATTTGAAACCACTTGCATATTTCCTATTTCATGATGCATTACTAAACCTTGTGCTATGGATATTAAATATATTCTTGGTATTCTTGTTTCCATTTCTTTATAATTTTATTTAAGGTTGTCTTTGAGCTTCCAATTTTTATTTCAACTTCTTCTCTTGCTTAACTTCTTTCTCAAAGGCCTAGTCCATGGTGGATGGCCCATGAACATCCACTTCACATCAAATTTGGTTTTTTAATCCCAAGATGAAATTCCTGATCAAAAAATGTTTATACTTTTGATATTGTGGAATACACTTTAATATATTTATGGATTTATCCCAGTACTCATTTACTGATAGATCCCCTTGTTTTATTTCTTTAAAAAATTGATAGTCTTTAATCAAAATACAATTGGAGTAGACATTTTGATATGGAAAGAGTTAAATTTTTTTCCCAATTAGTGGTGGTGGATTCAAGTCTCATCTCAACATTCTTATTGGAGCACCAAGTTGTTTCACTAGCTAGTTGGTAAGATCCACAAATTGCCTTGATTACTTGAGAATAATTTAGAATCTTTAAATATTTTTCCATCTATGTAAGATAGGATTTATCTCCATCACCCAACACTACACTATCAAATTTTGATGGATTCACTTGATTCATATCTATAACTACTTGAGATCTTTCTAGTTTATGTCATCATCATGCCCTTGATCTTGGATCTCTTCCTAGATAACCAATTTTTTTTTTGAACCACTTGTTCATTTTCCTCCTCCACTCCATGGCATCAAGTATTTAATTTATTTTTGTATATGATTAATATGATATCTAAGTATCATCAACTTGAGGTTTTTCATTTGATATCCCCTCAATGTTTGATATACCTCACACCATTTTACTTAATGAAAATATGATAACTAACTTAGTGTTAGTGGAAACATTAGGTCTAAGCAATAAACCTTCACCCTAATACCATAATGAAAAAACCCATTGTGATACACATAAGTTACTAAATTTTTATAAAGCATTAATTAATTTTAACATCATTAATAACTATTAATATATCCCATTGTTCGACTACTAAATGTATCTAGAGTAGTAAATGCATAAATATAATTAAACCACAAGTTTTTATATGATCTGTTTAGTTTTCAAATAGTCTAAAACACAATATAAAATATTTTTTCTCATGAAATACATAACAAAGTGAAAAATTTGCAAATATATTGAAATAATAATCATTTATGTCTATACATAAGTATTTATCCTATTTTTTTTACAATATTCATGATTATTTACAAGTCTCATAGACACTATTATAGTAAATAGTCATAAATTAGAATGTATAATAAATTACATTTTCGTACCAAATTAGATATACAAAACATAATATGTAGTAGTATAATTAAGACCCATAAATATCTCAATGGTATATAAAAATATCCATGAGTATTATTCATAAATGGTTGAACAACTAAAGACAGGGAGATCATCGTCATGGTGTTTTTCCTCCAACCACAAACTATTGATCTCTCACACACCTCCCCATTAGCAGTCGACATTCCCTTCATGGAGTAGTAGATAAAATTAATGTGGACATAAATAATTCAACTTGAACTCATGTATTTTATAATCACTAATACATGTAGTAGTCACATAGAAAATGAAAAACAATCCTCTATCTAATAGGACATTACACATACACATGTAAACTAGAAATTATAGTGGAATGATAATGTCTTAGTTACAACATTAATTTTCCCAAAGTTTTCATTATATAATTTATATCTCTCATGGATTCGATTCAATTCCACATAAACATACTCTCTGATAATGAAACATAAATGTATTAAATGATATTAGTTTATAGGTATATATATTGTGTGGTAACAACATCATACACTTATCACCTATTATCAAATATAGCATGCATGGTAAGATCTCAAAAATTATTTTAAAATCATAATAAATACAAAATTTTCAACTACTATTAATTCCAAATAGATCATTACATACAACATGAAGCACAATGTGAAAATAATAATTTTTCATAGTAAATCACATTGTTTTACCATAATAAACCATTGTTGTCATATATATGAATTTCATTTTAGTTGAACATAATATATTAATTTGATATTAACTGGTTCATTACACATACTCATAGATGTTATATTAAAATATAATAGTCTAGTAATTTCCTTATTAAATTCTAATTGACTTTAAAACTTTGATGCCCACTTAACAATTTTATTAACCATGTAAGGTTTTTATTTAAACTTATATAAATAAATAGTCTACACATGTGTATATCTTATGTGTAATCTACTTTACATTAGAGCTTTGAAAGAATCCATACAAAGAAATGTGAACACATCTAGGCATGTTATGAATTACATAAGCCTACTAGGGTTTATTCTTATTTAAGGTAAAGACCAAGACTAATTAGACCAACCCATTCCCAATATGCCAATTGATCTAATTCTTATTGAAAAATTATTTATCTCCTACTATTATGACTTTGGACTGTACCCTATTTGAAGATGTGTAAACACACCCTCACTCCAGCTGATATAATTGGATATTATCAAAGTGTGGGTGACTCTATACTGAGAAGGACCTCTAGAAAGGGCTGGTTCCGTTAAGATTTATCTATTAAAACTAAACTATTTTGATTTTTTTGGGGATGAAAAGGGAGAAAGAAACTGAAATGGGAAATCTTATATAAATGGGGTGATGCACCTAAATGATTGGTATTCTCTAAAAGATTTTTTAAAACTAAATAAAATACATATATGAATCTAAAATAAAACTTTGCATTCAATCCCTAAAATAATTATTTTAAAAGAAGGCCTAAAAGAATTTTCTAATGTAAATTCAAATCCTAGCTCTTCCAATGACCTGTAGAGGATGAGATTTTCATAGTAGGTGTGGAAAGGACTTTAAAAAATGGAAATTATATGACACTTTTATGTTGTTACATAGTCAAATTACACTCTATTCTGATCCAAAAAAACATATGCAATAAGTCTTCATTTTTTATAAATGGTGTCAATTACAATTTTTTCTCTACTTCAAGAATTATAGAAAAATAGCTTGATTAAGCAAATATAAATGTATTAAAAGATAATAATAGACTATGTGGAATTTATTTACATAAGTAATAGTCTTATTTCATTAAAAATTGACTAAAACCTTTTGTAATTATTTAATCAACTCCCTTTTATAATATATAGAAAACTCCTTTTAATAGCTTTCTTTCACAAAGCATGTATCACTCTCAAAATTTTTCATGTAAAATATGTGGTGGGTACCATATTTATATGAAATAAATTATATTTTTAGTTATAAACTAAATACAATAGTCTTCAAAAATATTTTAATTTTCTTTTTTTGCAAGAAATCCATTTTGTCATTGAAACATTAAATGGTGAACCCCATTGACTTGGTCAACTCTCCTTGCATGAAATAAACACCATTATTTGATGCATATATACACTTGAACTAATATTTAAGTATTTTAATATCATTATTTAAATTATAAAAAAGGAATATTGCATGATGTTGGTCAACTAGTTAATTGAAGCTTTGATGGGAATTTCAAGGCTCCTTAACTCCACTTGGCTCCTCATTGCATAAAATAGCATTTAACTTTTAAAAATATATGAATATACATAATAATATGATAAATTTAACGTGTTAACTCAAAAATTAATTAATTTTATAGATTTTTAATGCCATTCTTTACATTCTTAATTGACCAATTAGGCCTATAAGACCAATTAGGTTTAATAGCATATCCTCTTGCATTTGGACTCCATTAAACCTAAAAAAAGATATCATGGAAACTTAGAAAATAATTAAATATACTTTTAAAAACTTTTATAATAAAAATATATTTTATTTTGATGAGAAACTACTCGTCATTCTGTCAATAGTGTTGACTAGGCCTTTTTTGCTTCATTTTTCTACAAACTGGCCATTTTGATTGAGCTAGTTAGGACAATTATAGGATGATTTCAGACCAAATAATTTTTTTATAATTAATTAAAAGTCTTAGGATTCAATCTCTATTTACTATATTTCATTGAAGTGTCTTATACTTCATTTGACATGCTTTTCTCCATAAAAAACATTAGTTCTACCCTCATCTATACATATCCATGCATAAAATTTACATTTATGGAATCCAAATTTTTATGCTTATCCATGATTATTTTATGGAAATAAAATAAATTTTTTGAAAAAATAGTTTTTTAAAGGTTTTGGGTGAGCTTTGAAGTTGAATATTTAAAATGATGGTTCATGAAGTATAGACCTCCATATCCAAAAATATTTATATTTATATGTATATAACTTACCCCCATAACATCCTTAAAAATATTAGGTTCCCATGAAAAATATATGAAAAATTATCATGTGGAGAAATATGCTAGTGGGGTTTTGACTGCATTCTAAGCTACCTATGTCTTAACAATTGTTCATAAATAAAATACATTAAAATGGTATTAATTTTTCATTAATTATAATTAAATATGGGTCCTCAAAACATACTAATATTTTTTGGCCAAAATCCACACATGGTGAAAGATATGAGCATCTAAACATGAGGCTAGGAAAGGTGTCTAGAACTGTAAAATGTGAAATTTCAACAAAATGAAATTAAATATTCACCTACTTCCCAATTATTAAAAACAAAATCATGGGGTATATACCATGCTATCAAAACACTTTGAAAGTATATTTTTCTTGAAAAGTCAAAAAACCCCTTTTTGGCCTATATGCCAATTTGCTTGCATAAGCCTATATGTGCATGGTTTTCTTAAAAATTATAGTATTAAAACTATATATATGTTTTATTATGATTTAAAAAAATCATATCATTATTTTTAAACTTTTACCTAGACTTAAAAACCTCTATGGCACTCTAAAATGATGCTTACTCCAATGGTGATCTCTAATGGACATGTTGAGGACTGTTACAAAATGGTGAGTATATCCACTTTTAAAATGTCCATGAAAATTTATAAAACTTTTTCTTAATTCATGATGACATTTTTTTTAAAAATTTGAGGTCCTGAAACTTCCTGAAGCTCTCAAAATGCTTAATTTCCTTCAAAATTGACCCCTTGTGCATGGATTGTCTGCATATTTGAACTTGACAATGCTGTTATGAAATGAAAATGACCAATTTATAATCCATTTCTTACATTTTTTACCAAAATTAATGCTTTTAGGCCATAATTAATTGGTTTGACCTGTAGCAAAGGGATATTGGTGAGATCTGGGAAAGTTTTAAATGATAGGGGTAGTAAATTGATCTTGATAGGTCAAATTACTAACACCTACATTTGTGCTTTTTTTTTCATAACATAAATATCTATAAAATCAATTATATCACAAAGTACTCAATTTAATATTGTGTTACACTCAATCATATATATGCATCTTTAGTATGTGTGTGTGTTTGCACACATTTCCATTTATATCTAATTAAAAATTATAAAATTATAAGTATATAACTACATTATTAATATGTAGTTATTAATATGAAAATATCAATTTTATTATTCCATATGTGTTTGTGTGTGTGTATTTAATTTAAATGGGAAAAGAAAGACATAATGTAGTCCACTTACGATTTGCATCTCTATTCCTTAAATTTTATTCGTCAAAAGGAGTATTTACAACTACTCCTTTACTTATTGATAAAATAATAGTTTATGTATATCCTACCATAATTTTAAATACCTCTTCATAAGGCTACATAAAACATAGTATCAATATAAGATATATAAATTATAAAAGACTTCCAATTTCCCCAAAGCATGCATTTGTCATAACACTCTATAGTTTGATTCTATTCATATTTATGTCAATGGTTTACTAATATAAATATAATTTTCAAAGACTTCAAGTACTCATATTTATCCATTTTGATTCATACTTGATATACATAGGAATGTACAATCATTCAATAAAACATATGCATTAAAATACCTTATTCAAACTATACTACAATATTTAACAACTTAAAATAATCTCTTAAAATTCTATATTAGTTTTCTAGGTTACCAATAATATCTCTGTCACTAATAAACCATGTCTCAATTTGTTTAAAAACATTGCCTAGATTACCTCATGTCGATGGTGAACTAAATAAAGAAGAGTAATGCCTAAACATGATAAAAATTCATGCTAACAATAATACACAAGTCATTAAATAATTTCTAACACATGAAGAATTATATTTTTTATAGGGAATATATTGCAAAAATATGACTCAATAGTTATACATTCAGCCCTTTAGAATGGCTTGACATCATTTTAATAGGCCTTTGGATGTAATTGAATTCCATTCCCAACACTATAAATTTTAAACCCTAAATTTTAAGGAATATATCTACCATTTTATACATTCAAATGGAACATATTCTTAAACCTAGGTCAAGAAAATGCTTATTATTTTATTCCCTAATATAAACTAGGTCTGAAAAATAAAATTTAAACTTTTCAAATTAGAAATTAGAAGATTGACATACCTAGTTTTGCAATAGGTGTTTCTTGAATCTATTTAAAGGTAGTTACCCTTACCTCCTATTAATTCTAAATTATTATTTCCCTCCATTCTCATTTTTTCCTTCCTCTTATTTTATTTCCACTCTACCTCCATGTTTTACATGGCCTCACAATTCTCCTAATGTACTATGAGTTTATAATTATGAAATTGAATTCATTATTTCATGATTTACTCATTTGTCTATTCAATTTCATTCCATCACCTTATTTTTTAGCATGTCCACCATATACAAGACCTCCTCCTCTTATCAAATGGTAAAGTAAACCCAAAAATCATAACAACATAAAAATGTAATCCCTTCGCAATATTCAAATATGACCTAATTCCTTTTCATTAAAAAAGTGTAAGTAATATTGTTATTAAAATCTTTACAAAATCAAATCCCATTTTTTCCAAATTTATAAAATCATTTCAATATAATTTATATGGGTTCCTTTCACCCTATTTCACTGCTATGTCACCAAAAGTGGCATATAAGTCTAAAAATTTACACAAGATTCAAAAGACATCCATTACTCATATAAGTTAAAATGCTTAAATAGCTTACCAGAAGCATAATTCAACAAAGTTTACTTCTTATAAAGGTTTCATGGAAATACAAATAGATAACACATAAAATTAACATATTATTTTAATCAAAAACATCTAAGAAAACTAACCAACTCAGGAACAACATGAACATGCATTATTTAACACAAAGGAATCCAATGCAAAGCAAACACTCATAATTTTATTAAAACACTACCATCTCTTATTTCACTTAAGAAATCAATATTTTACTCTCTCTCTCTCTCTCTCTCTCTCTCTCTCTCTCTCTCTCTCTCTCTCTCTCTCTCTCTGTGTGTGTGTGTGTGTGTGTGTGTGTGTGTGTGTGTGTGTGTGTGTGTGTGTGTGTGTGTGTGTGTGTGTGTGTGTGTGTGTGTGTGTGTGTGTGTGTGTGTGTGTGTCTGTGAGTGAGTGAGTTTAGTTCCATTCTCTCTATCCTCAATGTCAATACCTACATCATCCTCACCTATTATACTCTCCCTCTAGTCCACTATGTGAGGGTGGGATAGTCTTGCAAACATCTTAGTCAAACAAAAAGGTAGGTAGTCTGGGCTTACAAAAATAATAACCAAGTACTCAAAATATATGTACATCAGTGAATATTTATAATACAAATCAAATATAAAAAAGATATCATAGTCATACAAGATTCAAATTCATATAAACATAATATATCTATAATAATATGTAAATTTACTCTAAACATAAATGATCATGAAATAAATTAGTACAATTATCAAATATACAACATAAATGTTAGACATACTATAAAAATAAAAAATTACTAGTCATTAGCTTCACTTTTTTTACTAACACTAAAAAAGTTTTTGAAGAGTTGAACAAGATGTGACATCCTTCCCCTCTAAAATAAGTGATCATCATGATGAATTTTATTTCAAACAAATTTATATAAATAAATAATAAATGTTCAACATTAATTTTTTTAAATAGATGAAGAAACAAAGTATAGAATTACTCATAATTCTCCCATATAGCATTGTCTTTAGAATTTTAGTCTCAATGGAACTTGATTTATGATACTACCTAATTTAAAAATCTAATCTTATGAGCATAAATTATTATGATTAGTTCTAATGTGACCACCCTTAGATCCAAAACTTGTAATGTTTTCTAGTCCAAAACATGTGAAAGATTAGCTATATGTTTTTTAAGATAAGATAAATGAAAACATAACGTATTTGAACTAAAGTTGGTTGTAAAGGTATATATGATACATATTAATCACTTACAAAAACTTGAAGGGTACCACATATCTTGGTGAAAATTTCACTAATTTTCTAAACTTAATAGAACTCTTTTGAAGATTTACTTATAGAAAAACCTTATCTCCAACTAATAATTGTTTTGTTATTTTTAGATCAATATAACTTTTTTGCCTATCATTAGCTTTAGCCAATCTCTATTTTGTTAACTTTACTTGTTCCTCCATTTAAAATTAATATTAGATCCAAATACCACTATATCCTATATATTATCTCAATTCATTGTTGTTCTACACCTCCTACCATATAATTACTCAAAAAGAGTCACTTTCAACATTGATTAGAATGGGTTTTTATAAGTAAACTCAACCAATGGTAGGTATTCTTCCCATTTGAATTATTGGTCCATGAAATACACCCCTAAAATATCCTATAGAATATGATTCACTATCTTTTTTTGTAATAAGAATTATGTAATATTTTAAAGATGAAATCATGTAGTAACAATTGAAATTTAAAAGTATTAATTCATAGTAGTTGAATATAGCATTGAATTTTCATGTGTTAGATAGATATATCTTTGAATCACATAATCAACATGTTCATGATATGTATCATGACACCAAATAAATAATAAAGATTATGAATAATGAAATTATATTAATCATGGAAACATAGTAATAATTAGTAAAAAATAAATAATCATATAATGTCACACATAAGGCCCAAAGGCCACATACAAGGGGCATGTGAATGTTTCATAAACACACAAGGATAAGGTCCATACACAAATGGTGTAATGTTTCCATAGAAGACAAAAATTCACATAATATGCCATGGGACACATATAAGAATTAATAAAGTCCTAACTTATCATGCAAGAAAGTAATAAAGAGGAAACATAGATCAAATTAGATTGATTTTTAACTACCACATGTATTTATATCATTTTCAACAAGTAGCATATTCCATGTAACACTATTAGTGTAAGATTTTTTACCACTTATAATTTAACCTACACAATTGTTAGTGTAAACACCTAGAAGTGGTAATTGGATGCTAAGAGTGTTTCTTTAGTTACCCTATCCCTATTTTAGAACTAGACCTATCATATATCCTTAGACATTAGTTCCAAGTCATTAAATAGACCAAAATCACCTACATCTAGTCATAACATATTCCTAAAACTATCTTCTCAAATCCTAACCCAACTTACTTAGTAGTCTACTAATTGGACATTAGTGCCATATTTGGGACACTACAGCCACATGGCATTAGTGTCTCCAATTGGGCACTATAATATTTAGCCTTAGATCTTCCCAAAAAATACTTCTTGAAATTTGTGCCCATCCTAACTTCATCCTGACCATATTTTATTATCTAGAAAAATAAGAAAAGACTATAAATATAATTCTAATTCACCTATATTCACTATATGGAAAATAGATGAAAAAGAACATTCAAACCAAAGATAAGTTGAGAAAAATCAAGCTATTTTATCCATATTATATCGTAATTTTGCATACTACCATCTATATCTTCCTTAAGCCCAATTTTTAAAGATGTTAAAGTTTAAACACATTCAAGGCATCCAAGTCCAGTCTCATTCTATAATTTACTTGCACTTTCATCAAGCACTAGGTGGGAGAACTAAATCAAGATTGATCCCTCTTTAGAGTATTGATATGTAGGAAAATATCTTCATAGTGGGGTGTTGAGGATGTCCATCCTATCCAACTAGAAAATAAAAAAATATTTTGCATGCCATACACGTAATGAGACTTAGGTTTTGAACACTAAACCATGTTTTCTAGGCATAACATAGAGCTCCAAGTTTCATGCATGTAGGAACAAGACTTAAAAAATATGTGAAAGTGCTCTCTAAAAATAGGAAAAATCCCAAAAGGGACATTATTACCACCTAGAGGAAAGTACACAAACATGGCACTAATTTCCATGATGGCTACTATTATCTAGTGATTAGATAGACACTAAAATCATATTAACAACACTCAGAACTACCTAGATCTCAAATTTTAAAACCTGGATCATCTACAATAGTCAATTTTTAAATAAGTATATATTTATTCCTATTTATTAAATTTTTTATAAAGTCAAAATAGGTCAAATACTATAACAAATTAGTGCTTAATTATTGCATATTTATTTAATTCACTTAGACATCTTAGCCCTTTATCTAAATAGAGGATTTACATAGTTAAACCCTAAAAGGTTAAATAATTTGGTGAACCCAACTTAATTTGAATATTTATTCAAATCCTATATTTCATTAATTCCAATTTTTGTGCAATAATTTAGGGATGCATACTTCTTCTTTTCTAATTTTGTTTGGACAACCTAGTTTAAAAAAATCACATCAGGGTTTTAATTTGTTTTACATATTATTTAAATTGGTGAAAAAGATATAAATCTTAACCTTATAAACACTTAAGGCTTATATATTTTTTATCTATATAATATATTTTAATTAAAAAAATATCAAATTTTATTCCATATTTACATTTTTCAATCTTTTCATAGATTCTTATTACCAAAAGGTTCAAAATATACTTAACTTATTTTCCTACCTTTCAACCTAAAATGGTATAATTTAAAAACATATTGGATGAAAATAATAAGAAATAATTACAATACTTTGTGTCTAAATATAAGTATTTACAAGATGATTTCATAAACATTCTACAAAAAGAATTTTATAAGGCAAATAATGGTAAATATTCAAACCCTCCAATTAATAATGTTTTTACACCTCCAGTGAGGCCAACTCAACTAAATTAGATGACACAACCCAAGATTATTATTCAATGATCATTAAAAAATACAACACTTATGGCTATTTATTCTAATAAATATGTACAATCCATTATGTAGGAGGTTTTTAATATGTATTTTAAGGTGTTACATCTTGAGAAAAGAGTAGTTAGGCCATCACATGCCTTGGATTTTGAAATTATATCACATACACCTTTATCACATCACATAGTGGCAACTCCTTTTCCATCTAGTTTCATGGCACCCAAACTCACATTACATGATGGCAAGGGTGACCCATAACATCACCTCAGAGCCTTTCACATAACATGATTGAACTATGTCTCCAACAATTGGCTTATTATGAATTTATTTCTATGAAATCTCAAGGATTATACCCTACAATGATTGTATGATTTTCCAAAATAATCTATCACAAAATTCAATCCTTTATCTAACATGTTTTGAGAACACTTCTCTATCAACATTAGTGATAAGATAGCATATGCATAAGTGTCACAATTAAACAAAAAGTCAAATGAGCCCATCAGTAATTATATCTTATGATAAAAAATAATACTATCAAAATTGACTATCCCCATAGTAGATAGAGATATTTAGGATATATTTAAATAGAGTAGATTACCAGTGCTACATAAAGATATCTTATTCAATAAATTTCCCACATTTACTAATATGTGCCATAAAGTCAAGGAAAGAGAGTTTAAACTCTTAGTAATGGACAAACTCAAGTATGTAACTAGATAAAATTCAACTATTAAGAGTACAAAATAAACTCCATATAAGGTCAGGGCCAAAAAAAACAAAAGTGATGAAAATACCATAATCAAAGAAGCTTAAAATCCTTCAACTAGATTGGTTTTATCTTCTCCTTAACATAGAGTCTTCATTAATATTACATATTCACCAACATGAGTTCTATAACAACTATTGGAATGTAATGTCATATCTCTCCCTCCCATTAAATAGGTTAATACGAAATAATGTCTTTCAAAGAGTTATGATTCAAATGCATTCTATGAGTATCACAAGGAACTAAACCACATGACAAATAGATACAATAGATTGAAGAAAAACTTAAAATATCTCATTTTGGATAACATTATTGATGTGGGAACACCCATAGAGGCAGAAAAACAATAATATATAGAGGAAATATCACTGAAGATATTTTCATATCCTTTCCCAAATCATATAGCTAAAAATGCAAGGGGCATGTTTGGTGTTCACTATACATACCAAGTGAATCCACCACCATATTCATATTGTATATTTATAGAGGAGACCCATCCACTACACAACATTATTGTCATGTATCACACTACAATGCCACCTATAACACTTATCACATTTTTAGATCAAGTGATCATTGATGACAACACAAATTTACATGTACACTTCATATGAGCATATATAGACCACCATCTTATTCATAGTATTATGGTTGATAATGGGTCAAGCATAATCATGTTCACCATGGAACTCTTATAACACTTTGATACACATAGTGGGATATATTCCCCATAGATAGAGTCATTGGTGGTTTTATTGACCATGTTTAGAGTTCTATCAAGGAGATTGTACTTCCATTATAGGTTTGACTAGCACACATAGCCATTCAATTTTTAGTAGTCCCTAGTAAGGTGTATTTGATATATTATTGGGTTGGTCAGGGTTAAATTATTTCTAATCCATTACATAGAAATTACATAAATTCTTGAATTATATACATGCTAAATAGGTGGTTAAGATTGAGGGTGTCCCATATGAGTATCCTCTTCCCATCCCATGGGAAGTTCCAACATAGTTTCTAGTTAAAATTCTAGTATTGGCACTAGTTATACTTCTAACATTGTCATATATTGTATGGTTACTAGTTATAGTAGAGATTATAACTCCTTTCCATACATCATAGTGTTCAATAAAGTCTTCAAAGAAGGATAGGTCTACTTATAGAGTATATACATACATGCATGTTGTCCCTTAGAGACTAGTACTAGATAAATAAT
This sequence comes from Torreya grandis, assembly GCA_037957365.1. NCBI lineage: Eukaryota > Viridiplantae > Streptophyta > Pinopsida > Cupressales > Taxaceae > Torreya > Torreya grandis. The sequence goes on from JARHVA010009270.1 coordinate 97,762, forward strand.
TGTATCAGAGATACATTACATATTCTAGAGGACCTTGATTTACTTATTTTATGTTGATATAAATTATATTAAGGTATACGGGTTCTCAAAACAAGGCACCTAAATCACCTATAAATTTTAATTCTACCAAATAGGTCCCCAAGACCCCTAAAATTCACAAGGCATCATAGCTAGTTACACAATATCATAACATTAATATTGAGGTAGCATCAAATTCATATTATAAAACATAGAAGATCATGGGCACATATTCCCTTTTACACCACCCACATGATCATAGTTCCCATATTCAACATAAGTCATAGTGATGGCAAGTCTACAATGAGACTCATTAGTTAGTATGGTTCTTACCCTCTTACATACTTCCTTATATCCCTTTCTTTGTGTACATAGTTTATTTTCATATGCTTGTACATATCTTATATTTAGAAAACACAAAAACAATATAACATTTCCAAATATAAAAACATTCAAATATTTTAGAAACATAAATTTTTACATATTGTATGCATTTTTATTTTTACATTTTTGTTACTTTCCAAATATTTCATATTGGTAGCTATCCTAGTATAGTCAATTTTATCATACCCATATGCTTTACTTGTTATTGTTGATTCCAAACTAAAATCCAATCCACTATACTAACTTAGACTAGCTATCATCTACCCATTGGGGGCATTTACACTGATCTAGGATTATACATTTAATACATCCACCCACTTGGGGGACTTTCCTACACAATTATTATAACCATTTTCTATCTTAAATACTATAAATTATAGTTTATGTGTTGATTTATCTTGATATTGATCATTTGTCCTCATTATTTAGATTTTTTTTATAACTCTCACTAGTTAGACTTAGTCTATATGCATCCTATCATCAACATAGATTTGTATTACATAGTTATACATGCTTTCATTTATTATTATTCTAGATTAAACTTGATTGTGTTCCTATACTTCTTCCATATTTTATGGAATATTAATATGCCATTATTATTTGTATTTATGCCACTTATCTATTTGTATACTTCGGATATGTGCCCATGTCCCTTGTGTGTCCTTTTATTACTTCTATTTGCATATATTTGAACATGTCGTTCTACGTGGATCTATGCTAAATTTCTTTTTACTTGTGTATGTGGACATTTAAACATGTATGTATATGTATTTATTCTTAGATTTAGTGACGTGTGCCCATGTCCCTTGTATTATATCCCGTTGTCCTACCTTTTACATACTTATGTGATTATATGTTTTCTTAATTATATTTTTATAAACCATTACACTTGTATTTTCTTATTACACACACACCAATTTTTGATGCCATGAGGAAACTCATGCATATACCCTCACTACTTCAGTGTTATGATGGACATGATGCCCCATCCCCTAGGTAGTTAGTCATATTTTTTGTAACATACATTTTTAAAATATATCTTGACACCCTTTTTCAATGATCAGATTAAAAAATACATCTTGCATTACCTAATTATTCTTATATCCATTCACATTTCAATGTTACGTATTATATATTATATTGTAATATCATGTACATGATCTAGCTAACACTTTTTGTAGAGATACTTCTTTAGATGTTTGTTTTCACATAGATTTAATAACTACCCTAAAAAGAGAGGGAATTCACAAGGTTTTATCACATATATCAGTCTCATTTATTGATATTCACAAATACATTTCATCACATAGAATTAGTTTTAGACATTAGACTTAGGGTGGACATATAATAGAATAGAGACTCAAAATTTAGTTTAGATCACTCAAAAATTATATTAAGTAGACATTAGCACATATATTGGGACACTATAAACTCAATGTGATACTATCCACTATAGGGCATTATTTTTTAGTAGCCCTAGTTTTAGGATAGTCTACATTTTTTATACCAATACACTAGGTATAGTAAAAAAATTCAAAGATACAATCATAAGTTTAATAGTTATGATTAGATGTAGCTTAGATACATTAATTTCAGCTCATATTCATACCATTTTATAAAATTTGGGTTCATTGTGTGTGGCACGATGACTCCCACATTTAGTTCAGTTACATAGATTTATCTATTACATACTCAATTTAGATTCAATATACTCAAATACCATATTAGGGGCATGCAAATGACACATAGTTTTCATAAACTCAACTACACATAGGTTGATCATATGGAATGGAAAAATACATGTAATAGTATACATTGTATACACTTTCTATGACATTCTAAGTTATCACCAAATTCAATGCCTTGCACCATCTATAGTGGTTGGCACTCCTGAATGGCCCAAAGTCACATAATATACCTGAGTGGATACAAAGCTAAATACATAATTAAATTTACTCAATTAGATACTTTTAACACTTTTTACAATATATTTATAGATGTATCTACTTCACATAGGTAGGAAATGATGGAGTCATTGCCTACTCGATTTCTTGAGACACATACATGAGAGAGTTAGACACAAAATATTATCCAAGCTATTCATGGAGTAAGACATGCATGATGGAGTCAAAACAAGATTGAGTTCTTGAGCCACCCATATGAGGATTGAGTAAGCCATCAACTTAGTCCAAACTATTCAATAATGATCACTATGAACACTCACATAAATATGTTGTCATTAGGTTAATACATTGGTTCACATACCCAATGAGGTGTATTCATTCATTTCCTCTCTCTTTACTCAAATTTTACTCAATTAATTATTTTTAGCATAGTCTTTTTCTTTTGATCATCTTTTAAGGACTATTTTTTGCATGTTTCATTGCAGGTCATTGGTTTGGATCATGTTTCACACACATAGACCCAGATTCACATACTCAAACTTAGCTACATAGGATTTACATCTAAGTTAAGTATAGGTATGTTTTTTTTCATTTATAATATTCATTTAACTTTTCTAAATTACTTTCATAAAATAAAGTAGAAAATATAATCACTTAAAAGTGGTAATTAGATGGTAAGAGTGTTGCTTGAGTTACCCTATTCCCAACATAGCCCTAAACATATACTAGAGCCTTAGACATATTTTTATAGCCATTAAACATAGCATAGTTACCTATAACTAGTAATAAAATATTCATATAATTATTTTCTCATGTCCCAATGCAACAAGCTTAGCATTATGCCAAGTGGACATTAGTTCTACATTTATAATGAACCCAGAAACTTTTAAGACAATAAAATTACCAATAGGTAAATATTATTAAAGAAATAACTTCTATTGATTCATATTGAATGACTTACTAATAATTACAAACCCAAACCATTCTTAAAAGCCTTAACTTTGAATTTAGAGTTGACATGTAATTTTTTGAAAAATCTAAAATTTTAAAAAAGGCCCATTTTTAGCAACTGCTATTTATAGTAAGTTCCACATGAAAGCATGCATAGCTCTAAAAGTTTATCAAAATAACCTAAATTCTAAAATTATCCTATCAGATGAAATTCAATTGAAGTTGATTTTTGGTCCTAAAAATATACAATTTCTAAAAATAGAAAATTCTCAAAAAAATCATTAAACATTAATTTTGGACCCTTAGATGATCATATATGGCCTTGTAAAAATATTAAAAACATCCCTAGACATGTATAACTACATAAGATAGAAATGAAATTTTGATATGGTTATTTTTACACATAGAAGAGCTCAAATAGAGATACGAGTCAAAAGTTATGGCGTCTAGAAGGTTGGCCTATTTGTTTTGCATCATTCTCCTCTAGTTGAAAATAACTCAACTCTTGTGAGTTGTCCTAATTATAATACTATCATTTTCGATTATCAATATTTTTTAGTTCCCATTCTATAATCCAATTATTATATTCTAACTTTAATACTTCCCACTCCACCATATACATATTATAATTCCCTTGCCTTGTGCTCACAATCTTCATATCCAAAGCATGCACTATCTTTTAGTTCTTGTTTGGAACCTATTGCTCCAAATTTAATTCCTCATCTTCATCACCTTCACCATCTTCTCCATGAAATTCATATAATTATAAAACATTATATATATATATATATATATATATATATATATATATCAATTTTTTTTGGTAAACTCACCTCATAAGCATTGTCATTGATTTTCATCATAATTCTACATGGTCCAATTTTCTTATACTTCAACTTATTTTATATGCCTTTTGGAAATATTTATTTCCTCAAGTAAACCATTACCAAATATCCTTCTCCAAATATCTTTGATCTTATTCTGACATCTACTACTACTTTATACTTCTTGTTACTTTCCTACAACTTTCTTCTTACTCCTTGCAAATATTGTATATGATGCAATGCTTCTACATCATCACTAATTTGATCTACAATTAGTAATTGTACCAAATATAAAAAACCCATATGATTTCTCCCATAAGCAATCTAAAATGGTTATTTTTTTATTTGTCTATTCACTAAACTATTATATGCAAACTCATCATGTGGTAAATCCAAGTCCCACTACTTGGGCTTCTCTCCCACTATGCATCTCAATAAATTTCCCAAGCTCTTATTCATAAATTCTATCTATCCATCTATTATGGGTGATATTCACTAATGAATTGTAGCTTATTACCCATCTTCTTCCAAAAAGACCTCAAAAAATGACTTAGAAATATCAAGTCCCTATTTGAAGTAATAGTTTTTGGAACACCATGTAATCTCACAATATCTTTAAAAAATAATTTTTCAACTTTAGTGGCTTCATTGGTTTTCTTACATGTAATTAAATGAACCATTTTATAAAATATGTCTACAAAAACAAAAATTGAATCATTACCTCTATATGTGTTTGGAAATCCCAACAAAAATTCCATACTCAAATCTGTCCATGGTCTTCTTAGAACTGGCAATAGCATGTATAGTCCATTATTTTATGTATGTCCTTTATCCACTTGACATATTCTACACCTTGAAACATAACTTATAACATCTCACTTCATCTTTGGACAAAAATAATTTTCCTCTACCAAATCTATTATCTTCATCTTACCAAAAGTTTTAGCCAAACCACAACTATGTAGTTCTTGTATTATATTGTCTCATAGAGATCCAATTGGATTGCATAATTGTTTCCCTTTGAAGAGATAACCTTCTTGTATAAGATATTCATCATTAATATAATTTTTCTCACATGTTAATGGATTCTTACACTACTCAAAAAACTTACTAAAATATGGATCAATATCATATTATTCTTTAATAGCTTCAAATCTAACTACTTCACTCACCATATTAGTTAATAATTCTACTCTCCTACTCTATGAATCAGCTACCTAATTCTATTTTTTTTTTATATTTTCAACACAAAAGTATACCCTTGTAATAAAAATCCACTTTTCATGCCTAAAATTCAACTTCTTTTGTGCATTCACATACTTCAAATCATCATGATATTTAAATAGGATAAACTCCCTAGGCACCAGGTAATGCCTCCAATGTCTTAATGCTTGTACAAATGCATAAAGTTTAACATCATAAGTAGAATATTATTTTCTTACCTCATTCAATTTCTCATTGAAATATATTATTGGCTTGTCTTCTTGACTCAACACAACACCAATTCCCAAAAATGAAGCATCATAGTCAACCTCAAACACTTTGTTAAAATTCAGTAATGCTAAAATTGGTCTTTTTATAATCTTCTTCTTCAAAAATTAAAATATTTTTGTGGCCTCTCTAATTCATTTAAATTTCTTCCCTCTCATGCAATATATTATTAGTGCCATAATACTACTAATTTTTTTACTAATTTTTTTGTAAAAAGTTGATAAACCATGGAATATTATTACCTCTATAATGATTATTAAAATAGGTCACTCAAAAATTTCCTTTATCTTTTCTTCATCCATTTTTACACCATCTTCTAAAACTAAAAATATCAAAATTACCAAACTATTCCATACAAACTTGCACTTCTCTAAATTTACATACAACTTTTCCTTTCTTAACAAATACATTAAAATTCTCAAATGTTGTAAGTTTTCTTCTTTAGTCTTACTTAATATCAAAATATCATCAAAATCAACAGCCACAAACTTACCAATATATTATTTTAGTACTATATTCATCATCCTCATAAATGTGCTAGGTGCATTAGATAATTTGAATGACATCACCATCCATTAATATAAGCCATCCCTAGTCCTGAATGTAGTTTTCCACTCATCTCCTTCATTAATTCAAATATGATAATATCCACTCCTTAGATAAATATTGGTAAAATATTTTTCTCCTACAAACACATCCATCATATCATCTAAATGAGGTATAGGAAACCTATACTTTGATTGTAATTCTGTTAATTGATCTATTATCCACACATATTCTTCATTCTCCATCTTTCTTTGGAGTTAGTAAAGTTGGTGTTTCAAATCGACTCATAATCTCCCTTATCACCTTATTTCTTATAAATTTAGTAACTTGTTTATTTAATTTTGCATATTCTATTGGACTCATTCTATAAGCTATTTGATTGGGTAGAGCTGATCCTATTATAAAATCAATGTGATGTTGTATATCTCTCTTGGATGGTAAGCCATCTAATAACTCATCAGGCATAACATGTACATATTCTTTCAAAACTATTGTTACTTCTATATTGGCACCATTTTTATTTTTCATTCTTTGATACTAATTCTTAAAAACAACTTGCTAACTTCATATCTTGGATAAATTCATTACTAGAGAGCATATTTTTTGTCTTATCTTCATCTTTAAGAGGAAACAAAACTACATTTGTACCACCTTTAAAAAAAGTGTATGTGTTATTTGATCCATCTTGAATTAATTTCTTATCACATTTCCATGGTCTCCCTAATAAAAATATAGCATGCATCCATAAGAATAATATCACACCATATTTCATCATTATAAGTTTTGCCCATAAAAAACTTGATTAACTACCTTTTATCTACTGTAACCTCATTCCCTTTATGAAACCATAAAATATGATAAAGATTAGAATGATTATTACATTGTAAATTTAGTTTACCTATCATTTCTTTAGAAACCATATTTTCATAACTACAACCATCTATAATTACTTTGCATACATTTCCACCCTAAGTACATCTTGTTTGAAAAATATTTGATCATAATCATGTATCACCAACTTCCTTATTCTACACTTGTTCCTTGAAATGATCATTGTTCTTCTCATCATGATATTCTCTACAACATCTGTAGGTGCAACTTTAGTATTTTCTCCTCTATTATATCCTCAACTAGATTTACTCTTAGGTGGTATTATTGCCTCCTTTACTGATTTTGATAGTGTGGACACTCAAATGATCTGTGCCCTTATTCTCCACACCTATAATAGATATAATATCTATTTTTATTTGGAAACCATCTTATAACACCACCATAACCTCATCCTCTCTGAAATCCACTTCTTATGTATTGGTATTTAAACCCTTACTTATTATCTTCTTGCCTTTTTTGCACCATGTGATGATCCACATCTATTGGTATTATAGCCAACTTTAGTGTTATTAAACCCAAATTTTCCCATAGTTGGAGTGGATCTAAATTTTCTTAGACCAAGATACATTCTTATAAAATTCTATTTATTTTGTTTTTCTTCTACATTCAAAGCTAATTGATAAGCCTCCTCCATGTTAAGTAATCTATGCATGCGTAATTCATCTTAAATAGAAAATTTCAAACCATTTACATATCTTGAAACCATATGGTCTTTTGTTTCATTATGTTCCACTCATATGGAAATATTATAAAATTCATCTATATACTCTCATATGTTTTGGTCCTTTTACCTCAAATTCTAGAATCTTCTATATAGGGTTTGTGCATAATCCACTAGAAAAAAAATTCTCCCTTAACTTCTTATCCATATTTTTCCACAAATTAATCTTACTTTTACCTTTTCTTTATCTCTCTTTCTAAATGTGATCCCACCAAACTTTACCTTCTTGTCTTCTCTCATAGTCTTCCACTCGAATAAATTCTCCATGTTATTCATCCAATCTATAAACTCCTATAGTTTTAAACTACCACCACAATCTAGAACATCAACCTTGATTCTTTGATTTCTTCCTTATAAATCTCAAACCATCCTCTCTTCCATTGATGGTGGTTTTTCTTTGTATTTTTCCTCTTATTGAATTTCTTCATCATGGTCTGTGTCTCCCTTAATTTCATCACCACCTTCTCTTCTTGCCTAGTTGGTGATAATCATTGTTAATTATTGAACTTTCCTTTATATATTTTGTATAGTTTGGTACATATATGTAATACCTCCTCATCCTCTTTCCATTTCTTTATCCTCTAAGATTCAAACTTGCTCTGATACCAGATAATGAACCCAAAAATGATCTAGACAATAAAATTACAAATAAGAAAAGATTCTAAAAATAATAACTTTAATTTATTTGTATTGAATGAGTTCCCAAAAATTACAAACCCAAACACTCTTAAAGCCTCAACTCATAATTTATGATTTGACATGCAAAAATTTAAAAAAACTAAAATTTAAAAACAATGCCTATTTTTAGAAACTATTATTTATATAAATTTTTGCATGCAAGAATACATAGCTCTAAAAATTTCCCAAAATAACCTAAATGCTAAAATTATCTTATCAGATGAAATTTAGCTAAAGTTGACGTTTGGTCCTAAAAATATACAATTTCTAAAAATAGAATATTCTTGAAAAAATTGTTAAATATTAATTTTAGAATTAGATGATCACATATGGCCTTCAAAAAATATTTAAAACATCCCTAGTGAAGTAAAACTACCTAGGATAGCAACTAAATTTTTGATACAGTTATGGCCTCTAGAAGGTTGGCCTATTTTTTCTGCATCAATTTGGGACACTATAGCCATATGGTGCAAGTGTGCCCAACTAGGTTCTATTGTTATTAGCCCTAGATCTTCCCAAAAAATATTTTTTCAAATGTTTTCCCCTCCTAAGGTTGGCCTAAACATATTTTATTATCTACCAAGCAACTTAACCCTATAAATGTAAGTCTAATTCACCTCTATTCACTATATGGAAAATAGATGAAAATCACATTCAAACCAAATATAAGTTGAGAAAAACTAAGGTATTTGATTCCTATTCTACCCTAATTTTACATACTAATATCTAAAATATCCTTAAGGCTAGTTTTGAAATATTTAAAAGATGAATAACATTCAAGGCATCCAATTGCACTCTCATTCTAGCATTCAATTAGACGTACATCAAGTACTAGGTGGGAAAACTACATCATGAATGATCCATGTTTGAATTATTGGTATGTAAGAACCTCTATTAATGGTAGGTTATTGAGGATATCCATCCTATCCTACTAACAAACACATAAATATTGTTTAATCCATACTTGCAAGGAGGATTAGGGTTTACACACTAAATCAAGTTTTCTAGGCATAACATAAAATTCTAGGTTTCATGCACATGGGAATAAGACCTAAGAACATATACATAGTTACTCCCTAAAAATAGGAAGATTCCTATAAAGGGGACACTATCTCCACCTAGAATAAACTATAAAAACATGGTGTTACTATCCATATTGGTTGTTACTATCTAGTGAGAAGATGAACACCATAATCCTATCGACAACATTTAGAACTGCCCAAATCTCAACCTTTAGAACCCAGATCATCCACGATAATCAAATTTTAGATAATTATATATTTATTAATATTTTATAAATTCAAAAGAGGTCAAATTCTATAAAAAATTAGTGCTTAATTATTACATATCTATTTAACAAATTTAGACATCTCATCCCTTTAATATAAACATAATATTTACATAGTTAATCCCTAAAAGGTTAAATAAGGTATTCATCTTGATTAAGGTTGTTAAGATCATTATGATAAATACACTTAATGTTTTTTCTAATAGTGAGTTGAGTTTATACCTTTTTAGCGACCTAACCTCTCACTATTTAATGTACCTCCTTTATACTTTTATGAAAATCAAATTTTATCTACATTACTCTCACCTACTCCTAATGTTTCATGCATTTCATGGACATTAAAATATTTTGGATTAATCTAACATGGTATCAAATATTTTATTTAATCAACATTTTTCCATTTCTAAAATCTTTGATGAGATTTTTCTTGCATGCATTCTTCTTATTTTTCTTGATTTTTGGTAGTTCTATAGGTTTGGTGGGATTTCATGAAAATATATGTAAAATATCTAACTAAATTATCCAATTGTAAAATAGATATAACCATTAGTTTTATAAGTCATCAAAACCCTATACTTAGATGTAAACATAACCTATATTTATAACAACCATATTTGGAGGGGTTTCATTATAACCCTTCATGGATTGTACTAGAAAAATGCAACATTTTTTCAACTATTTACCCATCATTTATTATTTCATTAGATTACACCATGAGAATATAATTAATTATTTTAACATACTTAATCAATCATATGACACTAACACAAAATTATAACAATAATATTTCTAACCACTAACATTTCATGTAACATAACATAACATAACTGCAAGGAAAGTAATTACAATAGATTCCAATCATGACTAGTACAATAATATAGATACACCTATTAAAGTATAAAAAAATGATAAAATTAAATTTATAATAGACATTTAGCCTTAATATAATAAATGTATACTATGATCCACAAATCTTGAGTAATAAAACTAACTCATGTATCTCTAGTAATCTCAATTGTATTCTCTATGTAAGTACTAAAATGAGGAGCGAGAGCATCATCCAATCTCTTTTCCACACCAACCATTGATCATCAATCCCTTGCACAATACCCCATATAGGTAGATAGTAATGGTATGAGAATCCAAAGAGACATGTCAGTACCCATGTGTTGTAAGATTTCTACTACATGATGTGTATCATAAATAAAATACATTTAAACATGATATCACACAAATATGTAAATCAAACATATGCAATGATTATGTATATATAACATTACTTTGGAAAATGTTTTCAAATATCAAATGATCTCTAATATATGTTAATTTCATACACACCACTTGATTAGATTACCTTCATCTTGCATTCATGATCCCATCTAAGCTAGTGAAGTCTATCTCACTACTTGTTTGGCATTATCAATGCAAGACTGGTTAAATATAACATAGTATTTAAACCAATAATTAAAATAGATTACTCCTATTAATAGATATGTAAACATGATAAGTATGTAAAATAATCATAATTATGTATTTATTCTATTAAATTCATTAAATAAATTTCACACATAAAGATATTTCAAATATAATGAATATATCCCCTTTTCTATTCAAGAAACATACCATTTGGGCATGAATCATGTCCATTTCATTATTACATAAACATTACAAGAAATCATTGAATTCTATATCATAAGTATTTATATATCATATCTAACTTTATAAGATAATACATGCATCCCTCTAAACATTTCATAAATGGGTAATGTTCACCTTACAACAAGTTGTATACATCTATACTTAGTATACTAGTTTTAAATTTTATAATAGGGTTTGTCACTCCATATACTATATCCCTTATACGTTAATGAATCCCTTTATCAGTTTATATAAAAAAATACTCATCAATAGATTGTTATGTTAATTTTTCAACACTCAATTTAAAATTATCATATCATAATAAATATATTAACATAGTCAAATACTAATATTTACTTCTTAAGTTGTTAACTTGGATAAAGCTCATGAATCACTTTCTGATGGATAGTTCATGCTAGCCTATCTTAATGAATACTAAATACTAAATATTTATCATACTTAAACATTTAACAAGATGTCTTGGAGATCTCCTTTTAAAAATACTCACCTCATTTAGTTGTGTAACCTTATGGTACCTCACATCTTGTGGAGAATTTGGGGAATGAGAAACAACAAAATATCCAGAGAGAGGAAATGCAATAACAAAGTTAAGTCTGAAATAATTTATATGATGATCAAGTAAAATTATATTTTCTCTTCAAATTAAAAAAGGAAAGGATATCTACCATTTTAAATATATCCTAGCTAAAAATTGGGAAATAGACTCTTCTGGCTTAAGGAAACCTAACCTTAAAGATGAAGTTATAAAGATAACAAAGTGGAAAGGTCCACCTGAGGGATGGATGAAACTAAACATTGATAGAGCATCAAAGGGGCATCTAGGAATGGTAATGGGTAGTGGTTTAATGAGAGACTCAAAATTTAATTTAATTATGGCCTATACA
>JARHVA010009270.1:115000-338491 GCA_037957365.1 Torreya grandis
TGTGTTGGGTTACTATAATTTCCTCTATCATCCCCCAATCATCCCATATATGTCATCCTCTTTGATGATTCTCTCCCTCCATCATGATTTGAGGAGAAGAATAAATCCTACATCCACCTCATGAAAACTAGGTATTTAGTTAGAGTCATCATATATATCAACTAATTATGCGTAACTAACAAACACACATCCATAATGTACAAAAATAATAAATTTCAATTATCACATAATTAATCCATTATGTAAACTAATAAGCATATCACTATCCCATAACCAGTATATGCCATAAAGATAAAATCAAATCAATAACAATCAAATTATAGCCATAATAATCCATGGATTCAAAAGTTATAAATCTTAGGGTGAAATTGGGATGTAATAGGCTTAGGGCCTTTTTAGTGATTTTGTACATATCCATATAGTAATGTTCTCAAATTAGGAAATAATTTTAGGGTTTTTTTTTTCATTTTTTTTTATTTTTTTAGCTTATAAAATAGATATTTACTAGTTTTTGGAAGAACCATAAAAATTATATAGTTTTTATTTATTTTTTTTAGTTGAGTTTCTAACCCTTGCAACTAGTTTTGGTAGTTTTTTATATTTGGTCAAACTTTTGGCTGTGGGAAAATTAGCCTGGGTAAAAATTATACACTAGATAGAATTTCAGCCCTCTATCAATAAGTTTTTAAAAACGTGATGCCCATATTAGAAATACCAATCAAGCGTGACACCCCTACATGTGCACTTGTTGGAGCTTGATACCTTTATGTGCACACCTAATAGAACCCAACAAACCTACAAGCACACCTACCATAGGTTAGTTGCCTTGTGTTCAAAACTATTAGAGCTTGAAACTACTCCATGCACTAACATTAGATCAAAATACCCCTAAATTCACACTCGAATTTGAATGATGTATTCTTGAAAAGTGTTTCTTTTTTATGATCTATGTATTGGTGGTCAGCATGGGTCCATTATAGCTCCCTTCAAACTAGCTATTATACTCTCATGGATGTACTATCAATTAGTCCTAATGTATCTTTAGTTACTTGTAATTATTCACTAATCATGCAAGACACATTCTAAATTATAATTGACATCTATATGATCATTATTATATATGTAACTTTAAGAGAGGGTCACTATGATAGTTCTATGGGGGTACTATTTGATGTTTTGAAATTTTATTTTATGCATTTCTTCTTTACTTTTTGTTACAAAATATTTTTTTCACTATGGAATGAAGTTTATTTATCTCATACCATTTAATTATCATGAATGTAAATCATTTTTAAAGCAAAGGGTTTTCATTGAATTACAATGGGAAAAGAGACTAGACCTAGACTAGAAGCAAAGAAAGATAAATGATTCAACTATTACGATAAATTTTGTGGACTATTGTTTCTTTTTATCTTTCTTAAACTAATATTTCACATATAATATTATGAAATTCCTAATTATGTATAGAACACACTATAAAAACTCCTTAGGAATTAGGATGTGATGAGAAGTTGTAAGCTATAAAATGAATTCATCATTTTGAGACCAAGTGACTTTGACACCCTATATGTTTTCTTGATCATGTTTAGATCATTGAGGTTAGAATTAAATAATATGGAATAGATATTGAATATGATCAGTTTATTTCATTTATAATCTATAAATTGGGTCCATAATATTTTGTGTTTCTGTCCACTTTCCATGCCATAAAAATTTCTCATAGAGTTGCAAGGAAGATGCTTTATTGATGGAGAAAAAATAGACCAATCTTCTGGAGGACATAACTTTTGACTCGTACCTCTATTTGAGCTCTTCCCCATGACAAAAAAACTATCTAATAAATTTTTATACTTTTTAAAGCCTTTATATCCACTTATAGTTGATTTTGATATTTTTAGGAGGCCATACATGATCATTTGAGGGTCTAAAATTAATGTTTTTAAGAATTTTCTATTTTTATAACCAAACATCAAATTTATTTGAATTACATACCATAGTGTAATTATATTTATTATATTATTTGTGGATATTATTATATGTAAATTAACTTGCATTCAAAACTTACTATAAATAGTGGCTGTTAAAAATAGTCATTTTTTGTAGATTTTATTTTTTTTTAATTTTTGTATGTCAAATCTAAATTTTGAGTTGAGGATTATTTAATCATGGTTTTGGTTTTTAATTATTTAAATATTTTAATATGAATAAATATAATTTATTGTTATTAATCTTATCTTATTGGGAATTTTGTTATCTTGATAGTTTTCAGGTTTATTATCTGGTATCAAAGCATGTTTGAATCTTAAAGGAGTAATACATGGTGAGAAAATGAGGTGGTGTTACATATATGAACTATACTATACAATATATATTGAGGTAATTTCAAAAATTAACATAGGTTATCACCAATAAAAAATAAGACAAGTTGGTGATGGAGTCGAGAAAGACATAGATTCTGATGAAGAAATTCAACAAGAAGAATAATAAGAGCAACCACCATCGATGGAAGAGAGGATGGTTCAAGATTTATAAGGAAGAAATGAAGGAATAAAGGTTGATTTCATAGATGATAGAGGTATTTTAAAACCATATGAGTTGATAGATTGGATGAATAACATGGATAAGTTCTTCAAGTGGAAGATTATGAGAGAAGACAAGAAGGTAATGTTTGCATGTAGAAAATTCAAAGTTCATACAATGATTTGGTGGGATCACATATAAAAAGAGAGATTGTAAAAATACAAAGAGAAGATTAATTCATGTAAAAATATGGAGAAGAAGCTAAAGGAAAATTTTCATCTTGTGGATTATGCATAAACCCTATAAAGAAGATTTCAGAATTTGAGGCAAAAAGATCATAGTATACAAGAGTATACAAATGAATTTTATAAGATTTCCATATGAGTGGAGCATGATGAAATATAATATAATATGGCTAAAAGGTATGTAAATTGTTTAAAATTTTCTATTCAAGATGAATTAAGCATGCATATAATACTTTGCATGAAGGAGTCTTATCAATTAGCTTTGAAGGAAGAAGAAAAACAAAATAGACATAATTTTTGAAGAATGTATCTTAGTAATAAAAGAGGTGGATCCCTTATAGATAGAGGATTAGGTGGGTTTAATACCACCATAGGTGGATCTAATACCAATAGATGTCAATCATCACATGGCATATAAAGGCAAGATGATAATATGCAAGGGTTTCAATACCAACAAAGAGGAAGAGGATTTCAGAGAGGATGAGGTTATAGTGGTGATAGATGATGGTTTATGAATAAATGTAGATATTATGTTTTTTTATATATGTGGATAAGAAGAGAATATATCATTTGAGTGTCCACACTATCAAGATTAGGAAAGGAGGCAAGAACATCACCCAAGAGTAAATCTAGTTGAGGCTGAAATAGAAGAGCAAAATATTGAAGTTACACTAGTAGATGTTGAAGAGATTCTCATAATGATAAGAACCATGATCACTCAAAGGAAGGAATAAGTGAAAAATAAAGAATGTGGTGACGCATGGTTATGATCAAATATTTTTCAATCAAAATTTACTTCAGGTGGAAAGGTATACAAATTAATTATAAATGGTGGTAGTTATGAAAATATGGTTTCTAAATAAATGATAGAGAAACTAAATTTACAATGTGAAAAGCATCCTAATCCTTATCTAATTTAACAGTTTAAGTAAGAGAATGATTTTATAGTAGATAAAAGGTTCTTAATCAATTTTTTTATAGTAACAAGTTATAATGATGAAATATGGTGTGATGTTATTCTAATGGATTCATACCATGTGTTATTTGGGAGGCCATGGAAATTTGATAGGAAAGTAATTCATGATGGAGAAAATAATACATACACTTTTTGGAAAGTTGGTACAAATTTAGTTTTTTACCTCCTAAAGAGGAAGAGAAGACAAAAACATGTTGTCTACTAAATAATTTATCTAAGATATGAAGGTGGTAGGTTGTTGTTATATATTAGTAAAAATGAATGAAGACACTAAAACGGTGCCAATACCAATAAAAGTAGCAAGTGTTGAAATAATATTTATATGTTATGCCTAATGAGTTACTAGATGGTTTACCATTTGAGATAGATATTCAGAATCATATTGATTTAATTCTAGTATTAGCTCTACCTACTCAAGCATCTTATAGGATGAGTCCAATATAACATGAAAAATTAAATAAATAAGTTATGAAATTGCTAAGAAAGAACGTGACAAGGGAGAGTATGAGTCCATGTGAAACACCAATTTTGGTAACTCCAAAGAAAGATGGAGGATGGAGAATGTGTTTGGATAGAAGAAAAATGAACAAAATTACAATAAAGTATAGGTTTCCTATACCTCATTTATATGATATGATGCATGTGCTTGCAGGAGTAAAATATTTTACGAAGATTGATTTTAGGAGTGGTTATTATCATATTCAAATTCGTGAAGGATGTGAGTGGAAAAATTAATTCAAGACTAGGGATGTCTTATATGAGTGGATGGTGATGCCATTCAGATTATCTAATGCACCTAACACATTTATGAGGGCGATAAATATAGTTATAGGAGAATATATTGGTAAATTTTTGTTTGTTTATTTTGATGATATTTTCATATTTAGTAAGACTAAATAAGAACACTTATAGCATTTTAGAATGGTAACGGATTTATTAAGAAAGGAGAAGTTGTATGTAAATTTGAAGAAGTGTAGGTTTATGCAGAACAATTTGGTATTTTTTGGATTTGTAGTTTCAAAATATGGTGTGAGAATGGATTAAGAAAAGATAAAGGCAATTATTGAGAGGACTATTCCAAAAATTATTACAAAGGTATGAATTTTCCATGGTTTAAAAACTTTTTATAGAAAAATTATAAAAAAAAATAGTAGTATTGTGGCACTAATAACAAATTGCATTAGAGGGAATGAATTTTCATAGACTAGAGCAACCAAAGAAATATTTGTATTTTTGAAGAAGAAGATTATAAAATGACCAATTTTATCATTAATAGATCTTAGAAAAGTTTTTGAGGTTGATTATGATGCTTCATTTGTGAGAATTGGTGTTGTGTTGAGTTAAGAAGGAAAGTCACTAGCATATTTTAGTGAGAAATTGAATGAGGTAAGAAAAAATTATCATACTTATGATGTTGAACTTTATGCAATTGTAAAAGCATTAAGACATTTGAGGCATTATATTGTGCCTAAAGAGTTTATCCTATTTATAATTTACGAGGCTTTGAAATATGTGAATAGACAAAAGAAGTTGAATAATAGGCTTGTAATGTGGGTTTCTTTCTTGAAGTGCTATAATTTTTTTCTTCAAAATAAATTTAGAAAACATAATTAGGTAGCTAATGCATTGATTAGGAGGGTAGCATTATTAAATACTATGGTGAGTGAAGTAGTTGGATTTGAAGCTATCAAATAATTATATGATATTGATCCATATTTTGGCAAGGTAGTTGAGTAGTGCATGAATTTATTAATAGGTGGGACATATGTTATTCATGATGATTATCTTATACAAGAAGGTTATCTCTTCAAAAGTAAAAAATTATGAATTCTAGTTGGGTCTCTATGAGACTATATAATAAGAGAATTACACAGTGGTGTTTTGGTTTGACATTTTGGTAAGATGAAGAAAATAGATTGTTGGAGGAAAAGTACTTTTTTCTAAAGATGAAGAGATATGTGACAAGGCATATTTCAATGTGAAGGATATGTCAGGTGGCTAAAGGACATGCATAAAATACTAGACTTTACATGCCATTAACAATTCTAAGAGGACCATGGATAGATTTGAGTATGGATTTTGTGTTGAGATTACCAAACACATATAGAGGTAATGATTCAATTTTTATTTTTGTAGATAGATTTAATCAAATGTTTTATTTCATTTCATGTAAGAAAACTAATGATGCCACTAGAGTTGCAGAATTAGTTTTTAAGGATATTATGAGATTGTATGGTGTTCCAATAATTATTACTTCAGATAGGGAAAAAAAATTCTAAGTCATTTTTGAAGGAATTTTTGGAATAATATAGGTAGTAAGACACAATTTGGTATTTGATATTACCCAAAAACATATGGACAAATAGAAGTTGTGAATAAGAGCTTATAAAATTTGTTGAGATGCATAATGGGAGAGAAGCCTAGCAATAGGACTTGGCTTTACCACAAGCTCAGTTTGAATATAATAGTTCATTGAATAGACCAATCGGAAAGCCACCATTTTAATTTTTTGATGGGAGAAATCATATGGGTATTTTAGGTTTGGTACAATTGACAATTTTATATTGAATTAGTCATGATGCAAAAGCATTTATATAACATATGCAGCAGTTTCAAGGAGTAAGAATAAAGTTGAAAGAAAGAAATAAGAAAAATAAATCAGAAGCAGATGTTAGAATAAGATAAAAGGTATTTAATGATATTTGTTAATGGTTTACTTGAGGAAATAAATATTTCCAAAAGGCACATACAACAAGTTGAAGTACAAGAAAATTGGACCATATAGAATTGTGAAAAAAATCAATGACAATGCTTATGAGGTGAGTTTACCATAGAATTTTTATATATCTATAGAATTTAATGTTTCATATTTATATTAATTCCATGGATAATATGTTGAATACCATGAATATTAATATGTAAATTAGGAACAATAGGTTCCAAAGAAAAAGAAAAAAAAATAGTGCAGGTTTTGGATATGAAGACAGTGAGCACAAGGCAAGGGAATTATAACATGTATTTGGTGTAATGGGAAGGATTACAATAAGAAGAAAACAATTGGATTATATAATTAGAGCTGAATAATACTGATAAATATAAATTTTAATAGTATAATCAGGCTAACTCGCATGTGTAGAGTTGTTATAAACCAGAGGATAATGATGCAAAAAAATAGGCCAATCTTCCAATGGCCATAACTTTTGACTTGTAGTTCTATTTGAGTTCTTCCACATGCCATAATGAACATATTAAAAATTTATATTCTTTACTAATCCTATATATCCACTTATATTTTATTTAGATATTTATTGGATGCCATACATGATCATTTAAGGATCAAAATTATTGATTAATGATTTTTTTGAGAATTTTCTATTTTTAGAAATTATATATTTTTAGAACTAGATGTCAAATTCAATTAAATTTATTCCCATATGATAATTATAGTTTTTACAGTATTTAAGGAGATATTTAGATCTATACATGCTTGCATTTGAAACTTACTATAAATAACAACTACTAAAAATAGACATTTTTTTAGATTTTTTTTTTTTGAATTTTTGTTATCTGTCAACTTTAAATTATGAGTTGAGGCTTATTTAAGCATGGCTTGGGTTTTTAATTATTTCAAATAATTAAATAAAAATCAATAAAATTTATTTTTATGAATATTGGCCTATTGGTAATTTTATTATCTTGAAAGTTTTCAGGTTCATTACTTATTTAGGTACATTAGTTGTTAACTTGATCCAGGAGTAAGATAAGATGATATAGATGGGCACAATGAATTATTCAAAATATCATGAACTTTTTTATAATAAATAATATTATTAATCCAATATATATAATAAATAAAATAAAAAGGATCAAGATAAGGATATAAATCCTCTTACCTAAAAATAAAATAATGAGAACTCTTATTCCAATGTTAAGCCTTAGAAATATAGGATCAAAGGTGGGATTTTCCATGGAAATCATGATTACATAATTTTTTTGAATAAGAATATTAACCAAGTGACTAAGATTCTCAAGAAGCACAATATCATTATTCTTGATTCTTCTAATCATATTTTATCAACCCATGAATCCTCTAAGGCAAATATCAATGGTAAATAAAAGGCAAAATATAATGTTAAGTGGAAATTTCAAGGCAAATCCTTAGTTTCACTGGTACCTCAGACTCATATATGAGTTATTGAGTCTAGTACTTCACATCACATGACCTCTTCATAGATATAGTTTAGTTCTTTACAACTATGTGTCATGTATTATATATAAATGGGTCATGACACTTATAAAAAATTTCTTCAGAGGGGGTTTGTGGAAGTGAGTGGTAGAATATTCAATAATTTTATAAGTATTCACTCACTTTCAACTAATTTCCTATCAGTTTACTAGATCACTCACCTTGGTCTAGGCATGGAAGTTGGGTTCACTCTAGATTCAATGTATGTTAGAGATATGCAGAATGATATTATACTAGTAGTGGGTATTGTCAATCATAAAACATGACTATATAACATATCACTCTTAACTCCTAAATCTAATTTTGTTTCTTACTATTTATACTCATTTGAACTTGATGATAATTTTGAACCTGAGCACACCTCTAATATTGATGAGTCTTCTTCTATCATAGATAACTATAGTAGTGATGGGGATACATATCCACCATCTCTTTATCACCTTCGAGATAGTAAGGATTTATTTCATAATCAACCTGCCTCTAGTTTGCTTCAAACATTATAATGAATAGTTATAGTGATCCAAGACACATCAAATATCAGGCAATCTATTCCATAGTTTTAGGTCATTTTATATTCCTTCTTAGCCTCTGATCCCATTACATCATCATTGCATAGATAAGTTTTCCATCCTACCTTAGATGAGGATAAAATTAATTATATATGAATCATACCTTGGTTAAAGATCCATTAGGCACTTGGTAGACACATCCATTATTACAGGGTGATCCACTCTTCACTACATCTACTTATAATTCACAGTTATTCCTATGAACTTCATTGTAGGATACAAATATTTGTAAACTCTAGTGGGGAATTTTATCCCTCTTCTCTTCTTTGCTCTCTTTTTGTAGAGGATTTTTTCATACAAGTTTTATATTTTTATCCACCTTATGGGAGTTGCATCATGCTTTCATACCTCATAGGCCTCATTATCAAGACCCAATTATTATACCTACCTAATATATGCTTCAGGAATGTTAGTTTACAATTTTTTTCCACTTGTAGTTTTACATACATGGTTTTTACTTGAATTTCTTAGGATTTTTAAGTTCATTAGGTTAAAATACACTTAATTTTTTTTCTAATAGTGAGTTGATTTGTTACCTTTTTTGTGACCTAATATATTATGATATAATGTACCTCTTTTGTACTTTTTGGCTAATGGAATAATATGAAACTCATTTTCACTTTGCATTGCTATCATCTACTCATCGAGTTTTGTGCATTTCTTATATTTTTGAATCTTTTGGAGTAATATTAAAAACACATCTATAGTATGAGTGATTATCAAGACATTTGTATGATATATAGATTAAATGGTAGGAAGGTTTTGGATGCATACAACATGTTTTATTATTTACATAGTACAAAGAGATGCCCCCAAATTAGTATGTTTATTGGGTAATGAGTGAATCCCAACATCAGAAAAATGTATGAATATGTCCTTTATCGTACTCAAATACCCCATGAAAATCAATGTGTATTGAAAAATAAAATGTGTTATCTATCTAACATAAAATAAATAATATATGGAAAGAAATAAAATAACAACATTTTAAAATGCTTGTTAGGTCTTGATTTTCTATTTTTTGTAAATATTTTGATTTTTTTGAGATTTTAAAATATTTGAATTAAAAATTATTAAGAAATAAAGCTAGTAGTGTGAGGGATTCATTTAATCCTCAATAAGGTGCTAAATCATAATATGATGAAAAAGAAAAAGGTAAGCCATGTGAAACTAATTTATGTGTAAATGAATGATATAAATGTAGCTCAAATGATTAAGATAAATAATAATGTGCATGCTTATCATATGGAAGAGGGAGATATGATCATGTAAATGGAATTAAAGGTATACCATGATAAGTATGCAAAAATGAGTAATAATTAACATTGAAATCATTTGTAAGATAGTTGATTTGCATTACTCAAATGCATTTGAAAATCAAGAGGGAAAGTGCCAAAAGTGAAAGTAAATCCAAGGGATAAAATAATTCTTGAATGAAGGATAGAATAATTATTAAGGAAGTAAAATAAAATAAGATATGGACAAGGGAAATTTTAGGCAACTTCACTAATTATTTGATTAGATTGAATTTCCCATGGGTTTCACACATAAAGGGAATATCCACCTTCTTCAATTTGAGATAGACCACCATTTGGATTATGAAGTCATTATGTAGAGATATTTGATACATTATATTAAATATCAATAATAACTTTATTATAAATATTTTTTGGAGTTTGATTCATTATTTTCTCTTGAGTTGTGATTATATTTTCCTTTGAAATTATGATCAGTGCACTATCTTTCTAAAATATTAGAGAATCATAATTAATACTGAGTGTAGCTCCATGAATTTTTGACATGATATCCTAAGGATTTCATTATATTTAGCTAAATTAAGATCAATGTGAAATAATGTTTAACATGATTTAGGATAAAGATTTATTGGTAATGTTATTGACCCAATCCAAAGCTTAGGTTATGTAGCTTTATGGAGATGACATGTATCATTTCTAGGATATTTTAGAAAATATAGACTCCATATATCTATTTAATGTAAAAGTGTGACTACAACATTAGTTCATTATTTTCTAGCCATAAGTGGTTTGATAATGAGATGTTGCAGGTAATAATATTATTTCTTTGTTTACTCATTGTAACCTTATTTTTAGTAGTAACTTTATATATTGATTCTTGTTATGAATGCCTTTATTGAGAAAACATTTTCTTAAATTAATTTTATTTTGATTTGGTAATTATATCTCTAAATATACATTTAAGTGAGTCTTTGATTATTCTCTTTATGCCCTATCCTTCAATGATGTGATCATTATATTAGTCAACTAGTGTTTTAATAATATTAATTTTTTTTGAGATATTTTATAAATGCACTTGATTTGAAATGGGTGTCATTCCCTTATCTTTGTATATATATATATATATATATATATATATATATATATATATATAAACCCACTCCAGATAGATATAAATAAAGAATGATATAAGTATTCATATTCCTCAATGGGATTAAAATTCAGCTTGCATATTTAATCATCTATTAATTCTTATGTTTCTTCATCATCCCTACTATAGTAATACTCAATTATATGATAATTTTATGAATTGAACAATAATGTTAGTTCCTCAATATGATTATTTTTACTATGGTAAATATTTATTATTGCATCTCTTATTTGATATATTACATTATTTTCTTTTGGAATTTATTCTTATGATATAATTTCAATGCTAGGATCCTCTATTTACTTAGGAATTTGAGCACTTTTTGGTGTAACATTTACATTTATTGATTAACCCACTTCATAATTATGTCTTTGTAACATTGGAATTGGTTGTTCATGTGGGATGAGAGAGACATTATCATATTTTGATTATGTCATTTTGGAATAGTAGAAATGTTCATCATCCATTAGAATTATATACTTATTTCTATCATTGAAAAAATATTAGCTACAATTTTTGACCCAATAGTAAATCTAATGTGATAGTTCCCAATATTCAGTGTGGAGTGATATAAAACCCATGCATAGGTTGATCTAATTTTTTAAGACTGTCCTTATTCAAACCCAATTTTATTATAAAGTCATAACTACAATTATTTATCCCATCACCATTTTCAACTAATGCTGACTTGATTATCTTTAATTTTATTTGCATTTTAATGAATAATGGAAGATTGTAATCAATGATATGCTTGGGAGGTTTTGTCATCTTTATCAAAATTAATAGTTTTATCAATATCCTTTAAGGTATTAATGATATAATCAAATGAAGTTAGTTTTTTATCCATATGTAATGTCCTCATTTTTTTAGTAAAACTAATTTCCAAGCTTTTGCCCAATTCTAGTTTTGACCAAAGCAACTTGGTGATTGATGAGGGGATATACAAGGTTCTTAGAACATGCCAGTTGTGTACTATAGAGATGTTTATTTTTTATAGTGAGCTTAGTTAGATTTGAGAATTATTATGACACTTTCAAAGCGAATTATAGCATTTGATGTGTTATCTAGACGTTTTTGGGAGAGCCTATCTTTATATTAAGACACCTAATTGGCTTTGATTATCATTTTTCATTATTAATATCATTCAGGGATAGTCAAATTTTTATTATGATACTATTTCAGTGGTTTCCATAACTTAGGTGAATTAATGAGATTTATTTAATAATTTCACTAAAGTTTCTTAATCTTATAAAATATTTATAAAACGTAGTCAAAAGTTTTAAATCATGGACACTTAAAAAGGGAACATCACACATCAAAAAATATTATTGTTTCATAAATTATTATTTTGGAGCAAAAAGAAATATTTAAAAAGTGAATTTAAAATATAAATTCTATAAAGTTTGAGTAAAAATTATAGAAGGCAATTTAGAGATCTCTCTATTATGGAGTTGGATATTTGAGCTTGAGGAAACATTAGGATGAAATCCATAAGTATATCAATTTTAGGAGTGAAATATCTACCATAGATAATTATAGGTGGAATCATATATCACACAAAAGCATATAGGGTTCTTTGTTGATTGGATGAAAACCCTTTTCAACAAGTCTTAGTCAATTCACTCAAGACTCATAAGTGATTATATTGTTATGTATTTTGTAGTTATAGTGTGTGAAGAGATATATCATTTTAAGAGTGAAATTTAGAGAAAATCAATGTGGAGTGGTGCCATATTGAAGATTATTTGTTCAACCACTACCTTGGTATATTAATTTCATCTTTTCCTATTAGGGTGAAAATTCCTTAGTAGATGTCACCACTATTCCAAGTCACACCTCCACAAGAATGGTTGCATATCTTATGTTAGAAGGTTAATGGGTTTTAAAGAGAGTATAATAGTTTTTAGAGGAGACATCAACATAGATTATGAGTTGGTTATTTGTGAAGGCATCTATATATACTTGTAACTTAGATGATATTTGAGAGCTAATTGTATACAATCAATTCAAAATATTGTACCAGCACCTTCAACATTATTTGTGTCATGGTATTAATTAAAGGTTAGAACATAAGTATCTAATTTTTGTGTATTTATAATTTATATATACATTGAAGAGTTCATCATATTATGTTACATTGGTAATGATACAAAAATAACTATTTTAAAAAATGCCTCTTGTTATTATGTTCTCATTATGAAATATTGATTGATTTTTTATACCAATTTTCTTATGAACTATTTTAAACATCCACATTAAAACTACCCCTGATTATGATAAGAAGACAAAGTGTTTGATAAAAATTCTGCATATTAGTAAATCAAAAAATTGGGAAATTTTGATGGAAATTCTTAGAGAGGATTTTATAGTGGTATTAGAGCCCATAAGTTCTTGCTAGCCTATTAGGTTATTTGTATATTAATTTTTTTTAATGCATGTTAGTGATCAACACTTGCATGTTGGTATTTAGCATTACATGTCAGTGATCCACACTTGCATGTTAGTTTTAAACTTTGCATGTTAGTGATCTACACTTGCATGCCAATTTTAAGCCTTTCATGTCAATTTTTTAGACTTTCATATTAGTATTTTGGTCTTGATTTATCATTTGAGTCATGGAAGATAGAAAGACAATAAATTTTTTGATTAAATCTTTTAAACAAAATTAGGATAAAATTTAAAAGAGGTTGAAAATCATGGAGTCACTTAGTGAAAAGGGTGTTGGATATAGGATTTATACATCAAGTAGGGATCTTGAGTTTCTACATCAGTTAAAATATTTTTTATTTAGTATGTTAAAGTTACTAGAGAGTAGTTTGTCTATGATAGATTAGTCAGGTTCAAAGAAATTTCTTTGGGCAATGAATCCATCAATGACTTATTTGATTAATCTAAAGCTTATGAGAAATCCTCTTTGAGACATCCTAATAAAGAGTTAAAACATTATATTATTTATTGCCTTAGTGAAATTACAAGAATTCTAGCTCCCAAAGCACCCTACAATGATGATATAATGAGGGGGATATTACAACTAATTATTGAAAGATTTCATGGTTTAGGTGATATCAAAATCCCTTATTTTTTTAAAAGTTTTAATATTTTATAATTAAAGGCAAAAGTCAAATTATGTGTTCTTGTGATTGATTTAGATTATGATGATCTTATTCTTGAAATGTTTCATCATTTCATATCTTCTATCAATGAGGATCATAAAGAAATTATTTTTGATTCTATTGGAACCATTATGTCTTTGGTTTTGAAAGAGAGTGATTTTATTTCATAGCCACTCTTATCATTTTTATCGATTATTTTTATAAGGGAATAAAATATTTCTTAAATTACACATGAATTGGTTAATAGTGTTTTAAAACAATGTGAGAAAAAATTGATGTCATACTTATTAGTTGATAGGATAGGAGATGGAGAATCTTATGATGTATGTACAAGTAAACATGTAGATGGGAAAATTATATATAATTGTTAAAAGAATTGAATTAGTCTCATATGAATAAGACGATGACTTACTTCACATGACATGGATGAAAAAGTTAAAAAATATGACTTCATAGAAGAACATATGACTACATATGATGGGTATATTGATGTGGAGTTTGTTAAATCAACAACTATTGACAAAACACATAAAGATGAAGAAATGAACTTCTTCAATACCAAGGAGAATATTCTGAAGATAAGAGGTTGTCTGAATACCTCACCAAAATTATTAGAATTGGATAATTATGATTTTGAGGATGTTAGAGTTTCTAAATCAACTTTTAAAACTGAGCACATACATCATTTTAATGATGATAATTTAGAAGTTGAGTAGGGAACATCCATGAAATATGTGAGTCATATTTACTTTCAAAAGGATTCCATTGAAAGGAGTGTTCTAGATAGAGGAGCTGAGTTTTTAATTTAGTTTAAAAGCATTAGTTTTAGTTATGATTCAAATCAATTTAAAAGTGATGTGTTGAAGATTTATGAGGAGCTTGACAAGCCTATTTATTCAAAACAAAATTATAAATTCATAAGACCATGGGATCCAGTTATTTTAACTCCTAAATGTAGTGAAGGGAAAGTAAATGATAATTCTATGATAGAGCATAGTGTTTTCCTACCTTCATATCATAAAATATGCAAAGGGAATGTTATAGAGGTAGACATTATTAATAAGTGTGCCCTTTTAGACTAATCCAAAAAAAATTTGTGTGAAGATGATGTTGACCAAAGGTTTAGAGAATTAAAATTATTGGTCAATGAGAAAATGTTTGTGAAATTCTTAGTTTGTTTTGATAGAACACATAAATTCAATGAAGATATCTTGTGGAATACTCAAGTTGAAAAGAAACATAATGGTATTGAGGTTGAAGCTACTTCATCAAATCTACAAACTATTAAAAGTGTTTTAGAAATAATGAAATCAAATTTCTTGTATTTACTTACTCACAAAGATCATGCTATTAAGTTTTTAGAAGAGACTTTGGATACTTACCAACATAAGGTGAATAAGGTTGATGAGATCACCTTTGAGCTTAAATAAATGACGTTTTCTTTAAAAAATTATAAGGGGCATTACTGAAAGCTAAAAATTATCTTGATGTTGTAGAGCAATTTAGGAAGTGAGAGAATGAAGAAAGAGCTAAATAAATCAAGCAAGTAATTGATGAGCTTGATATTATTCAAGAGGAATTTTTTTAGAGGTCTTATCAAAGAATTCAAAAATTTCATTTGTAGATTTGGATCACCTAGATGGGTTGAAGAAAGAAGTTAGAGGTAATTTTTATTTTGATAGAAATCCTCTTTTTGAGTTGGATGCATATTTATATTTTAATAATCCACTCTTTGAGTTGGATACAAATAAACTTCCTAATTTTTGTGGCTAAAGTGATTACAACATTAATATATTGAATCTTGATTTGGATCTCAAATATGAGGTAGAAGATAAAGTTTCAACATGGAATATGTTGAAACATGAAGACATCATCATTCATAATGGTGGGAAGTTACAAAGATGTGATTTTGAGCTTGCTAAAATTTTTAAAATAGAATAGAAAAAGCAAATTTAGATCCTGTATTGTATAAATATTTTTTAAAACAATGACTTAAACATGGTTTCTTCTCATGGGATAATCTACCTCTTGGATTGGATGTTGAATTTACTTATGGGAGTTTCAAAATTCATAATGATTTGAAAGTTCATTTTTTACAGTACTTGGTTTATTTACATGAGTGGTATTCATTTTATAAAATATGCTTTTGGTAGCATTATAAGATATTATAATGAGGAACACATGAATAGTAGAGTCACATAACATAAACTTGGTGGGGATGTTTCATCTATATGAAATCATGTTAAGGGTCACCAATAGAGTATGTTGGAAGGTGATGGTGACCAAAGAGATGTTCCATGGCATGAAAATGTTCAAATTTTTAGTTTTAACTCTATTGTTTGGTTGTATAACAATAACCATATTATTCTATTTACATTATTGTGAGTGGATTGGAGATAAATCATAGTAAAAAATTATAACATCTTCTAATTCATGACATTTTAATATGTAATTTCAGCCAATGGAATGCTTACATTTCTTGTGTTGGCTAATGTATTTTAGTGATGCAGCAATGGTTACATCAATAAGGTGCTTACTTTCAAAAAAAGAGATTATGAGATGTTGATTTTAGACTTGAATAGTTGGAATAGAATTCTTTATTTATGCCAGAGTTGTAATAAAAAAAAATCAGTTGTAGAGGTTGATTTATACAACCATGTTAGTTTTGATTTGGGAGAAAAATAAGAAGTTATAGAAGTGTTAACAAATAAAGTTAGCACCAACTTTATAGATTTTATTAGAGTGGTGAAGCAAAAACGTGGAAGGATAAAGAATTTTAATGGAGAGTTTGCCAAATTCATGCAAAAAATTGTTATACTTATGTCTAGGAGAGATACAGTGTTTTTTGCAAGTATGCTACAACATAGTGCATCAAAAATAAGATCATACAAACCTCCTCAATTTATTTGGGATCCTAGAGCTACATTTTTTATTTAGAGTTGATTTGTTGGTTAAAATGGAAATTTTTTGAGGTCAAGAAATTTAAGGGAGGGAGGACTATAATATTCCCATTTTTTATTAAAACTGATTTATAATATTTTGTCCAATTCTAGTTTTGACCAAAGAAACTTGGTATTTGTTGAGGGGATCTCCAAGGTTATTAGAACATACAAGTTGCGTATTTTAGAGATTTTTGTTTTGGGTAGTGATATTAATTAATCTTAAGGACCTTTATAACACTTTTAGAAGTGAATTATATATTTTAGTGTGTTCTAAAAACTTCTTAGAGAGAGTGCCTATTTATAGTAAGTCACCTAGTTAGCTCTGATTATCATTATTCATTGTCAGTATAATTTTAGTATTGTTAGATATTGATTTTGATACTATTTTAGTCATTTCCTTAACTTGAGTGAATTAATGAGCTTTATTTAATAATTTTAGTAAGGTTGCTTAATTTCATAAAATATTTATAAAATCAACTTAGTGTAATAGATCATTGGAAAGGTAATCAAAAAATTTAAATCACGGATGCTTAAAAATGGAACCTCACACATCAAAAAATATTATTGTTTCATAAAGGGGTCATTTGGAGAAAAAATTAGTATTGAAAAAGTGAATTTAAAATATAACTTCTATAAATCTTGAGAAAAAAGTATAAAAGGAGATTTGGAGAGCTCATTTGGTGATATGTTTGTTTAATTTTTTCTATTATGGAGTTTAACATCTGATATTGATAAAACCTTAGGATAAAATAACTAACGGTATCAATTTAAATAGTGAAACAACAACCCTAGTTGATTGTAGGTGGAATCATACATGTTTCATGTAGAAGGATACAAGGTTCTTGGTTTATTGGATGAAAACCCATTTCAACTAACCTCATTGGAATCACTCTGAATTCACATGTGTTTATATTACTATAGATTTTGGAGTTACAAAGTTCAAATAGATATATCATTTTTAGAGTGAAATCAAGAGAATATTAGTTTAGAAGGGTGACATATTAAAGAGTATTTATTCAACCACTACATTGGTTTATTAGCTACATCTTTTCCTATTGGGATACAACATCTTTAATTGAAATCACCACTATTCCAAGTTTCACCTCCCCAAGAATGGTCAGAACTCTTGTATCACAGGGTTCATGGGTTTTAAAGAAAGTATAAAGGTGCTTGGAAAAGGCATCAACTTACATTATTAGTTGGTTATTTATGAGGCCATTTAGATATACCTACATATTGGATGGTATTTGAGAGTTGAGTGTATAGAACTGATTCAAAATATTGTACCAACACCTTCAACAATCTTTGTACCATGGTATTAATTAAAGGTTAGAAATTGAGCATCTAATTTTTTTTATTTCTAATTTATATTAGCATTAAATATTTCATCATATTATGTTACGTTGGTAATGATATAGTAACAATTATTTGACAAAATTCCTCTTTTTGTTCCTATGTTGTAGTTATGAAATATTGATTGATTTTTGATACCAATCTACTCATAAAGTGTTTTAAACATATACATTGAAAATAGATTTGGTTATGACAAGAAGACAAAGTGTTTGATGAAATGTTTTCACATTAGTAAATCAAAAAATTATTAAAATTAAGTGAAAAATATCATAGTGGATTTTACACCATAGGAAGAGTGGTATATTGTGACATTGCATATAAAAATCCTTATAAGTTGTTTTTTAAAAAATAACTCTATATAAGTTTTAGCCAAATTATTATGTAGTTGGTCAATGATATCATACTACTTCTGTTGAGGAAATTGCCTTAGATAATATGAAGGAGAAATATTATGAGTAGTATAATTAGATTTTAGAGGCAAAGGTAATAAGCCTCATCTAGTTTGAATAGGATGAACATGGTAATCTAATACGAGTTGTGGACAAATAATTGGAAAGGGTTGTTAGATAGAAGTAAGTTATGTGAAAATAAGAGGAAGATAAAAAGGATATGAATGCATCATATGAGTATGAAGATAACACAAATATTTATTAGTTCCTTATTAGTGAAGATAATAAAAATTCATGCATAAAAATACAATAAAATTAAACACTCTTTCCTAAGAATTACAAGGAGCATAACGTAATCAACAAGATAAAAAAATTTAGATAAAACACACAAGAATTTTATCTCCCTTATCAAAATCAATGTACACTTATTGGAATAGTATATTTTCATGCTTTGTCTATGGAATTATATATTCCATTCAATTATTATCTAAGTTGGTAGCATTTATCAAAAGAAGACATGTGGCTTTGATAGGCTTGGTTTGGCTCTATGTGAAGCATGGTGTTAAGTTAACAATATAACATTACCTTAATGACTTCTTAAATGCATTCATGCAGAATAACATTACTCATAAAATCTTGTTTGGGTAGAGTGAGGGAACTTGTATTTATAAGCATTATAACTAAATCCAAACATAGGTAGGTTGAGTTCAATTGTCACTTGGGTTGAGTCTAAAATAACCTAGGTTGAGTTAGGTTAACCTTGGGTGGCTCAAAGAACTCATAAAGTCTTGACAACTCATTTTTAGATATTTATGAGCCATAACAAATCACTTTAGATATTTTTGAGGTTGTGACTCACCTTTTTACAAAAATAGGAATTAATAAATCACTTAATTAGCTCCTTTGACCTTGACTTAATATTTGGATATTTTTTTAATGAAATTTACTAATTTAACTTGGAATTTTTACTTTGGAAATTTAGTTAAGATTCAAATTTTAACTAATCTTGATTAGTGTTTTTTTAATTTTGGAAATTATTTTGAATGTTTTGAATTAATAGCTTGATAGGCCAAGAACATAAAATTACTAGGTCATAATTCAAGTAGGGTTGAAACTAAACTAGTTTATTAGTGCTTAAAGGGTAATACCCTAAACAAGTAGGTGTCATGATATTTATAAGTAATTAAATCCATTATTTGGATAAATTTAGGTAATTAAGGTGATTTCAAAACTTAAATTTCATTATTTTCTATAAATTAAACTAAATCTTGGTTTAAGCATGAAAGTGGCCATAATTGAGTGTCCAAAGTTTACCCCTATTTGATAAGGAATTACAAGACACATACATAGTAATGTATTTTCAAAGAATACAAAATATATTAAAATGATTCATTCATTCCCCAAAGGGTAGTTAATCATCCTTTGATGCCCTCTCGATGGACTGGATGACATAATAGAGTCATCAAATGTTCCCTTAAAATGAGGAAAATGATATGATCTAATTGGTAATGGGGGTAGAACTACTAATTTTACCAATGGGGGTTATAATAAATAATGGTATCAAAGTCACTAATTTTCCCAAATGTGGTTATAATTAAGAATGAAGGGTGGGACATAGATTTACTCAAAGGTGGTTATAATCAGTGGCATTAACATTTGCCCCTATATGGAAATGAGATTGCCACTGATTTTCCCAAAGGTAATTATAATCAATGGTATTGACATTTACCATGCTAGGGTAGGTGGTATATGTAAATAATGATGTGCCAAAGGTAGTTATAATCATTAAATACGTCAAAAATAATGATTTTCAAAAGGTGTTTATAATAATTTTCATAATGAAATTACATGATTTAAAATGAGTTATCCCAAAAATGCAAGTTATATTTTTGATTGATCAAAAAATAATTTACCACACCCAACTGAATTGGCAAGGGGAGCTAATGCAAAAGAACTTGTAAATTGGATTTCTAATGAAATGGAAAAGAATAATAACATGTTTATAGCATAAGTGTGATTATGAACATACACATTCACACAAATATTTTTTATAAGTATAAAAATAGCATTATTAAGTTGGTCTTTAAAGAGGCCCAAAAATATGGTCTGGTTACAACATGGTTAAAAAATAAGGCACATAACATTAAAAGACATACACAACAAACCACAAATGTGAAACATACACTTCCTAAAACATGGATAATTAATTTTAGGCCTTTTGGGATAAAAATTCAATCTTATGGATATATATTCACCCCTAGTGAAAAACATTTCATTTTCACCCTAGTTATTTCAACTTTCTAGGCTTCAATTTTTTGCATAGACTAATTGAGTAAAATGGAATGTGGAGGAGACTGATATCACATTTAAAACCAATTGAGAGAGAATATTCAACCTCCTCATGATGGTTCATTGGTGATTACTTTCACTTTTTTCATTAAATCCCTTTTTAATGCATTCTATGCTAGGATTAGGTCAAAAAAAGGTGAAGTCACCATTTGCATTTTAGGCAAAATAGTGGCTTTGATAAGGAAATCAATGAATCCATAAAAGTTTCCATTACTAAAAATTATGTGTTCAATCAAAAAACTTATAATTTTTTGAAACAATGATTTCACATATTTTTAGGTGAAGTCATTATTTTCATGAAAATGAGAATGATGATTTTGCCTAAAAAGGTGCAAAATCACCAAAATGATGATTTCATCTTGGAAGCCAAAAACACCTAGATTTGTGACCCATTATGGGTTAAACATATAGGGGAGAGGGGAAATAGGCATTTGAGGCTAGTATTAGGCACATATATTAGCATAAAATTAGGCTAAAGATAATGTATACATGATTTTAAGAGTGAATAATAATTTTAACTTACTAGGAGTGACATTTCCACATTATACACACCCCATAAATATAGATAATTAGCATGATAAAATTTTAATAGACCTTAGATTTTAATGATGTAGTATGGATGCTAGTTATCTAGGTAGATAAAACATATTTGAGTGCATTGGTTGAGTATTGGCATAATGATACATTCACTTACCATATGCCTATTGAATAGGTGATAGTCATAATTAAGTATACATGGGGTATCTTCAAGTTATATATGAGATGATGGAGTCTCTTATAAACACCTACAAAAATGCATTTAACTATACTAGATTATTTCGCTAGTTATTAGAACATTCCCATGAATCATGGATGGTATACATAGACCTAATAGAGACATATATTGATATTCAACTTGATGATCTACCCACTTGATATCATTCACTACCAAAACTTATCAATAGGGAATTTCTAATTCTTATGTCTATTGTAAGTGGCATATTTCTACTTGATAAGAGTGCCATTATTTTTACAATGCCTTAGACATGTATTGAAAATCATGTTGGATGAGGAAATATGGTTTACATGGTGGATAGCTATCCTAGTATAACTTTACATAGATATACACATGATGGTTTATTGTAGAGGACATATCATTAGGGCCTCCACTCTACTGAAGATCTAGGGCTAGGACAACATCACTATCAAGTGACTAGTGGTCTATCAATAGATGTAAGACTTGCAGGAGCCATTAACATATGATTGAGTGTTGACTAGGGAAGGATGATGTAGGGATGAGGGAAAGACATATTTATACCACCATATGTATGATGATCTTACCCCATAGTTCTTCATCTAGAGGTCATACCTCAGGTATATATTCCATTAGTTCCTTGATCGATGGTACACAACATATATGACTACTAGGTATTTTATTAGAGGTAGGTAATTTCACATCATTAAGGAGTACTACCCTAATTAGGTATTTTGGTATTTTGACTTCTCACAATATGTGGTAGAGGAGCCCATGTGGTTTGCACATGTCAAATGAGAGATCAACCAAGACACTGTAGTCATCTAGAGGAGTGTGTCAACTTCTAGTTATATTATTGTTCCATCAGTTTACTAGGCTTATTCAAGGGGTGTGTCATATGAATGGGTTACTCCAACATATATTAATTTATGGGTATAGGTGTTTCCTTTAAGGCTTATAGTTCCTAGTGAGGCTGGTTGGTAGAGGCCTATAGATATGAATGAGATGGAGGCTTAGACATCTAGTGGTAGAAGGAATACTTGGAAGAGTGGAAGAGGTGAGGAGGGTAATTATTATGATTATTATGATTTATATTATGGTGGGGATGGTGAGGGAGATTATTGAGGAGATGATGAAGGGGATGATGGAAGTGATGATAACCTAGTCATGATGATTCTAGAATCTAACATGATAGGTGTTATAGGCTCATAAGCTAATTTAGGCTAGGTAAGTCCTTATATTATAATGAGGATAGGATGGGATATATGTATGATCAATGAGGATATCATTATTAGTGTGGGTGAGATTGTAGGATTAGAATAATGGGTGATTGACTTGTAGATTACTCTAGACATGCATGATGATTATATGACTCACCTTCAGTCAGAGATTACCTGGTTGGAGGCTAAGGTGGCAAAGATGTTATAAGTATAATTCTATATTATTTTAGAGAGGGATAAATCCATAAAAATAGGTATTATGCATTGGTTAATGTTTAAAGGATCAAGTGAAATAATGATGAGGCTCATAAAAATAGTACATAGGTAGGGTTTTGTAGATAATTCTTGAGAGCCTTAAAGATAAGGATGAGGCCTCATATTACTGGAAATCTTATTAGACAATTGTTCCTAAGGATTATTAGGTTTATTAATTAAATTTTTGGGATTCTTAGAGAGTAAGTAGTAGGTTAGGTCAGTCTTAGACTAGGATCCATGTTAGAGGGGCTTTAGGTTAGTCAGTTCATTAGCTATGGAGACTACCACTAGGGCCACTAGGGCCACAAAGGCCATCTCTCATCATAACTCCCATGGACACATAGAGCCAAAGTTGAGCATTGGCATATAACATTTTGGCATGTTGGAATATTGTTATTTTGTACTTATTGTATCGACATATTGATGTATTTTGAGACACCATTGAGATATGCATATATTTTCAATGTATATGACATTTGAGATACATTGAGATTTAGTTTTGGGTATTTTTAGGATAATGTGCATGTATATATATTCCTTTTATATATATATGATTCCATTTATATGTTCATGTTTATGTCGATCTCATGTTTAGCATTATTTAACATTATGGATGTTTAGCATTTTAGATGTTTATGATCATGTAGGCTCTATTCATTTATTACTTTACCATGTATATGAGACGCTACTATTTTGTTATATTCTTATGCTTTATGACTTATATATATGCTTATTTAAATATACATGTCTGTATAAACACATAATAATTAATTTTTAATATAGTTATTCATTATTAGATTCAAGCATGTCCTTGGGTACTTGGCTAGTTTAGATCTCAGAGAAGTGTTTCCATTACATTGATATGATAATCCCTATATGCCTAATTTTTGATGTAGCTTATTATATTATGCATCACAATTATGGAAAAATATAATAGTGATGTATACCCTAAGCATATAAAACTTAGATTAAATGTAAATATAAATAACCTATGAATAAGATATGAAAAATCAAATCCCAAGTGTAAATAAAATAAATAAATAAAGTGTAGGACTAGATAATAACATTCATAACCTAAGTTCAATATATGGATAATGAATACATAAGTGTAAATAAAACGTAATGGCCATACATAAACCAATAAATAAAAAAGGAAAAAAACAAAAAAAAAATTAAAACCAACATACAAGAAAACAAAACAAAAACAAATAAAACATAAATAGACCAAATAAACTATATGAACAAATAAAATAGACAAAATAAAATAAGCAAACAAATAAGAATATATAAACAAACAATAATAAGTAATTAAGTGAATATAGAAAAAACTAAACAAGTAAACAAACAACAAAAATAGAATATAAAAATAATGTTAATCACAATGTTAGTATAAATATAATACAAATTGTTTGTTCATGTGTAATATATGTGTTAGTCTTGGTGATAAGGTGACCCATAGGATAGGTAGCAATAAAACATGTAAAAAAACATAAAAACAAATGGTAAATGGTTTCCCCTAGTCTATAGGGAAATAGTGATAAAGGGTACGATGGTAAATGGTTACCCCTAGGCTATAGGGAGTAATGACACAAAAATATGGAAAATATTACCCATAGGCTATAGGTGTCAACAACACAAACAATATGGAAAAAATTTATCATAGGCCATAGGGGACAATAACATAAATGAAAAAAAAAGGGGGTAGTTAAGCTGACTCTAGATGCACTAGACAAGTGTATGTTGCCTACAAAGTTGTATGGACACTAGGTATAATGTGAACTTGAGGCCAAATGTAGTTCTTCTAAGATATGGGATAGAATAAAATGATGATAATAAAACATGATTTAATTATAGAGTAAAATAGTAATGGTCTCATAAAATGATGTGTGTATAAGAAAAGAGGGGGGTGATGCTCATAATCATGAAAGAATCAACACAAACAAATTTGTGCAAGTGTGACATAATGGTTTAGGCTAAAACCACACTAAAATATAAGTGATGAGGATCCACTAATGAATTAAATTAGAAATTTATAGTGTTTAATACATTTATGGCTTGGAATGAAAATGAGATTGTAAAATTGTGAGAGTGTTGGCTAAGGTTTTTATCAAAATAGTGAGAGCATTAGCTGAGGTTTTTCACAAAATGGTGAGAGTATTGGTAGAGGTTGATCATAAAATAGAGAGAGTGTTCAAATAAAAATTACATAAAAAAGGGTCAAAGCATTAGATAATATTGATCTTAAAATTTTGAGAGTGTTGGCTAAGACTAATCTTAAAATGGTGAGATCATTGGCTAAGATTTATCTTAAAATGGTGAGAGATTTCAAACAAGGGTGGCTGAGCTAATCTCAAAAAACACTAAGCACTACCTACATAGTTCAAATTGACTTCAAGCCACTGTAGTTCATCCTATAATGGTGAAATTTGGGAAATGTTTGAAATAATTTTGGTATTTATAATCTCAAGTCAGTGGAGGATTACAATATACAAAATGGCCTAACTCATAAAATGGCAAGAGTGTGGCTTAAACATGCCTACAAAATGGCAAGAGCATTAAAACTTAAATTGTTTGAAAAATTGTGAGAGAATTTAAATAAGGATGTATAAACTAACCTCAAAAAACATTAAACACTTTATACATATTCCAAATGGACCTCAATCCACTGTAGTTCCACCTATAGTGGTGAATGTTGCGAAATGTTTCCAATGTTTTGGTGTTTTTAGTATCTTAACTTAATAAATAATTATGAGATACAACATGATATAAAATAAAAAAATGGTGAGAGAATGGCTAAAAAATACTCATAAAATAGTGATATTGTGGCTAAGGGGTGATTGAGCTGACCTCAATGTAAGTTGATTACTGCCTACATAGTCCTGAATGACCTCGAGTCATTGTAGTTATGCCTACATACAAAGGCATCTGACTAAAAACTATCTAGTTCAAGCAAAGGAAAATGGTAAGGCATGAAAACAATGATGTCAAGGTCATGTGGTAATACATGGTTAAAGGGGTTATTTCTAATTTACCCAAAGATAGTTATAATTAGGAAACATCAACAAAAGTTAGTGGTACTAATTTTCCCATAGGGGTTATAATTAGTAACACAGATAGGGATATATAGAATATAAAAATAAATGAAGGATGTAATTCTAGGACTATTACCAAACTAATTTCATTCAAACATTTATATCTAAAATAAATTATAGAAATAAATTTATCATCAACGACTAAACATGTTTGAAGTAAAAATGAATCAGAATCAAGGCGAAATAGTGGTAGGCAGGGGTTAGGTAAAAATAACTTGTTGGTAATTAGGCTAATGTATGGCGAAATGGTATAGGGTATTGTATAAAAAAATAGGTATAATGTGGAATGTTACATCTTAATTCCTCACTAAGAAAAATTACTTGATTATCTATGGATAATTATTACTAGTGATTTGATTTGATTATTTATAATTAAGTTGTAAGTCATATGTTGTTATGGGATAGTTAAATATTGATTTGGTTTCATGATTTAATTTCTATGAGTTAGTTTTATTGTATATTATTTACATTGTGATCATGTTGATTTATTATTTCAGTAGTATTTTATAATATATATGTTATGATGTTATGGACTAACTACCTTCTTGTCATGAGTTGGATGTAGGTGAGATTCATCCCTTAGATCATGAAGGAGGGAGAGCATCATCAGATAGGGTGACATAGATGGAGGTGTTGGAGGATGAAAAAATAGAAACTATAACCTTGAACAAACCATGTTAAATAGCACTCATTATATGCATAGTTTGAATAGTTAGCATTAGTACATTCTTTATGTTATATGCATTTAGATAATTGTATTTATGTGCATTCCAGTTCATTTTAAATTTGTATGTGGACTAATTCCCATGTTTTTTAAATATTAACCAATTATCTTTATGATATTTGGGA
The DNA here is from genome assembly GCA_037957365.1 of Torreya grandis. NCBI lineage: Eukaryota > Viridiplantae > Streptophyta > Pinopsida > Cupressales > Taxaceae > Torreya > Torreya grandis. The sequence continues at coordinate 142,258 of JARHVA010009270.1, forward strand.
ATATAATTATTTGGCTTTGACACCTTAATAGGTATAAATAACAAAAGATACAGATTAATCTATATAACATAGTAATAACACAATAGTATGTTATTATAATTAGGATTGGTGTATTAGTGCATGACTTACCATTTAAATAAATAAACATAATTTAATTTATAATTATCTCATTATCATTAATTCATAATGATTTTTACCTAAACTAATTTGGTAATTAAAAAACTATTTTTTTATAATTGGTAAATATATTGTATTAAATTATAATTTGAAAATAAAATAATAAATATATTTAGGAAAATTGAATAAAGAAAGAGTTATGGAAGATTTGATAAAAGTAGGATAAAAATTTAAAAAATGGGGGCAAACTTTAAGGTAAAAGGATATTAATAAGAAAGGAAGAAACAAAAGAAAGCATGGAAAATTAGAAGTTTTATTTAAAAAAAAAAAAGAAAAAAGAAAAAGAAAAGAAAAGAAAAGAAAGGTAAGACAATCTTAAAAAAACATAATTTATGTAAAAGAGAAAGATATAGATAAAAGTGGGGCATAATAGGAGAGCAGGGAGAAGGGAATAAGGAAAAGGAAGTAAGAGGAGAATAAGGAAATAAGATGGGAAAAGGATGAACTTTGTCTATATCGAGCCTTTTCGATGCCTTGGATAAGCAGGTTGTGTTATTCAAATTCTATGTAAATTATGGAGTTTTGTATTAAATTAAGGACTATGTATAGTGAATTATATTATCAAGATATTAGATTAGGTGGAGGGTGACCCAAGTTTTATAAATAATGAACTGAATAATGTAAACACATACACAATACAAGTCCATAAACAACCATTGAATTTTCAATTCATATCTTGCTTGATCATTGTATATGACTAGTGATATGAGATTTTATTTTAATAATAAACATAAAAAAATAAAAAATAAAATTGAATAAGACATATACCTAAGTGAAATGACTAAAAAAACTAATTTGTTCTTCATTTCTCTTACTAGCAGTGATGTTTACTATGTAATTAAATAATTATTTATGAAGGAATTCTCATACAGGATTCAATTTTATTTCTTGTAATTAATGTAAATTTAAGTGTCTGCATTGATTTCTCATGTAAACATACATTCTCATACAAGATTATTTCACAGGCCTATTTAATGTATATAGTGAACTATTATATATGGTTTGGTTAATGTGAAATATATACATATTTCAAATTATTTAATATGAACTATGATGAGATTACTTAATGCATATACGAATGTAAACATATATTGAAAATATATACAAATATACATTGTTACGATTATTTAAGAATGAAATATCATATGGGATTCAATTCTCATAAAATATTATTTATGAATGAATTCTCATACGGAATACAATTAAGCAATGTTACTTGGGTAATGGATTCATTTGTATTTATTCATATATATGAAGTTATCTTAATATTATACTTAATAAATATTGATGAAGTTATTTACTATTGTAAATATCATGTATAATAATTAAGTTATTGACTACCATAGAGTCAAGTATTGATGTATCTTGTTAGATATAAGGATTAATTCCTATTGAAAATTGAGATTTCCTGGAATATTTACTAAGCTATCACTATTGATAATATTGTGATCATATAATTACCTATATTATAGAGGAATATTAAAATCCATACAAAAATCTACTAGAGATGAAAAATAATGATCTATAAAGGTATAATGAGATAGCATCGTATATCTATGGTAATCTCTTATTATCATAGATAAATGTATGAAATTGAATTTATAGTGTACATGTATGTGTTTACCATGGATCCCATAATCTTGCTCACTATTACCTTGTGTACCATGAATTTTATTAGTGAGATTATGGTAATACAAATTTTCTTAGCGAGATGTTAGAATAATGAGTACAGGGATAACTTATTATATATTTTTATAATATGTCTAGTATCTAAATAGTATTTGTATACCAAATCATATTTGCATATGTAGCTATATAAAAATACCACATATAGTATTATTATATATAACTTATGATCCAATTATCTAAATTATAAATGATATACAACTTATCGATTATAATTTATCAATTATTAGTTTACTTGATTTAATTGGTATACAATTTCTAGTGGATGAGGGCTTCACCTCCAAAAAGTATTCTAATTCATTTATTAAGGGATTTGGGAATAGTAAAAAACACTATATATAACTTGATGAATTTTTCATGAAAATTTTAATATTTTTTAGAATCACATAAGTTTTCTTTTAGGAAAAAATGAAGAATACTATTAGTATGGCAGAACAATAGTTGTGTAAAAACCATATGTAGTATGTAGTATATGTTATGCAAGGTGCATAAAAATATAAAATGTTTAGATATGAGAGCATAGGTAATTTTATACATAAATAACCTACACACACACACACACACACACACACACACACACACACACATTAGCATGCATCCTTATTAGTATAGATTCTGACTATTATATTATCATAATTGTAGTGGTTTTTATATATGATGAAACTTAAGTGTATCAAATAATATAAATTTGTATATTTCAAATTAATTCTATGCGAAAAATGATATGAAAGACTATGTTGTCTAGATAACTTGTGTATGGATTTATATACATTTTGAATACAATAGGTTAAAAATCCATTTAGGTAAGGACAAAATCTATGAAAGAGTATTACATTGTTTAATCCCTTAGCTTATGAATATCATAAATACATTTTTTTAATAGTAAAGTTCTAATGATTATTGTAATTATATGGATTTCTTGATTAAGAAATATAAATAAATGTTGTTATAGTACCGTTAGATATTATGATGTGAAAACACTCATTTACAAGAAACATATCTATATATAGACTTTAATATTCTTATAAAATTATAATTTATATAGGTGTATTAGGTTATATGCTTATATATATAGTTTAATGGATTGTTAAAATAAACCATAGGGTTACAAGGGATAGGAAACTGTAACTATAGGAATAAAAACCTCCTAAAAATATAAAAATAGGTTTAAATGAATGAATATGTTTTCCAGAATACTAGTGACTTTTTTTATCATGACTGATTGTTGAAATTGAGTAGTGTGTACATAAATGATGAACTATGTTGTTATTTCTTGTCATATGATATATTGTATTTGTACTAATTACAAAAAATATTATTATGCAGTCTAAGCATAGATTATACCTAGTTGGTATAACTATATTTTTTTGTTTATTATTTGTGTGATAAATGATCTTATGGAGATTCATTTATATAGTTTATGGATTAAATGTATGCATTTTGATTATTCATGTCTTTATCATGTATTATGCTTATTAGTAGGAAATAATTTATATGAATATATTGGTTATATCTATGTTAACTAAATATCACATTACTGGTACTGAGTAAGTAGTGAGATAGACTTTACTAGCTTACTAACATTACAATATTAGATGAAGGTAATCTGATCAAGTGGTGTGTATGAAATTAGTTGATCCTAGAGATCAATAACTATTAAAAACTTTAGTCAAAGTAATGTTATTTAAATATTGTCATTTCATGTGTATGATTTACATGTTTGTGCAATATCATGTTAGAATGGATTTTTTTATGGTGCAATATATATTCTTTGAAATCATATAATGTATTGGTACTAGCTTGTCTCTTTGGATTCAAAAACCACCACTTTTTACTCATCCATGAAGGAAGGGACATTCCCTTATGGGGTATTGTGAAGGGGATCAATGGTACGTGGTTGGTGTGGAAAATCACTTAAATGATGTTCTCCTTCCCCATAATATTACTTATTTGGAGATGACACATGACATTGCCATAGATACTAGAATTTGGGGAACTCATGGGTTGTGGAGGCTTGTATCTTGTACATTTTATTATATTTATTATTATTTAAGAATTATTATTATGAGATGTAATTATTTACTTATTGTACATTTGATAGTAGTGGATGTACATTTGTACGATCTATGTCTAGATATATGTAATTACTTTCTTTATGATATGTTTCACATGATGATAATGATCAGTGATAGATAGATGTCACATGCTTATTTTACAGTTAGTTTATTTTGAATAGTTTATATGAATCACTAAATATATTTTCATGGTAAATTCTAATAAATAATATATTGTTTTAGATTAAGGTAAAAATAGGTTTTGAAGGGGCCACAAAACCCTATACATCAGAAGAGAGATAAACCTTAAGTACAACCAGGTTAAAAAATAGCCTGGAACTGGCAAAAGCAAGACCAGATTAACCAGGAATCTGAAAACAACAGTCAAGAGCTGGACAAACTATTAATATTTTTTTTTACAAGACCGAAGTTTCATATCTAGAGGGGGGACCAAAGGCTTAGACTTCTTCCTCTTAACTGCTGTCCAACCATCCTCTACCTTAGCTACCTCAGTAACCCAGTCCTCAGAAGGCCATGATCCATGAAGTCCGAGGGCCATCGATGCCTCAACAAAATCCTTTCGAGAACTAGCCAAATTTTGGCTCCTAGGAGAATGCTTCAAAATAGGTGGAGGGACCACCACCTCCTCAGTAATCAGTTCAGAGAGATCACATAATCCAATCTCCACAGTACCTTCAACAAGATCTGTCTCCAGTGGAGTCTCCTGATCCATCGATTCAGAATGGATACTCTTTTCATTCTCATTCTCTGAATCAGTCAAATCTTCCTTGGGTTGTTTAGAAAAATAATGTTCATGATCATCTTGAGACCACCAAGAAGGTGATCTTCTGGATTTGGATTTCCCTGTCGTACACTGGGCTGTAACATGCCCCGTTAGGTGACATTTTTTTCATTGAAAAGGTAAACCTTAAAAATCTAACATTTGCATCCAAGAACCCCTAGGGGAGTCCAAACAAATCCCCTTAGGAAGGCCCTTAGAAACATCCACCTCAACCATTAGGCGTGCATAGGTCGAGTGGTAAAACTCCCCTATAGCATTTCTGATGGTTTTAAACACCGATACATGCCATAGATGTATTGGTAAATTAGGGAGCCGAACCCAGACAGGGATCTTGTTGAAGGTTTCTGTGAGAGGATTGAAATCCATATGCCACCGTTTGGCCATAAGAGGGTATTTACCCTGCCATAAAAAATTACTATTGGACAGAATAGTCCTCCTGTCCTTAGAGTTTTGGAATAAAGCTAAAAAAAAACCTTTAACACATGGGTATATTTCAACATTTCCATCAATCAGTGGCAGCCAGGTATTGGAGATCCAGCCATGTAGATCTGCAAGAGAGGGCTAGTAGCCATGAAATCAAAAAATAGCCCCATACTCTAAAAAATATTCTACCCAAATAAATATTGCTTCAACTGTATCAGGATCTAGATTTACCCTAACAAGATTTAAAGCACTTACTGGTGAAATGCACAAACTCCCAGCAGAAGCTTGATGTTTTGTGTCATGTATTTCAGCTTCAAAAGTAGCCACATCTGCATAAGTTCTTCCCTTTGAACCAGGGATAGAACCAATAACAGGGGATCCTTTTGCTATATTCATAACTAGAAAAGAACCCCCTTCCATAGAATAATGGGCAATCAGGATCCTTTCCCCATTCACAGGTGGAGTCCCTTTCATAGCATAAGCCGCGGCCACACTAGCCACCGGATCAACAGCTACCTGGTTCAAGATTTGGGTTCGCACTCGCGCATGCGCGTGCTCGGCATTCAAATTCTCCATCTTAACAATAATAAATAATATATTGTTTATATATAAAAAAATCATGTATTTCTAAGTGGCTCCTAGTGGGGATGTTACATGTGGTATTAAAGCTGTAGTTCAAATTCTAGGACCTAATGAGTCCACTACAATTTTTATATCCTTATATTTTTTAGAAAGGAGAATGGTGAAAGATAGAGGATTTAGATAGGATATTTTAAATGTTAATGACAATAACACTTATTTTTATCCTAATTAATTTACTACTAAGCAAGTGACAAAGTTAGATTAGGTTTTTTCAGCCATGAATGAAACTAAGCATCAAATGTCAGACTTGGAGTAGGAAGTTCATGACCACATAGAGAAAGAATATCAAGATGAACATGAAGATAATCCTTTTGATCAGGAAAACCCCTAGGATGCAAGAGAATAGGTAGTATTGTACTAGTTAAGTGAAGTGTATTTTGGACTTGTGGTGCAGAAGCTTGACACACCATGATTAGAGTTGTGAGAATTATTAGATCCTCATGTATGGCTTATCTAATATTGTAGGTAATATACATCCATTATTCTTGTAATTATGTTTACCCATGTGGATGAATTCTACTTTTGATCAAATAATTTAATCCCTTAAGTTTGTATTTTTTATTTTGACTCCTTGAGCAAGGTCTTTCCTCCTTTGCTAGGTAGGCATTAATTTGTTTTATTCAAGTTACACTGAAAACTAAATAGTATCTATTAAAGATCTTATGTCTAATTTACCTAATAACCTATTTAATTGAATCATATAATGTGTGGAACATCAAGATAATAAAAGGAAATTTTGGAAAGGATAAGGCATAATCATATGTGACCCATTTTATGAAGATATGAGGATTGATAGTTGATGCTATGAAATGTTGTGTGGTCCATTGATTATGTACACTTAGGAATAGGCATACCCTATTAAATTTTTTAAAATATTGGCTTATCAAGTGTCTTGGTGGTGATCGTTATATATGATGTTTAAGTAGGCTAGTGCATAACGTAGTTCCTGAGTCATGAATAAGAGATTCATACAATACTTTTGATCACTTAGATTGAACACCTCGATAATGATTACATTCTTACTTGGTAATTAAGTCACCTTCACCATTTGTGTTTTATGATGTGTATATTCAAAAATCATGGGATGCTTCTCACTTAAGAATATGTGCATTATAAATAAAATTTTGTGTCTTATATATAACAATCCTAGGGTATAGAAATCCTTAAAAAAAATCTTATGGATTGGCACCACCTAGTGCAGTGGAAATTCTCCTTATAGTGGAGTGTAGTTATGTGGACTAGGAAGAGGTTTGCTCATGAAATGGAAGTACATAGGTTTATGTGAACTAGGAAGAGGTGTCATCTCACATAGATTAGAGATGATATTTTACTCTCTCACCCTCCTTTGAAATAACTATAAGTCACTGAGTGGATGCATATTTTCATGATGTTGCTTAAGTGTTCCCTTAATCAGAAACTTGTTTCTGAAATGTTGTTTTCATAATATTCCCTTTAGTTCATGGGATATTGTCTTATACTTATTATTGATAAATAATTTTTAGTAGTGGAATTTATTGATTCATCTATGTGGTTAATAATTTTCCTTTTGATTATGTAAATATGTTAATATATTACAGTTATAGGTTTGATAAGTGTGTATGGATTTTGGCAACTTGGGTTGTAGTATTTTATTCATACCATGAGAATGGTATTTAAGAGTTTCATTGTGAGATCATAATTTACTAATTTCCACTTGTGTATTTTTAGAGTCACATTTTCCAGTGCTAAATAATCTACACTTGTGATCTTTGACCACGTGGAGTGGCAAACCTTGAATTTATATATTGATTATGATCATTATGAATAATTCACACTTGATTAGGTTTATATTATTATCATATATCTTATAACATGTTTTAATGAGTCATATATGTACCTTTTTCCTAGATAAAGTATGGAATAAGATGTGTAGAACATCTTGTTAGTCTAAGGAGTTGAGATAAGAATATAACTTGTTATGTAACTAGCTAAGAAATAAAGGAAGCATTGTTTTGCATGTTCCCTTTCTAAGGTTTCAAGGATGGTGTGATCCTTGGAATTTGTTTTCTATGTTAATTTTAACATTATTTACTCCTAACTAATAATATAGAATAGATAGGTTAGATATGAAATTTGGTACTAGTTATGTTTGAATAATGGTAACTTAATGTAATTATGGAATGATTGTATACTTTTTTTTTTGATTTATAGTAATACATCTTGAATTATTTAGCATATATCATTACACTCTAGGATCTATTAGTATATATTTGTGATTAATGAATCCATGTGAACATTTTGGATATCATTAGGTCAAGAAGACCTAAGGGATGAGTGGTGAATTATGAACATGATTATTAAAAGATAGGAGTGGATCCTAGTTAGTCTCACATTGACTTGGTAGTTACTGGGTTTGGATCTAACAAGGGGAACATGTCAAATCTAGGATTTAACAAGTGGGACTTGTCAAATTTAGTCATATGGTTATATGCTTGTATAATAAGGAATGTTTATTCCTTAATTTAGTATACATTTAAAGTGTATTATTTCCATTTCCTATTCATTATCATACTTATTGGGAGCTACATGGAGTAGAGGTAGTATTGAAGTGTTATTAAATTTATATGGAGTAGTGATGGTATTGACTTATACAAATTGATTTTATTATGTTCTCTAAACACTTTTGTCCAGAATGAGAAAAACACTCTTTAGGTTAGAGAAATGTGTAGAGGGGATGTGAGGCTTTGTGAAACTCTCCATGACCATTTGTTTTTGTATTTTGTGATGATTTCAAGTGCTTATAGTTGAATATTAAATTTGGGAAGTCAAAAAAACATTCACTAAGATATGTGAAACCCTTCGAGGTGTTATAAGTGGTCAATATTATAGTGTATAGGCTTGAATTGCCACCAAACCTTACTCTATTTCATAATGTCTTCCATGTTAATTATCTTAATAAGTATATAGTTGATCCATCAAATGTGATGGATTTGAATGTTTTATAGATTTTGGACCCCAAGGTGGTCATGGGAGAACCAATCAAAGTAATTGAAAATCATAAAATTCATTTGTGTAATATGAAAATGTCACAGTGTAAGGTCTTTTAGGACCAATACTTTGAGTATAGTGATACTTGGGAGGACTATGATGTGTTCTTCAATCAATTTCCATATTTATTTGCTTGAAATGATTATTGATACTATATTATTTTTTTACAAAATAATATTTTTAATTCAAAACTTATGTTTGAATAAGTGTCATCGGGACTATGATCAACTTTAGGGTGAAATTATTTTACATCCTGATTCTTTGCTAAGTAAGCTTACTTGATTATATGTGGATATTTTTTATAGGTGATTTTATTTTATTATTACCAACTAAGATATAATTAATATGTTGTTATGAAAATTTCAATATTTCTTTGGTTTCATGATTTCATCACTATGATTTAGTTGTACTGTATATTCTTTAAATTATGATGATGGTGATTCATTATTTTAGTAGTATCTTATGATATATAAATCACAAAGGTATGGACTAACTACATTATTTTTTTGAGTTGGATACATGTGAGATTCATTCTTTAGATCATGAAGGAGGGATAGCATCATCATAGATGGTGATGTAGATGGATATTTTGGATGAATACAAAATAATGGCTAGAACCCTACACACACCATGTTAAATAACACTCATTACATGCATATATTTAAATTTTTAGCATTAGTACATTCTTTAGTTATCTTCATTTAGATAATTGTATGTGTGTGTGTGTTAGTTTAATATAATATTTGTATGTGGATTAACCCCCATGTCTCTAAATTATTAACTAGTTATCTTTATTATATTGGGGAATATCATTATTTGGTTTGAACACCTTAAAAGGTATAGATTAAAAAAGACATGTATAATCTGTACAACATAGTAATAACAAAATAGTACATTTTTATAATTAGGATTAATTATTAGTGTGTGACTTACCATTTCAATAAAGAAACGTAATTGAATTTATAATTATCACATTATCATTAAGTATTAATGATTATTTACCTAAAATAAGTTGGTAGTAAATAAACTAATTTAATTATAATTAGTAAATATATTGTATTAAATTATAATTTAAAAAAAATAATGGATATATTTATAAAAAGTAAATAAAGTAGGAGTTAAAGAAGATTTGAATAAAATAGGATAAAACACAAAAACAATAAAAAGGGAAAGCTTTAAAGGAAAATTATATTAATAAGAAAGGAATAATGAAAATTAAGTGTGGAAAATTAGAAGTTTTAGGAAAAAAGTAAAAAATAACAAGAAAAGAAAAGGAGGACAATCTTTAAAACAAACTATTAATTTATGCAAAAGAGAAAGATAAAGATAAAATGGGGGTGCAATAGGAGAGTAAGGAGCATGGAAAAATGAAGAGGAAGCAAGTAAGAAGAGAATAAGGAAGTAAGAGGGGAAAAAGAGGAACTTTATCCATATCTAGCCTTTTTGACACCTTGGATAGGTAGGTGGTGTTATTTATATTATGTGTAAATTAAGTTATGGTGTTTTTAATTAAATTTAAAAAAGTGTATAGTCAATTATATTATGGAGATAACTAATCAAATGGAGGGTGATCTGAGTTTTATAGATAATGAACTAAACATTCTAAACACAGAAAGAATAGAACTCCATCAATAACCATTCAATTTTCCAATTCATAACCTGCTTGATTATCATAGATGACTAGTGGGATGAGATTAAATTTTTATCATAAACGTAAAAAAATATAAAATAAAATTAAAATAGACATACACCTAAGTGAATAGCCTAAAAAAATTAAACTAATGTTCATTTATTTTATGGGTGATGGAGTTCACCATACATTTATCCTACTATTCATTTATTTTACTAGTGGTGATGTTTACTATATAGTTAATCAATTATTTATGAATGAATTCTCATATAGGATTCAATTGTATTTATTGGAATAATGCACATTAAGTTTGTATTTTGAATTCTCATGTAAACATATATTCTCATACAAAATTATTTCAATGGACTATTTAATGCATATAAAAGACTATTGTATATGCATCGTTCAATGTGTGGTAAATGCATATTTCAACTTATTTAAGAGGAACTATGATGAGATTACTTAATGCATATACATAAGTAAACATATATCTAGAATGTATATAGATGTACGAGATTCAATTCTCATATTGCTGAAGTTAGCTTAATAATATAATTAAGAAATATTGATGAGGTTATTATCCATTAGAAATATCATGTACAATAATTAAGCTATCGATGAAAATGGAGCCGAGTATTGATGTATCTTGTTATATATAAGGATTACTACCTATCAAACATTGATATTTCCTAGAATATTTACTAAGATATCACTTTTGAAAATGTTGTGATCATATAAGCACTTGCATGATATAAGAATATTGAAATATACATAGTGATCTAGTAAGGATGAAAAATAGAGATATATAAATGTATAATGATATATCACTATGCATCTATGTAAATATCTTATTATAACAAACAAATGTACTAAAATCACATTTATAAATTACATATATGCATTTAACATGGAGACAATAATCTCGCTCATTATTACCATGTGTAACACGCATTTGCTTAGTAATATTATGGCAATCAAACATTTCCTAGCAACAATTTAGAGTAATAATTACATTTATAACTTATTATATACTTTTATAATAAGTCTACTATATAAATGATATTTTTATACTTATGAGTTGAATATTTGTATACTAAATGATATTTGATATTTGTTATTGTATACTTATGATATTTGAGTAACTAAAGGATAATTATATACTAAATGATATTTTTATTTATGTAAATCTAAAAATGCCACATATAGTCTTATTATATATAACATATGAGGTGATTGTGGAAATTATAAATGATATACAAATTATCAGTTATAATTTATTAGTGATTAATTTCCTTAATTTGATAGTAAATGGTTTCTAGTGGATGAGGGCTTCACCTCCATAAAGTATTCTAATTAATTTAGTAAGGCTTTTGGGAAAAGTATAAAACCATATATAGAACTTGATGCCTTTCTCATGAAAGGTTGAATATTCATTAGAATCACACAAGTTTTCTTTTAGGAAAAAATGAAGAATATTATTAGTATGGTAGAACAATATTTGTGTAACAAAACATATGTATTATGTAGTATATGTTATGTAAGGTGCGTAAATATATGAAATTTGTCTATATGATAACACATGTATTTTAATACATATATAGCCTATATATACACTAGGATACATGATTATTAGTATAGATTTGGACTAGTATATTTCCATTGTTTTAGTGGTTTGTATATTTGATGAAACTTTAGTGTATCAAATAAGATCAATTTGTATATTTATAAACACTTCTATGTGAACTGTGATACAAAAGATTATGTTATTTGGAAAAATTATGTGCAAATTTATATAATTTTTGAATATAGTAGGTTAAAAATATATTAAACTAGGGACAAAAACTATGGAGTATTACACTGTTGAATCCCTTAACTTATAAAGAGTGTAAATATATTTTGTTAACAAGGAAGTTGTAATGATTGTTGAAAACATATGGAATTCTTGATTAAGAAATATAAATGAATGTTTTTATAGTATAGATACATGTTATGATGTGAAATTACTCATATATAGGAAAGATATCTATATATAGACTTCAATATTCTTATAAAATTATAATGTATATAGGTGTATCAGGTTCTATGCCTATATATATAGTTTAATGCATTGTGAAAACAAATCATAGGGTTAGAAGGGATAGGAAACTATAATTATAGGAATAAAAATCTCCTAAAAATATAAGAAGAGGATTAAATGAATGAATATGTTCTCCAAAAGACTTGTGACTTTTTTAATCATGACTAGATATTGAATTTGACTAGTACATACATAAATTATGGACTATGATGTTATTACTTGTCTGAGCATAGATTATACATTGTTGGTATAAATTATATTTGTTTGCTTATTATTTATATAATAAATGATATTGTGGAGATTCGTTCATATGTTTGATAGACTATATTTATGCATTTTGATTATTCCTATGTGTGACATGTTTTACACCCTTTTCTAGAACATAGTTTGTATGAATCTATTGGTTATATTTATGTTAACCAAATCTCACATTGTGAGTACTGAGTAAGTAGTGAGATAGAATTCACTAGATTATTAGTATTATAATGCCAAATGAAGGTAGTTTGATCTAGTGGTGTGTATGAAATTGACTAATCCTTAAGATCAATAACTATTAAAATTTTTGGCCAAAATAATGTTAGTTAGACATTTTAATTTCATGTGTATGATCTACATGTCTATGAAATATCATCTTAGTACACTTCATGTTATTATAAATATTATAGCACATAGGTACTATCTTGTCTCTATAGGTTCCTGAACTATCACTACCTACTCATCCATAAAGGGATGGATATTCCCTAATGGGGGATTATGCATGTGATTGATGGTCCATGGTTGTTGTAGATAAGCACTCAGATGATTTTATCCCTCCCAAACATAGTAATTATTTAGAGATGACACTTTATATTCTTATAGATACTAGAGTTTGAGGAATTTATGCTCTATGAAGACTTGTATCTTGTATCTTGTATCTTATACATTGTATTGTATTGTATTGTATTATGGAGTCATTATTATGATGAGATGTAACTATTTAATTATTGTACATTTTATAGCAGTGGTTGTATGTTTGTACCAGCCATGTATAGATATCTATAATTAATTTCTTTATGATATGTTTCACATGGTGATAATGATTAGTGATGGATAGATGTCACATATTTATCTTACATTTGGCTTATTTTGAATGTTTTATAAGGATCACTAATTAGATTCTCATTGTGAAACCTAATAAAATTAATTATATATATATATATATATATATATATATATATATAATTCATGTATTTATAAGTGCATCCAAGCGGGGATGTTACATTGCATAAAATAAATGATCATTGTAGACAACAATTTGAGTCCCTCAAGCATAAAATTGTTTGAGGTGAATAATGTTCATAAATTCATTAAGTTCATATCCTTATGGTGTGGTAAGTTTGTACGCTTCAAAATCATAGTTAATGATAACTACATAAGACCCTGACTAATTATGTTGAAACTTTCCCTTCTTCTTTGTCTATGCATTGACATTTTTTTATTTATTTTTTAATATAAGGTCTCCAATCTTGAATTCTTGATGCTTAATGCACCTATTGTTTTGGCTTCATAATATGTTTTAATATGTTTGAAAGTTGTTCAAGGTGACTATGTGATTTCTATAAACTATAGCTATTGAAAGTGATCTAATATATAGTCCTGATCATTAATGATGTGCCATAGTGAAATCTAGAGAAAAGACAATTCAACGTCAATAATAAGAATGCCTATAGTTCCATAAATAAGTGAATATAGGTTAAATCTTATTGTAATACAAAATGTGGTATAGTTTTCTTAGAGGGAATTAAACAACTAGAATGATAATATGACCATAATAATTGAAAATATTCTTTAGAATATTGACAATGGTTTTGTTAGAATCCTAAACTTGGTTTTTACCTTACAAGTAATAAGTGATAGACAAATGTTGTTTGATAGGGTATTGTGTACAAAGTGGTTTCACATATTTTTTAAAATGATCCTTCATTATCAAATATAATGTTAGAGGGTATACCATAAAATAAAATGAGATAGTTAAATATAAATTTGGATATCTTCATACCATTTATTTAAGTGTGAGGAATGGCTTCCACCCACTTAGTGAAATGTTTGATAGTAGTGTTAGAGGTTTAGGTTTCAGCCTACCTAGGCAATGGATTATTCAGTTCCTTTTTCTCAACCCTATTTTAACATGGGAATGAACCTAATTTGTGGGTTACCTAATCTTGTGTAAGACATTTAGGATTTTTAATGAGGCTAGATCCTCAGATTGTTCATTATAGTTCTCACCTAATAATTAAATAGATTGGGATGAAAAAAGTGAATTAATTTCTTGATTTAAACCTACACTAACATGTGGTGATGCACCATGAATTCATTTATCCACTCTAAATATAGACACTTTTATGACTAATAGTGAATCTAATTAGGACAAGAACTAATCATATTCTATGACATGGTTACAAGCATTAGTATTTTATATGAAGGCTAAAAATAAACCTACAACTTGAAGGAGAAAAGGAGATATGTTTAAAAAAAACATTATGAACTTATGACACTCCAAGCAAAACCTCACTAGCCAACACTTCACACAACTTGTAATAAACCAATAGACCTAAATCAAGGTACATGAAGTACATAAAGATGATGAATAGTAAACATAAACTCTATAAATCAAATTTTAATAAATCATATTTAGTAGTCAACTAGAATCTGAGATGTCTTATATTTCATCAAAAGAGTTTTAAAAAATTGTTTTGTCATAGTTTTGTTATATCAAGATAAGGGATTCAAATCAAAAGTTCAAAGATAGTATTTATAGGAAGAAATAAGGTAAGAGAGAGAAATTATCACTGAAGGGGTCATTAATGAGACCAGTTCCACTCAGAATAACCACCACCACTATCCTTCTTAAGCATTCCCCTATATTAACGTCATTGTATCTTTCTCTAGCATGATGGACAATGTGAAGATCTATAATAGTTATAGGAAGTAATCCCCACCACCATATAAATATTATCAATCTCCTCTACATTAGTGCTCATCACTATCTTCCTCAACCATCCTTGATGTTCTTTTTGACATTCCTTAGGTACTCAACATTCTACCATTGCTTCTAAATTTCTAATATAGATCTATTATGGATGAAAAATAATCACCATATTGGTAACTATATGGTCATGATTTCAAATTAAGATCCATAGGCTAGGTCCTCTTCAATTTAAGTGAGGCATAAAACCTACATCTACAATCTCTTAGAAATATTTATAGGGATTTAATGGCATTAGATAGCTTTGTAGGGTCTTCTCCTGGTAATGTAGATCATGTTTGATCTTGAATTTATGTATTTTACCTAATTAGGATGATGAGATACTTTATCCAACATGTTTTCATTCATGACATCCTCTTAAAATATTTTCCTTGCTTCAACCTAAATTTAGTTCATTCTACATTTAAAGTCTCCAAATTTTGACATTCGATATCAACCATCAATCTCGATCTGGGATTATCACATTATGCCAACTATCAACTCCTCATTAATTCTATAGAATACTACTATAATATATTTGACCCCTTGACCTCATGTAAACCATATATATCCCTTTATATGAATTAATGTGAGCTATAGGTCTTCTACTAGTTTAATGCACTTAAAACACTTGTCACCTACACATTTCTTCTTAGGATTAAATGACCATTTGACCCATCTATCGACATTATATCTAATTTATATGATGTATTACATATCAATTATCTAACTAGATCCACTTATTTTTGTTTTCATGATGCACTATTAGATCTCTATTAATTTATGAAAAATATTGACACTAATCATTGATGCATTTATGTTGACTTTTTGACTTAATTCTCACTATGAATTATCAATTCATGATTAAATGCATGCCATTAGATCTTTGGGACCCACTTAGTCATTATATCAAAACTTAATATTGGATATTAGCATAAGCTCTTGTGATCATGACACTTGTCATTTGCACATTCATCTTTAGAACATTTAAATTCAAATAGCTATTTATCGTAGCTTTAAATTGATATCCCCATGCATGTTTCACTCTACAAGTCTAACTTTAATGGCTTATATCTTGAGATATAAATATCATCAAAACATGAAATTTATAAATCATGGTCTAGGCATAAATAACTACATGTCCATGTAATCTTTTGACTTTGGTCAAATTCTTAGGTGCATTTACAAATTGTGCAATCGAACTAATCTATTTGCTTTTGCATGACATGTTGATTATGGTTTAGCTCTTCTATGATTTTATAAGAACTTTCAAGGCTCAAAATGAGTTTTTGAGACCTTTGAGACCTATTTTATGTCCATGAAGTTCATGATCACCATGAGAACCTACTAATCCTCAAATTTTGACAAACTAAACATTAATTTTACATAAAGTGTTTTAAAATATTTACAAGCTTCATGTGATGTTAGGACCACTCACTCCATCTAGAAATCTTGGTCAGATCATTAATTCAAGTAAAATATTTGTATGTGGGCCAAAGTAGTGAACATTATTTGTAACCCAGCTAACTTGAGCATCATGCTAGTCATGGAACCTAGAACTTGATCAATCTTGCTCATGATGACTAAAAACATGAATTATTACCTAAAAAAGGATTATGATACTCCCCATTGCATAAAATTTTATTCTACTTGTATGGGTTATGAGGGAAGGGCAACCAATTTCTGCTTGCGAAACAAAAATTGCATATTCTAGGCATTTCCTTACCCAAGAGTGTGCATATGTAAACATTTTGGGCTAAAATTACCCAATTATAATGATATAAGAGGATATGGTTTTGACAATAAAGTGCCCACTAGCTAGACCATCATGGAATTCCTCAGGCAACTTGTCTATTTGGCATGATTTCACACATCTCAAAATCATGCCTCCTATGTCTCTCTTAAAAATTACTCCATCTATCATGACATAAGCTATACTTTGCAACCTAAAGTGCCTTATATTTTCACTATATATCCCTATAGGACATCATATTGACTCAATAAATCTTATTATATCATGTGTCTAACTAAAAGGTGTGTTGTCTATAGTTTCCTATTAGCTATCATAGACTACCAATAATTGACCGTTATCTCATTTTACCTCTTTTATAAGATTTTCACATAACCCTCTACCCATTACAAGTTTTTTAACTCCAAATTCAAGGTCATACTCCAAGCATTTTTTCACCCTTCCATCTCTTTTCTCATTAAGGTCTATGTTGAGTATGAACTCTTTAATACTTGGGTGTACCACCATGAGTATGATCTTACTATTGGAGACCATGTGAATAAATTTATTCAAACCTCTCACTAATGCAATAACATGTTTATATAAAAATTTATACCTCTCCTCTTACCTCTTTAAGGATTGAATAAATAAAGCAATAGGTTGTTCCAAACATTGCTCATTCTTTTGCATCACCATGGTATAGATTGTATCCAACGTAGAGAAGGCATTTATGTAGAATTATTTATTAAAATAAAGATTAAGAAGTTTAATGTCATGATATATGGCCTCATTGATGGTCTGAAAACTCCTCTTACCTTATGTAGTCCATGCAAACTCCTTACATTCTCTAAACATGTGAATAAGAGCCTTGACTAGCTCTGCAAAGCCCAAGATAAATCTTCTTATAAAATTAATCATCCCTAAGAAACTTTGTAGAAACTTATAATACTTGGGAAAGGGTAAGTACAATATGGAATCAAATATTTTAGGATCTATGGAAAGACCATCATTAGAAACTACATGGCCTGGTAACCTACCCTCATGAACACCAAATATACATTTTTTAGGATTCAATGACACACCAAATTCTCTGCATCTTTCAAATACTAACCTCAAATAAGTAAAGTGGTCAACTATGTCCTTTGAGATAAATATTTATGTCATGTAGGTAGATTAACACCATGTCATTTATCAAACCTTGAAATGAAACATCCATTACCCTCTACAAATTTTCTCCAGCATTAGATAGTCCAAACAACATTTTCATATATGCATAAGTGCCCCACTTTGTGGTCAAAATAATATTATGCCTATATTATTCCTTGAGAATAATTTTATTATAACCAAAGTAACCATCAATAAATGAGAATAATTGAGAATATACCACATTTTAAAGAATTTGATCCATTAAGGGTAGTGGGTAATGGTTGATTAGGGACAATTTATTGATGTCCCTAAAGTTAACACATAATTGTATTTTCCCATTATTCTTACTCACTAGAAAAAGGTTTTCTACCTATGAGGAATGTTTAATGGGTAATATTATCTTTGATTAAATCAAATTATATATCTCCCTTCTCATCAAATCCTCCACTTTTGGCTTGATATACCTTTATTTCTACCTTACTAGTTTTGTTTTACTCTCTAGTTTAATGGTATGTTGTGCAAGTTTGGGATCAAAACCCTTAAAATACTTGTACTCCTATGAAAATATATCAAAAAAGTATTAGAATAAAACAAAAAAAATAGATCTATCTTCTAATGTTCTAATCTTTCCTAACTTCAATGATTTATCTTTAAAGATCTCTATCCTTTCATAGTGTTCCTCTTTTGCTAAGTTACATGCCTTGCCTCTTCTCACTTGGTCATCTTCTTTGAAAATGATTTTTTAAATAACCTTAGGCATATTTTTATATCTTAGATAAAATATTTTATCATCATACTAATGTTTTAATTTTTTTTAATTCTTATGGAATAATTCTACCTCTTGTATTATAAATTATAAAATTTGGTCATCATTATCAAACAACTGCCAACTCACCTCATTGTTATGTATAGTTGGCCTACATATGACCTTGATATTGTATTTAATTTGGTTTCCTTTTACTCCTTATATTACCTCATACTGAACTCTAATGGTTGTAATCATGTCTATATATTAATTTTCCTCTTTTGGTAAGGATTATATATTAAATGCTAATAAGTTCTCTATGAAATACCATACACGACACTTATAATTTATCAAATGATGGTTCTTAACTATACTTATATCTATCACATTTTACACAAAAATATCACTATAATCCTTGAATTGAAGGAGTTTGACACCTCTTCTTCTTTCCTCTTACAAACCATGTAAAAGAGCCTCATATTAATCTATGTTTTAAGTGAAACTAAATCAAAATCTTACAATTGAATAGTACTTATAATCTATGGGTGAAACTAGCGTGGACACAACTCCAATACCATTATTTTACCTTTAAAAATTAAATAATAAATTACATAAACCATCTTACTCTTGAGTGGTGCTATTTAGGCAAGGTATATCAACACCTTCCTCATGCATACAATACACCCCTTAGCCTGCTTCTTCAATATTAGTGTAGGAATCAAATCCATGATTATGAATTTCCCATTCATAAAATTATAGGTATAAAATGACTTAAATATGGTCATTAGGATCTTTCTCACTAGAATTTTCACCCTACTCTACTCTAATATGGTATATTTGACATTTGCAAGGTTAGGCATATATGTCTCTAGATGGAACCTAGAGATAGGTTCTGACCTAATAGTGACCCTAGTCCCATATATGGTCCTAAAAACCATGTAATACCAGTCAAAGGATAAATATTCCCCTATTTTTGTTGTAAATTACCTAGATAGACATAGGGCTAAATATGGGGGTAGGTCTATAACCACTACATCCTGAGTGATGACATAATTTGGGTAAGCTATCAATGTGATCTTAAGATATTTCAATATACCTACTATTTTAATGGGGGAACCGTCCAACTAGAGAACACCTTTTTAATTATGCACATACTTAAGCTCAAGATTATGCACTATGTATTTAGGCATAACTGATGTTAAATCTCCTAAATTTATCATATAATTGTGAAATAAGTAGTCCCCTATGATGATTAACAAATAGAAAGGAGGATTTTTGACAACATTAGGGATAAACAATATTATGAAATTGATCATGAATATGAACTTTATTTTAACTAAACTAACTACTATTGGTAAAGGTAATGTTCACCTTATCAGCTATCTCATTTACATGAGGAAAATTGGAGAGCTCTTGTTGAATGATGCTTCTACTTTTGTCCAAGATGTTGAAGTATTTATTGAGTTACAAGATATTTAGAAACTATATTTGAAGTGGTAGGATATTGAATGACTTGTGGAGGTGTTGCATAAGCCTTAGGCTACCCTAAATTGTCATCCAACATCCTCCTCTTAGCCCTTGTATTGACTACAACTTGTTCATCTACCCTTTGTGTTATCTACCCTTCTCTACCCCATGTTTACTACTATATGCTCAAATGTATGATCCCCTTATTGAAAGTTTATGCACATGGTGTCAATCGGTGCTTTACTCATGCTCACTTTTTATTGAATTTGAGCTTCAAATGGTGTCAAGGTAGGCATATTACCTTGATTTATTGGAAGTCCCTATGGTGGAAGAAGTATTGTGTCATATTCTTAAATTGAAGGATTATGATGCCGACTAGTTTCTTGATACATTTATCCACTTATAACCATTACCATCTCATTGGAATACCCTCTTGATTTCTATTGACCCTCTTGTGTAAGGTTATTTTGTGTGGGCTCTTGAGGTACTTGTAGTTATGGAATTGTAACTATTATTAGATCTACCTTAAGGTATGACCTTAGTC
The DNA here is from genome assembly GCA_037957365.1 of Torreya grandis. Lineage (NCBI taxonomy): Eukaryota > Viridiplantae > Streptophyta > Pinopsida > Cupressales > Taxaceae > Torreya > Torreya grandis. Next base: position 163,411 of record JARHVA010009270.1, read on the forward strand.
TCATTGATCTGATGGATAAGGGGGTGTATTGTAGAATTGAGAAGGGTATTGGGCTTGGAATGGACCTTAGTATGACCTATATGAATGTTTTTTATGTCTCTCTATAGCCACTAATTTATTATTTTGTGCCTTCAATAAGCTCTCAATCCTCGTAAATCTATCCACATGTCTATCATCAAGTTAGGATTGGTTATTTTGAGTGGGAAATGGAGAAATGGTAGGTGGGGTTAGATAAATCTTATAAAAAAGTGACATGAGAGGTCTTGGTATGAGTTTGCCTACTTGTATCAAACAATTTTCTATCCTTTTAAATATCTCATAAGCCCCAAGTAGAGTTGTACCACCCATAGATTGGATCATGATTGTAATGTCTGAATGTAATTATATCAAATAGTAAATAAAATAATAACTGGGTATGGGTTTAATGATGATAGGGATCCTATCCTGAGTCTTTTAGAATTTATAGTTGAAATCAACCATAGATTCTTGGGATGCACTATTGATTGAGGTGAGTTATTTAACAAGTGACACGTGGTCACTTATATCCTCAAAATGTTTACATAAACACCTACCAAACACATCTTAACTATTAATTGAGGTAGGATATAGACCCCTATACCCTTTTAGGGCTTTACCTTTTAAGGATGTGGATAGTAGTCTCATGGCTATATAATGTCATGTAATGTTGTGTATTGAACAAAGTTTTACAATGTCATCTATGTGCTCTAAATGGTTGGTGTGTTTTTATCCTATAAATTATGATAGACTCTTCAAAAATATAGTATGGAAATCATCATGTTGTTGAATTTTAAGAGGGTTGCCACCATTAAAGGGGATGAAATCTTGAATTATGGGCCTTGTCATTTGCATAGTGGGGGTTATACTAATGAAAAAAATAGGATAACTAGGAGATGAATATTAATTTTTGGGATAATGATCTATCATATTGAATATTGCTCTTTTATATGAAGTAGAAGGTAGATCAATGAATTCAAAGGGAATATCCTTACTAACTGATCTTGTAGTAACCTTTGGCATGAGAGGTGTTATCTAGATGATGATATGAGCTCTACAACTTGAAGAATCTTTAGCTTCTCATGATGATGGATGTCTTCTTTGCCAAATACCTATCCTCATCTCCAAAATTCAATGATGCTAAAGAGAATGGATCCCACTTGATGTGCCATAAATAGAAATTATTGGAGGCTTAGGCTACATCCTAACTAGATGAAGGATTGTTTAGATCCTTTTGATAAAAGTTATTCCAACATGGGAATGACCCTAGATTGTGGGTTACCAAATATTGGGTCAGAGCTCTAAAATTTTTAATGAGTCTAGCTCCTCAAATTATTAATTATAGTTCTCATCTATGGCCTGAATAGTTTGGGATAAAAAGAGTGAAATAATTTCATGAATTAATCATACACTAACATGTGGTGATTCACCATGAATTGATTGATCACTCTCAACTTAGACGCTTTTATGATTACTAATGAATCTAATTAGGATAAGACTTGATTAGATTCTCTGACATAGTTACAAACATGATTATTTTGTATGGAGGCCAAAAAGGTAAATGTAAATTGAAGGATAAAAGAAATATGTTTAATCAAAACACTATGGACTTATGACACTTCAAGGGAAACCTCACTATCCAACACTTCACATAACCTAAAATAAACTAATAGACTTGAAGAAAGGTACATGAAGGATATATAGATGATGAATAGGAAACATACACTCTATAAATCAAACTTAAATAAAACACACTTAGAATTCAAATAGAATCTGAGATGTCTTATATTCCTTTAAAAGAGTTTTAAAAAGTTATTTTGGTAGATTTTCATTATATCAAGCCAAGGGATCGAAATCAATATTTCAAATCTAGTATTTATAGGAATAAATAAGGTGAGAGAGAGAGAGAGAGAGAGAGAGAGAGAGAGAGAGAGAGAGAGAGAGAAGAAAGAGAGAGAGAGAGAGAGAGAGAGAGAGAGAGAGAGAGAGAGAGAGAGAGAGAGAGAGAGAGAGAGAGAGAGAGATTATCACTAAATGGGTCATTAAGGAGCCCAATTCCATTTAGAATAACCACCATTGTAATCATTATTGATCTTTCCCCTACATTAATGTCACTATATCTTTCTCTAGCATGATGGATAATGTGAAGATCAAGACTAATTGTAGGAATAAATCCCCACCACTAAATGAATCCTTGTCAAGATCCTCTACATTAGTGACCTTTAATATCTTCCTCAATCATGTTTGATGTTCTTTCTAATACTCCCTGTGTAGTCACAATTCTACCATTACTTCTAAATCCTAAATATAGATCTATGATGGATGAGAACCAATCACCCTATTCGTTTTCATATAGTCATGATTGAAAATGAATATGTATAGGCTAGGGCATCTTGAGTCTAAAGAAGATGTAAAACCCACATATAAAATCTTTGAAAAAGCTTTATAGGGATTTTATGGCATTATATGGCTTTATAGGGTCTACTCCTGGTAACTTAGATCATGTTTGATCTTGAATTCATTTATTCTACCTACTCTAGGTGGTAGGATATTTTATCCAATGTGTCTTCTTTCATGGAATCCTCTTGAAAAATTTACCCTAGTTTGAACTAAGTCAAATTCATTCTCCATTTAAAGTCCTTAGATTTTGGATTTTGATATCAACCATCAATAATGATCTAGGCTTCTTATATTATGCCAACTATCAGCTCCTCATTCATTTCATAGGATCATATAATCAAATTTTTAACTCATTAACCTCACGCATATTATAGATCTCCCTCTATATGAATGAACATGAACCATAGATCTAATTCTAGTTTAATGTGATTAGTATACTTTTCACTTATGCATTTGATCTTAGGATACACTACCCTTTTGAATGATCACTCATCATTAGATATGCTTTGTATGATGGATCATGCACCATTCTATCTACTTGGACACACTAATTTTATTAGTCACCATAAATATTTATATTTTCATTCAGGTATCTAAGATCATGACACTTATCATCGATGCATTTATGCTAACTTTTTGACTTGATGGTCATCATCGATATTGGATGCATGATCAAATGTAAAAAATTAGATATTTGGGACCCACTCACTCAATAGATCACCACTCAGCATTGAATCTTAACTTGATCTCCCATTATATTAACACTTGTTAGCTACACATTCATACTTGGAACATATGAATTCAAATGTATATTTTTTATAGATTTAACTTGACATCCCCATGCATATTTACCCTATAATTCCAAATTTAAATTCTTATATCTTGAGATATAAATCTCATCAAGACATGAAATTTGTAGAGCATGATCTATGCATGAAGAACTTCATGTCCATATAATATTTTGACTTTGGTCAACTTCTTAGGTGCATTTACAAAATGTATAATGAGACTAATATATTTGCTTCTGCATGACATGCTAATGATAGTGTAGCTCTTTTATGCTTTGGAAAGAACTTGATGGCTCAAAATGAGTTTTTGAGACCTCTAAAACCTGGCTTATGTCTATAAAGGTTATTATCACCATGAGAACATACTATCCTCAAATTTTAACAAACTAAACTTTAATTTTACTTAAATATTTTCAAAATATTTTAAAGTTTGATGTGATATTTAGACCACTCATTCCGTTTATAACTCTTATTTAGCTCATCCATTTAGGTATAAGATTTATATGTGGGACAAATTTGCCAAAAAGTAGTAAAGATATGTTTATATCCATATGAGTATGTAGGATTTATCTTTCCTATAGGGTCAATTCCCCACGTTGAGAATGACTATGGTGTTTTCAGTGGTTTGAGTGTTTTGGTTAAAGCATGAATAAAATTATCATGATTTTGACACTTTTCACACTTATTCACATATGTATTTACATCTATTTTCCATATCTAGCTAGTACTAACTAGTACATAGTAATTTCTTGGCTAGGATTGCCCTGATAGTGTGCAGTCCACACACTCATTAGTGAATGTCCCTCAATGCTTATCTAGATTATGTATAAGATAAATAATAAAGAAGAGTTCCATTATAGATTCCATGATATATAGTTGGTATACATACAGTATAATAGGTCACTTTGTGGATGAATGATTTTTATTTATTATGTAAAAATTTAGGTGGAATAATTTGGTCTTAGAGGTAGGCATATACATTAAAATATTAGGGAGACATGGTACCAGCAATGGCATAAACCATCTAGATGATTTTTTGTTTGTGTGTTACTTATAAAATATACTCAATGAGAAATTGATAATCCCTAGCTCTATCTGTAATCTGAATCATGGATCCAATAATGGACATGTATTCAAATATTATATTATTAGCTCTAGGTATTCTTTCAAAACTCCCTAGACCCATAGGTTTTTTGTAGGAAAAAAAGAAGGAAAAATAATATTTTTTTATTTGTCTTAAACCAATGAATATTTTGGTTTAGGATGAATAAATAATATAGAATCAACCAACCATATATATATATATATATATATATATATATATATATATATATATATATATATATATATATATATATATATATATAGTGATGGACCCCTCTCTATTTAGATAGGGATAAATGGAGTTATAGTTATAGTTTTTATAGATGGGGTGGATAAAATAACTAGACCCTAAGATATGGAGGGGAGGAGGGACCACCCCATACCAATATATATAAAGAGGGTTCGAGGGGTGAGTTGATCTATAAAGTCTAAGAAGAATATCTTGAGTCGGTATGAAAATAGGATATACTATAGTTGGAAATGTAATTTTGAGATGAGAAAACATAAATAAATTAGATGTTACTTAAGCATAAGGTTCATGATTTTTCTTACATCTTGACCTTTAGGAGCCTAGGTATGATATATTCCACTATATTAGGATCATCGTAATAGTAATGAAATATATTTTGTATCTATAAGGAATATTTACACATGAAAGTGAAACCTAAAAATGAAAGATAATTTATTTCCCTTTTTTGAACTCAAATAAGGGCAAAGTCTTATCTTTATTTATTATAAAAATAAATTAAATCTCTTTATAGATTCATAATTAGACATTTGATAAAAACTAAATTTTAGAAATTTACTACTTGAAAGTATCAACCATGTATTTATATGGTACCAACTTATCATCCTTCATTTGGTACTGTTAATGACTTCAGTGATGATGAGTTGTGAATCACCATGAACCGCTAAATTTTAGATGTTCCACTGTACTATTTAATGAATCCCTAAAATGAGTTATTCATATTGATTCATGCTATTAGTACAAGGAAAACCAATGTGAAAGGAATTTGGAATGAAATCACATTGTGGCAAGATAAATAATATTTTGTCATTTGATACATAAGTTATGAATGAACTATCAAAGTAAAATTTCCATTACTCTACCTCAAGATATGATTATGCTTCTACTATGGTCATAATGGATTTATCTATAAATCTAAATGTAAGAGGTTGGGTATTAGGAAAAGGAGCTTTCACAAGTTAATATGTGAGTATTTGTCTCTTAATATTTGATTGGCATATTTGATATCAAAATTACTCCAAAGCATGATCCATTTTTACATGTGGTCATATAAATTTGTTTTGGAAAGTAGATACTTGAGTGGATCTACGTTGGTAATGAATGGTTTTATTATTAAACACATAATGGTGTAACTTTTGTTCTAGAAAAACCATATCTAGATAGGATATTTCAATCAGTGTATAATTATGTTCATACATGACCAAATTTTAGATCATATAATATACAACATGCTCTTGACCCTATTCATCATGTTGTGCCAAAAGTTCTCCTAAGGAATTTTTGGTCATTGATAAGTAAAGTAGTAATCACTTGTTTGACATAAAATGGGTAGATTTTCAAGGTATTTCTTGAGGTGATCAAATGCTTTCTATCACTCTTCATTCCATGAAAAAGTAATGCCATTATTCAAATAGTATCTAAATAGAAGGCATTTATCAACCAATTGTGATATGAAGCATCAGATTGACTAAATATTGCCTTATAAACCATATATATGATTCAAGGTGGATGGTGGTGACACTTGGGTAATGTATCAAACTTTGACTAGATCATATTCAATGCATTTACAAGATAAAATGAAGCCTAAAATTTTTGTAGAAGTTACCCCAAATACACACTTCTTATGGATAAATATAACTTTGTACACTCAAACTCTCTCAAATATTATCTAAATTACTAATGGATGGTTGGCACAGGTCATTTATTTACATAGGATGTCATCGACATAGTCTTCAATGATGTTGTGCATCATATCATGTAAAATCACTATCATGCATCATTTTTATGTGTCTCATATGTTCTTATGTCCAAACATCATCACTTGATAACATAATGTTTCCCACATAGTGGTTAATTCTATTTTATGTTGGTCTTCTAGTGCAATTATGATTTGGTTATTTCCTAAAAATCCATATATAAGAGAAAGCATATGATATCTAGACATGGAATAAATGATCATGTAAATATTTGGTAGAGTAAAGTTATCCTTTGGGTAGGATTTATTATTATCATAAAAATTAGTTCATATTATGATACATTTTGGTTTCTTTGTCATTGGTAAAATGTTACAAATCCACTTTGAATAGTTAATACGCCAAATACATCTCACATCTAATATTTTGTCCAACTCTTTCTTGACTAGTACAATACTATAAGGATGAATTTTTTTAACTTTTACTTAATTGTATTGGCATCAAGATATATAAAAAGATTTCATAAACCAAGGTGGGGTCTAAACCTAGCATTTCCAAATAGGCCCATGCAAATATGTCAATAAAATCCCGCATAAGGGATATAAAAAATCACATTCCTCCTCAATGAGAGACACATTTAATTTGATCCACTTTGGGTCCTTAATAGTCCTAATGTTAACCTCTACTATGTACCTAGGGATATGATATATTAATGTATATGGGTTGATGGAGATGATGACATGTGGCACACATCCCCTTAGTTAGTTATATGGGTACAATATATTAGGATAATGGAGTAACTTGTGAAATTAGTGCATTGGGTAATGGTCAACCTACATTAGGATTAGGAGGTTACCCATCCATTGATTAGATAGATGTCTATATAAAGGAGATGATTATCATGTTAAAGATATTAAGTAAGCATTGAGTCTTCTATTGTAAGAGGATATTGGAGGTTATCCCCTCGAAGAGACATTATGGAGTTATTCCTTCCTAAAGGAGTATTATATGGTGTTGCCCTACCTTAAGTGTATTTATGCATATATTGAATATTTTAATCATATCAAGATCATATCAAGTGGTAACATAACTTTGATTTGGGTAATTTGTGTGGAGTGAAACTCTAGTTTTTTGAATTGTCAATAACTTCTTATTGGTTTCAAATTTTTCCACAATTATTTTATTGGATATGAATAATATTTCAAATAAGTTAAATTAAAAAAATTGAGATTTTTTATTAGTTTTGAGGGAGCTATCTCTATTTTAGGGTTTATACTCATCTCTCTATATCTTCCAAAATATATGGAATATTTAATCAAAATTTTTACTAGAGATATAAGAAGATACAAGAGAAGCACAATAAAAAATTTATAAATTTTCAAGTTCTTTTGAGTGATTTGTTCTGATTTTAAGAAGAGGAAAAAATATAATGATGATAAAGAAGAAGAAGAAGAAGAAGAAGAAGAGAAAGGTTCAAATAATTTGGATCCAAATAAAAAAATACTATGGCACATATAATTAATGGGTAAATCACTATGACTATGCATGGTAGAATACTTATTATTATCATGAATGAAATAAGAGAAGAAAAATGGAATTTGGAAACAAGCTTGGAGAGCTATCACTTGCCAAGATCACATATGAATGGCTAGATGATCGAGATTGGAGACAAGTCTGCAATGATTTAACGCACATTCATTATTTGGTTTCTTCCTATGTTTCAGGGTTGAAACATGTCAAGGAGGGAAGTAATGCTATGTACCTAGGGATATGATATATTCATGTATATGGGTTGATGGAGATGTTGACATGTGGCACACATCCCCTTAGTTATATGGGTATAATATATTAGGATAATGGAGTAACTTATAGAATTAGTACATTGGGTAATGGTTGGCCTACATTGGGATTAGGAGGTTACCCATCCATGGGTTAGATAGATGTCTATATATAGGAGATGATTATCATGGTAAAGATATCAAATAAGTATTGAGTCTTCTACTGTAAGAGGATATTTGAGGTTGTCCCCTCGAAGAGACATTATGGAGTTATTCCTTAATAAAGGAGTATTATATGGTGTTTTACTACCTTAAGGGTATTTATACACATATTGAATATTTGAATCATATCAAGCTCATATCAAGTGGTATTAGATCTTTAATTTGGGCAATTTTTGTGGAGTGAAACTCTAGTTTTTTGAATCATCAATAAATTTTGATTGGTTGAGAATTTTTCAACAATTTTTTTATTAGATATGGAGAATATTTCAAATAAGTTACAGTAAGAAAATTGATATTTTTTTATTATTTTTGAGGAGTTATTTCTATTTTAGGTTTTATACTAATTTCCTTATATCTTCTACAATAGAGGGAATTTTTATTCAAAATTTTTACTTGAGATATCCAAAGATATAAGAGAATCATAGTCAAAATTTCAGAATTTTTCAAGTTGGTTTGACTAATTTGATGTGATTTTAAGAAGAAGAAGAAGAAGAAGAAGAAGAAGAAGAAGAAGGGTTCAAATAATTTGGCTCCAAAGAAAACAATACTATGGCACATGGAATGAATGGGGAAATCAATATGACTATGCATGAAAGAATACCTATTCTGATCATGAACAAAATCAAATGAGCCCAATGAAATTTGGAAACAATATTGTAGAGCTATCACCTACCAAGATCACATATGGAAGGCTATATGATCGATATTGGAGACAAGTATGGAATGATTTGAAGCACACTCATTGTTTGGTTTCTTCTTATGTTTTGGGGATGAAACATGTCAAGGAGGGAAGTAATGCTATGTACCTAGGGATATGATATATTAATGGATATGGGTTGATGGAGATGTTGACATGTGGCACACATCCCCTTTGTTAGTTATATGGGTACAATATATTAGGATAATAGAGTAACTTATAGAATTAGTACATTGGGATTAGGTGGTTACCCATCCATGGGTTAGATAGATGTCTATATATAGGAGATGATTATCATGGTAAAGGTATCAAGTAAGCATTGAGTCTTCTATTGTAAGAGGATATTAGAGGTTGTCCCCTTGAAGAGACATTATGGAGTTATTCTTTCCTAAAGGAGTATTATATGGTGTTTTCCTACCTTAAGGGTATTTATACATATATTGAATATTTTAATCATATAAAGATAATACCAAGAAGTATTAGAGCATCGATTTTGGAAATTTGTGTGAAGTGAAACTCTAGTTTTTTGAATTGTCAATAACTTTTGATTGGTTGCAAATTTTTTCACAATTTTTTTACTAGATATGAAGAATATTTCAAATAAATTTTAGATTATGGTAAAAGCAAGTTTTGAAGGGACCCTGAAACCCTTTAAAAAAATAAAAAAATATAAAGCATTAACAACCACTAGGAAAAGTAGTCCTAAAACCTACTGAAGAACAACATCAAAATCTAGTTTTATAGGGACAACATCAATATCTAGTTTATGAATACTATTCAGCCCCCTAATATTCCAAGTAATGATTTTCATATCTATTTTTTAGGGGTAAAATCTAGAATAGTTGCCTACCTACCATCAACAATATTATGTATACCTTCTAACTCTCTGGTTTTCTTAGTGGATCTTCTTCCAGGTTTGTCCGGGGAACCAACATCCGGTTTCACCTTAGAATGTTGTTCAACTCTTCTTCTAGATTTATTTAGAATAGAAGCAAGAGGTTTCACCTTAGTTTGTTGATCTATTTTGTTGCTTCTAGTTTCTATCCCCTTAGTATTGATCCTTTTTTTAGCCCTTTTTCTTTGGTTTAGTTTATACTTTGAGTTTTATCCATTATTTTTCACAACTTCTAAGGGAGGAGGCTCATCTAAAGGAAAGTCATTATCAGCCTGAGATAACACCTGGATCTCCCTGGACTGAGAAAAAAGATCTCCCTCCTTTGATTTATTTCTAGCTTCAGCTAGGAATTCACCTTCCTTTAGCACAATTTTGTCATCTACATCTCTCCATTGATCTTCTATCCTTTGATAGATCATGATTTATTTTGATAGATCTATCAGATCATCTATTCTTTGTTCAGGTATTATGGTGTCTGATTACAAACCATGTCCTTCTTTCTCAAAGTTTACTTTCTCAAAAGAAGGCTCTTTATCCACCTTAACATGTGGAGCATTAGAATCTTCAAAAGAAGGCTACTTATCCACCTCAGCATGTGGAGCTTTAGAATCTTCATTATTCTTTTGTTCTTGGCTATGATCTTCTTTGGGTTTCCATACTTTATTTTGTTGGACCTTGGTCTTTTTCCCATCTGAAACACTACTAGGATGATTTTTACTTTTGGAGGGACAATTTTTAACTAGATGCTCCTATTTCTTACAAGCATAGCAAGAGTTGGGCAAATCTTCAAAAAAAAATTCTTGAATTTTTTTACCAAGCTTGGATATTAGTTCCACCTTTTCTGGGAGATGATTCAGGTCTACCACTTTAACATAAAGTCTAGCACTTTGAAATTTGGTTCTAGAAGCCATATCATTATCCAATGCCACAAGTTCACCAAAAGAACTAGCAATACCTTTAAAAATGTCCTCATGCCAAAATTCTAAAGGGAGACTAGGAAGTCTAGCCCAAATGGGAGTGGTTAAGAAAAAAGAATCTGAGAGATCCATGTTAGGCTCCCATTTTTTAATAGTGAGAGAGCATTTACCAAAAGACCATGGTCCTCCATAAAGAATCGTATTCATGTCTTCCTTACAGTTGAAGATAAACAAGAAGAAACCATTCGACATTGGTGCAATATCTACCTCTCCTCAAATAACCCATTTCCTTTTAACCATTTTTCTAAGAGATTCTAGATCTGGTCTTGCTCCTAAAAATTTGCCCACTAGGGTGAAATCTGTGGAGGACATATAAAAATCAACTAAAGGATCTAGAATAAAAACTTGAAACTCACCTTTCTCCTAAAAATACTTAGCAATCACCGGTGGGAAAAGAGATTTTCTAGTAGGTTTCTTGCCAAACAGAGATGACCAAGTCCTTCATTCTGAGAACCCTACCTTCAGCCCTTCTAAGGAATTTTCATTGTTAGAATCAACATTATCTTTCTCCTTTTCGAGATCCTACCCCAACACATGAAAAGTAGAAGGGGAATCCAATGGGGGGACATGGACCCCATAAAAAGGATTAGATATGCATAAAGGCTTTCCATTATCCACATTAACCAAAGATTCTAACCCAACATTCTTCTCAACACCCCCTACAATTCCTCTAGGATTGTACCTCTTATCAGATTCTCCTCAACTAGTTTCTCACTTGCCTGTGAACCAACTAATTCAAATTCTGAAAGAGCGCCCATCTCCATTAATATATTGATACATAGTTTTAGGTTGTTAAAAGGTTGAGAAAAAATGATATATCCATGAGAGGGATGTAATATTTCAAATAAGTTATAGTAAAGAAATAGAGATTTTTTGATTAGTTTTGAGGGAGTTATTTATATTTTAGGTTTTATACTAATTTCACTATATCTTCTAAAATATAGGGAATTTTTATTCAAAATTTATAATAGAGATATACGAAGATATAAGAGAAACACAGTCAAAATCTCATAATTTTTTGAGTTGTTTTGAGTGATTTGTTGTGATTTTAAGAAGAGAAAAAAAATAATGATGATAAAGAAGAAGAAGAATAATAATAAGAAGGGCTCAAATAATTTGGCTCCAAATAAAAAAACACTATGACATATGGAATGAATGGGGAAATCACTATGAATATGCATGGAAGAAAACCTATTATGATCATGAATGAAATTAGAGGATCACAATGTAATTTGGAAACAAACTTGGAGAGATATAACCTACCAAGATCACATATGAATGGCTAGATGATCAAGATTAGAGACAAGTTTGCAATGATTTGAAGCACACTCATTATTTGGTTTCTTCCTATGTTTAGGGGATGAAACATGTCAAGGAAGGAAGTAATGCTATGTACCTAGGGATATGATATATTAATGTATATGGGGTGATGGAGATGCCAACATGTGGCACCCATCCCCTTATTTAGCTATATGGGTACAATATATTAGGCTAATGGAGTAACTTATGGAATTAGTATGTTGGGTAATGGTTAGCCTACATTGGAATTAGGAGGTTACCCATCCATGTGTAAGATAAATGTCTATATATAGGAGATTATTATCATGGTAAAGATATAAAGTAATCATTGAGACTTCTATTGTAAGAGGATATTGGAGGTTGTCCCCTCGAAGAGACATTGTGGAGTTATTCCTTCCTAAAGGAGTATTATATGGTGTTTCCCTAACTTAAAGGTATTTCTATATATATTTAATATCAAGATCATATCAACCTCTAAATTTTCTATTGATACCTAAATATGTATCACAAGGTGTTCAAAGTGTTTAAAAAATACTTCTAGTTTTAGAATTCAAAGAATTCAATTCATGTGTTGCATGTTTTGATAATCATGTTATTTATTGATGAAATAGAGGCAAAGCAAGTGGATTGTTTCACAATATTTATAATATTTGGTGGTTGGAAGCCACCGTGGCTTGTTATTATTTGAAAATATGATTGAAATATATACTAATTGAATTGAATTATGCTCAACTCTAAGCCTAAAATAAAACTAAAATGGATATTCAAAATGAGGCTTAATTAAAAGTGAATTAGTTAAAAAAGAAGCAAAGGTGAGTAGGGTAGATGGAAAATATATTGTTGATATTTACTTTAGATATCATAATAGAGTTAAAATCTCATCTAGGTATGCACTTAACAAATGTATGACATGAAATAGTGTAAGATCAAATACTATCAAACATCAATTGAAAACTTAAGGAATGTGGGAAATAATGCAAATAAGAACTAAATTTATTTTAAATATTTACCCCTATGAGCAAATAACATATGCATACCTACAAATGCAAAGGAAATAAAATGAAGCAAACTAGAGAACCTTTAATTAACCTAAAATTCACACAAGTTAACAATTTTGAATTCAAAGGTATACACCAAGAGTCTAAAAGAACTATTCAAATCTAGAATTCATAATACAAAAGTGAGAGAGAAACCATATAGAAATTCACACAAATTAAATGAGACAATATTTTTATAATTCCCTACTTGCATTCATTGCTCAGAAGTTTACATAAGTTTTGGCTCAAAAAAATCCCCCATTTTAGAATTGACAATTCTCCTTTTATAAGATGAAAGGAAGCATGTCGATCAGTCCCAGCCAATTAAAAAATTAAAAGTGTAGGGACAATTATCATTTTCACAAATTCTCTAAAAATACACTAGTCTTTCCTAATGGACTGATCTATAGGTACTGTATTTTACAAATAACGCATCCCTTTAAAAATATAATATTACACATTCAAAATGAACAATATTTAACTATAGGAAGTATATTGCTAAGTCTCTTAATCTCTAGGACCCCTATGTTATGACAAGACTTCATGGTTCCTTTACACTCTTAACATTTATTAATCCTCTTCTCCTTTGTTTTGGATCATGTCCATCACCCTACTATCATCTATCCAATATTTCCTTTGGTTCCTACTTCTCAGTATCCAAGGTCAAAATAAAATTTTATGTTCCCTCAAGAAACACTCCTGTGAGCTACCATGGCCTATAAGACTTCTCACTGGTGGAATCTAGATCAAATTACATTTACCTAGATGATAATTCAGCCTCCTCAACTCAATTATAACATTCATAGTGCCTGATTAGGGTTCTTTCACTTTTCTATGGTACTTTTAAAAGTTTTAATAGTTTTTTAATAGTGGAAACTAGTTCAAACATCATGTGTCAATATCTCTACCTTTGTATTACCAGGTTTCCAAGGTCTTTCATTTGGCACACTGCACCCACATAGATCTGACATGGCATGTCCATGTCATATTCAAATCATCATGATCATCACTATACAAAATATGACTATTGCATTTAAAATAGTAGCTTTGATATTACACCATCTCATATGTTTACATAAATCAATGTTTTCTATATATCTTTAAATAATTTAGATCCAGGTAGCTGTCTTAAAATTGATGTCCATATGCCCATCATTTGATGTCCATATGAACACATTTCACAATCACGTAAACATAAATTTTAAATTAATATTTTTAACTCTCAATTATCTTATAATTTACTTCCTCATGACCATAATTTGACATCTACATAAACATCTTTGATGGGTGCATTAACGGTAATTTTAAATATATCTTTGAGACTATTTGCTATCTTTAATTTGACATTATCACAATCATCAATTGAATTCCATGTGATCTTATTTGATGGGAGTGTGATTTTATATTTAAAAAATGTCCATAGATTTATTTTAAATCTCAAATTTGATGTCCTCACTACCATCAATTGATATCCACATCAACATCAATGATAGGCATGCAACCATCAATTTTAAACACATCCTTAGAATTTTTTGTTGATCTTACCACTTATAATTTATAGGTTAAATCTTATTCCTATGTATGTCACCTAGTTATCTCACATTTATTTGAGCTTTGTTGAAAATTCCATACTCATCTTGTACCATTCGATCATAATCATCTAAGTGAAAGTACATTGAATCTTGATCCAAGTGATGGGAAACCATTGTCTATTCATTGTTCCTTGGCTACAAACATGAAAATATTAAAGGTGAAATAACTAAGAGAGTGGGTAAATTAGTGATCCCAAATATTTCAATCTTAATTTTAGTCCTTTAAATTATTAACCAGTTAGCATATATAACCTTAGTCAAGCAACATTAACAAGAAAAATCATACATTTAATGCATACACAAGATCAAACATATAACACATAGTTCTTGTGGGAAACCCTCATGAGGAATAAAACCCACTCTCAATCCTAAAACACAAATAAACTATTATCCTATAATAAATTGAAAACAAAATATTGATCAAGTACTTTAGACCAACAAAACTTGATCATATCCTCTTGACTAAAGGTATTTAGTGAAACACCTATTTCACAAGGAACAACTAATCGCAATGAATACTAGGACCTTTATAGTTAGGTCCTTGTACATTGTTAAAAAATATCACCCTCAATGCCCTTCATAAATTTATAACTTCATTATACATGTTTTATAGGTTAATTATATAATTAATACAATAATAATCTATAAATATAAATTTTTCCTAAGGTTTTATTCAATTTTTCATATCTTGACATTCACTTAAAAAAATTAAGAATAAATTAACACTTTATTGACAACTTATAAAAACCTAACACACTTTGTCAAAATTTATTTGATAGTTTTATTAGTTTTATTGCTTGTATCCATTTCATCTCCCAGCATTTCATTCCTTGTGTTGGATTTCTACAACTCTAAACACTTCATCTTCTACCCTAGACCACCCACATAATCCTAAGGAATACTAGGACCTTTATACCCTAATTTTAACACCTCGACCTTGAAAATTATGTCTTCAACACCTGATTATGGATATTTATTTTCTAACCCCTACAAAATCTCTCTCTCTATCTCAAACATGCCTTTCACATAGACATGCCACAATCTCTCTCCTTCACACAAACTATCCTCATATGCATACTCAAACCTCTTCACATATCATCAAATTGAAATAGAAATATTATGACATTAGGAAAATAACCTATAGGTCATACACATAGTCAAAAAATAATTATTCTTATTAACTCAACTAGTAGGCACACTACCTATCCTTCCTTCTTTACTTCAATGCATACTACTCACATAAGCCTTCTCTAAAATCTCACATACGAGTCTAGAAAACAACACATTTAGTTTCACTAGATATAGATAAATCATGAATTAAAAACTCCACAATAATAATTTTCATCCAAAATGCATTCCTTCACACTTAAGGCATCTCACATGGGTCACATTTAAGCACAATCCACTTTTAAATAGGCCTAAGTCACTTTTAGGTCCTATAGAGACCCAATCAACTCTTTGACACTTTTGCATGCATAATAAGAACACAAGACCACTTAAAAATATAGAGGTCCTCTCTTTATGTCCCCTAAGACATCCTTAAATTATTATAGTCACCTTTTCTCACCTTTGTAGATGTTGAATCAGCTCAAATAGAGACCTGGTACATAAGAACACCATTATAAAACATTTAGTCAACTTCTTAAGCATTATTCATACTCATGATAGATTTATCACACCTCTAAGATACACATATATCATCATCACGGAGTATAAAAAACTACCTAATATCCAATTCACCATGAAACATTGAAACAACATGTACATAAGCTCAATTACTCTTCTCGGGTCACTTGTAGAACATATACAAAAACATAGTCAAATTTGAACCTTCATAAATATGTCTATAAACACTATCGAATATTAAAAATTATATTTCTAGATGCTTATTGGAGTCTTCTACATAGTTTATTTTTACTACATTATTAAATTCTCTTTGGATTGAAAGTTATGTTTTAAAAACCAAACATTAGTCTTTCCTTCATAAATTCAAATATTCAAATGTCAATGGTCATATTTAAATTTCAAAAACTATGATCACATATCATGTCCTCACTACTCATATAAATTATGTACCATTTATATTTTTCAAAATTTAATGCATAGGTTCCAATGCTCAAATTTTAAACCTTAGTCACTTTGACCTCATCTCATGGAATCTTGTAATGTTGAATCCACATGTTCCATCAATCTTTATAGATCAACTAGGTCTTTAACTATCAATACTCATCATTAGATCAAACTATATGACACTTGATCACCATTATATCTTTATCCTTTTTATTTTCTAAGTTATTAAACAATGTGCAATTGGCACCATCTCACTACATCTTGACATCTTGGAATAAACATGCTCCATCGATCCTTTTGTAAGGATCTAGATCATTATCTTTGCTAAATAGTTGTCACATTGACACATTTGATTCTACACACACCATTGGATATGTAAGTACAAATTCAAATGAACAATTGGATATTTAATAGGTCTAGATATTTAACATCATGCAAATTGATTATGGGGACCAACTATAATATGCTTGTAAAGACTAGTTTGGACCTTAATAACTTTTGTTGCACATAGACACATGATCTAGAATTTAGACCACATGATCACCTTTCAAAGGAGAATCCATCCATATAAAAAAATTATCTTAAAAAATTGACACATGATATATATGGAACCATTAAAATTACTTGTCAAAATCTTTTATCACAAAGCCAACTATGATTAGAATTTATCTAGGAGACTAACTTTGCTCCTGCATAACTTTTGTTGCATTTCAGTACATGATCTAGAATTTAGTACAATTCAAATATGAACAAAAATGAAAAAACCCATATGATCAACTTATCTTAAAACATTCACATGTGTGATATATTACTTCATCAAAATTATTACTTGGCTCTTCTTGGCATTTGCAAATTTAGCTAAGTATGGGAAAACATTGTCAAAATGCATAAGAGCCCAATTTTTCACCCATAGATCTTTGACTATGATTAGGCACATGACATAAAAAATATTACATATAAACTAGGGACTAATTTTATCATAACCATATGACTAAATCCCCTTGAATCATTCCCTCTAGGTAATGGTGATACCACCAAACTGCCTACTCAGATTTTATGCCACTAGACCCAAAGTGTCTAAATGAAAACTATGGATAACCAGATGAACTCCAATTATACACAAAAGATATAAATTATTATAAAAAAATATTAGGGATATTTTTCACATTATAAATAATCTATACTCATCCCTAATCATATCTAAATAGTCAAACCAAAAGATCAACTAAGCCAACATAAAGCACACTAGAACAAGCACATTACACACTTTGTCATTATTACTTAAGCTATAAAAACACTTCATCCACTCATAGTACACCTCCATGAAATCACCATGAAATGATTATGTTTTTTTTAATAATATCCCCTTTTGTCATTGATTTCAACAAACATCATTTAGCTCACCTTCTCTCTCTTCGAGAACTCTCACACTAGCTCTCATATTAGGAACTTTCTCCCCTTTGACATAATGACAAAGTAAGCACCAAATGATCCTAAGGACATAAAAATACCATAAAAATAGGAAATTACATATGATTAAAAATACCCATTACCTTTATCATACCTCTTCTTTCCTTGACAAACTTCCCCTTGCTTCATGCCAACACTCTCTTCAACTAAGCACTATAACAAATGAATGAAGAACATACAAAAACAACTGGAATATGATTGAGATCACAAAGAAACTTATAAGAGGGAATCCCCATAATATATCTAAACCAATTTAGATATTTATCATATTCATATCTCCATACATAAATAAAAACCACCATACAAGCTTACTAGACTTCTCACTCAAAACACTTCCATGACCACCAACTCTGTAATTTTACTATAGCTTCTTTACAAAGCTCTAGAGCAAGATCATGAAATTATTTCTCCTTATTAACAAAATAACTTATATTGATTCAAATTTAAATAAATGACACCCAACCTTTGTCTTAGATACTCAAATGTAGCTTTTGACAATGGTTTAGTCATAATATCTATAAGTTGCTCTTTCATACGCACATATTCCAACTTAACACTTTGATTATTCACGTGTTATCTCAATAAATTATATCTAATAGAAATTTACTTAGTTTTTGATTTCATAATAATATTCTTTGAGATACTAATTGCACTAGTGTTGTCATAATAGATAGAATGAGGTTAATTTTGTCTTACCTTATAATCTTCCAAACTTTGTTGTTTCTATGTATTTAGCTTATGTAGTTGATAGATATATTGAGGCTTGATTCTTGCTTATCCAATACACCAAAAATTCTCCCATGAAGAAGACCCCACCACTGGTACTTCTTCTATCATCCACATAACCTACCCAATCTGCATTAGTATAATATTTCAAAGAGGATTCTTTGCTCTTGGGATACCATAAACCATACTCTATGGTGCCTTTTAGATATATCAATATCATTTTGACTAATTTTAAGTGAGATTATATAGGTTCATCTTGAAACCTTCATACAAGACCCACTACTTACATGATATCAAGCCTAGAAGTAGTAGACTATAAAATACTTCTAATCATGGATCTATACAAAGCTTAATAAAATTTTAGTGAGTCATCTATTTTACTTAGCTTGCACCATATGATCATTGCAGTACCCATTGGCTTAAAATCCATCACGTCAAACTTCCTTAGAATATCCTTGATGTATTTAGCTTGTGAAATGGATATCCTTGCATCAAGTTGATTAATCTATAATCCTAAAAATAAAGATATTTCTCCTAACATTGACATTTAAAAGTCAGTATTCATAGTATATACAAAATATCTATTCATTTAATCATTATCAGATCCAAAAATTATGTCATAAAAATATAAAACAATAATTAATTGATGATTTTATTCTATCATAATATACAAATTACTATCAACTACCCCATTTTTAAAACCTTTAATCAAAAAATATTAATCCAACCTATCATACCAATCTCTAGGAACTTGTTTAGGACCATCAGACCCTTCTTCATCTTACACATAAAATATTGATTAATTGATATGAATTATCCTTTAGGTAACTCAATGTAGACTTTTATAAGTTCCCATTTACGAATGTAGATTTCAAATCCATTTTATATACCTTAAAACCCTTGAAGCTTACATATGGAAAGAAGAGTCTAATTCTTTCTATTCTTTCCATAAGACCAAAAATTTTGTCAAAATTTATTCCTTCACCCTGTGCATATCCTTTGCACACCGATCTAGATTTGTTCCTTGTGATTTCTCCTTTCTTATTCATTTTATTTTTTAAAACCCACTTGGTACCTATCACATTTTTATCTTTTAGTCTAGTAATTAAGTCCCATGTTTCACTCCTTTCAATTTAATAAATTTATTAATTCATTGTATCATTCCAACTTTCATATTTACTAGCTTCCATGAACGTTTTAGGCCCAATCATGGACAATAGAGCTAAGTCTTATTGATTCTGATTGATCAACATTCTCCTTCTAGTCTACAACCTTACACTAACATTTCCAATAATTTGACATATTAGATGATCTTTTGAATTCTTCTAGATGAAGCTTTAGAATATTGTCTTTCTTCCTCATCTTCATATTCATCATCTATTTAAATAGATAACTCATCATTATTTGCAACAACATTTTGAATTGATTCACTTACCTACAATTTTGGCTTCTTGAATCTACTAGTCTCATCTACCCTTAAATTTGAGATTTCAATAATGTTTTTAAGTCTCTTGTTAAAGAATCAATAGAAAGTATTGATAGAGGATTAATCTAAGAAGATACCCTCATCATACCTTTTATAAAATTTACCAAGAGTCTCTTTATATTTTTTGATGAAGTACCTACTCCAAAATACTCTAAAATGTTTGACATTAGCTAATCTATTCTTCCATAGCTCATAATGAGTATTATCACCATTTACTCTAATTTGACACCTTTTTAGGATGTAAAATAAAGTTTTGGGTGCCTATTCCCAATAACCATTTGATATTTTAAAATATTGAAGCATGGTTCTACTCATATCTTGAATAGTCTTATTCTTTCTTTAAACAACACCATTATATTGTGGTGTTCTAGTAGAAAAATATTGTCTCCTTGTCCTCTTTTTTTCATAAATATCATGAAATTCATGAGACCAATACTTACCTCCTCTATTTGATATTATACACTTGATATTTAACCATTTATCATTTTCTAAAAGCACTTTAAATTCCATAAATTTTGTAGAAGCTTCTAGTTTTTCTTTAATAAAAAAATATCCAAGTCATCTTGGTAAAATAATTAATGAGAAGCATGAACTAGATATTACCCTAAATACCTTGTGTCCTCATAGCTCCACCTAGATTAGTGTGGATAAACTCTAATGGCTTTGTAGTGGAGAAATACTTAAATTTTTATCCTCTTTAGGTTTTCTTCCCATGATACATACCTTGTAGAGAGAATGAGGAATATTATAAATTGGAGGCATATACCTTACAAATCCATTTGAACTGATCTTTACCATGTTATTAAAATTTATATGTCCAAGACTTCTATGCCAAAGCTTGATTTCATCAAATCGACTCATGAAATATTTCTTCTTGTATTCAAGGAATACATACATGTTGTTATCTATTTTATAAACATTTTCAGCTAATTTACCACCCTTTATTACTTCACAAACATCATCATGAAAAATTAAAACATTTCCTTATTTGCACATTTGGCTTACACTTAAAATATTATGTTTCAAGCCTTCTACATATAAGATATCCTTTGTGATATAATGAACATTATCTAAACTCATAATACCTTTTCCAACTATTTTAGTAGATTTGTTATCACTAAATCTCATTAAACTAGAGTTGGTCTTCTTGAGGGAGATAAACTTGTTCTTATCTCCTGTCATATGATTTGAGCATTCACTATCTACAAACCATGTCTTGTTCTAATCTTCTTGAGTATGCAAGGTTTCTTGAACAAACATTTATTCTTCCTTTGAAGGACCAATTGAATTCTACTTCTCTTTTTTAATCTTAGACATAGTCTTCTTGAACCATTTGATGGTGTTAATAACTTATATATCCATTTTCCAATAATCTATATTGCATTTTTTGGTTATATGACCTTATTAGTTATAATTTTAACATTTAATATTCCTTTTTATCTCTAGAGAGAAAGCACAATCCATATATCTATGACAAAACTAATTATAGGAGATGTAGTACCCATAAAAGACATCATTCAAAATTGACTTACCTTTCTCTTGATCATTACCTGCCCATGAATTCTCATTATTGACTCTTTTTGTGGAGTTTAAATCCCTTGTGTACTTGTATAAGAGCATATATAAGTAATTCATGTCTTTATATTCAAAAATTTCCTCCCTTTGGTTGAGACCACCAACCATCATGTTCTACAAATTATTGACTATTGATGCTATATCTTTCACTTACATCTCAACAACATCCATGCTTGAGTTAACATTTGATATATAAAAACCTAATTTGTCTTGAATATAAGACAAAACCTCTTTTTCAACCATTTTACCTTTGATCACCTCCTAGTGGTTAAACTTGTAAGAAGGACTAACTCTGATACTAATTGTTAAAGGTAAAATCACTGAGAGGGGGAGGTGAATCAGTGAGCCCATATATTTCAATTTCAATTGTAGTCCTTTAAACTATTTATGAGTCAACATGTATCAACTTGATCAGTCAACATTAACAAGAGAGCTCGTATAATTAATGCATACACAAGATCAAACATATAACACATAGTTCCTATGGGAAACCCTCATGGAGAATAAAACCCACTCTCAAGCCTAAAACATAAATGAAATAATATATTATAATAAATTACAAACTTGATACTAATCAACACCTTTATACCACCAAACCTTGATAATACCCTCCTGACCAAAGGTATTTAGTGAATCACCTATTTCATAAGGAACAAATACCCCCAAGGAATACCGAGTCATTTAGACCCTCCTTTCAAAACCTTCACCTTATAAATGATGTCTTCAACACCTGATGATAGATCTATATTTTCAAACCCCTACATAAGAACTCTCTATCTCAAATATTCCTTTCACATAGGCATGCCACAATATCTCTCTTTCACTCGAATTGTCCTCATATGCATACTCAAACCTCTTCACATATATTAAAATTTAAATAGAAATATTATAATATTAGTAACATGACCTTAAACTCATAAAAATATTTAATAAACTATTCTTCTCATTGACTCAACCAACAGACACAATACCTATCCTTCCTTCTTGGCTTTAACACATACTACTCAGACAAGCCTTTAATAAAATTACACATACAAGTCTAGAAAACAACACATTTGGTTTCAATATATATATAAATTATGAATTAATAAGTCCAAAATAATCCTTTTTATAAAAAATAAATTCCTTCACCCTTAAGGCATCTCACATGGGTCACATTTAAGCACAATCCACTTTCAAATAGGCCTAAGTCACTTTAAAGTCCTATGGAGATATATTAATCACTTTGAGACTTCTATGAGCATAATAAAAACATAGGACCACTTAAAAAATAATAGTTCCACTCCTTATGTCCCTTAGGAAATCCTAAAATTATCATAATCACCTTTTCTCACCTTTATGTATGCTCAATCATCTCAAATAAAGACTTTATACACATGAACACCATTACCAAACATATAGTTAATTTATTAATCATTAGTCATAATCAAGAGAGATTGATCACACCTATATAATACTCATAGATAATCATCATGGAGTTTACAACACTCCTTAATAACTAATTCACCAGGAAACATTAAAAAAACATCTACATAAGCTCAATTACTCTTCTTGGGTCACTTACAAAACATATACAAAAATAGAGTCAACTTTGAACATCATAACTATGTTTGTACATAATTTCATATATTAAAAGTTATATTTATATATGTAACTTTTATTACTCTACATATTTACTTTCTACTAAATTATGAAATTCTACCTAGATTGAAAGTTATGGCCCAAAAAATAGACACTGGTCTTTCTTTCATAAATTCAAATATTCAAATGTCAACTATCATAGTTAAACTTCAAACACTATGATCTTATCTCATGTCCTCACTATTCATATAAATTATTCACCATTGATATTTTTTGAAATTTAATTCATATCCACCAATGCTTAAATGTTAAACCTCAATTACTTTGACCTCATCTCATGCAATCTTGTAATATTGACTCGACGTGCTCTATTGATCTCTATAGATCAGCCAGGGCTTTAACTATCAACACTCATCATTAAATAAAACTATATGAACACCCACTTACCATTATATCCTTATAATTTACCTTTGCTCAGTCATTAAACAATGTGCACTTGGAACCATCTAATGTTATCTTGACATCTTGGAATAAACATGCTCTATGGATCCTTTTTTAAGGATATCAATCTTTACTTTTGCTAAATAGGTATCACATTAAACCATTTGAATCTATGTGTACCATTTGAATTATAAGTATGAAATACCATTAATTATTGGATATCTATTAGGTATAGATCTTTAACATCATGTAAATTGACTAAGTATGGGGACCAACTATAATATGCCTAGAAAGCCTACTTTGGACCTTAATAAATTTTGTTTTTCTTACATGAATGATCTAGAATTTAGACCACATGATCACCTTTAAAAGGAAAATATATACCTATAAAAAACTAATCATGTAACCTTCACACATGTGAGATATAGCTCCACTAAAATCCCTTCTCAAAATCTTGTCATAGAGGCAACTATGCTTAAAATTTGTCTAGGAGACCAACTTTTCTCCTACATAACTTTTGTCGTGATTCAATTCATGAACAATAATTTAGCACAACTAAAATATTCACAAAAATATACAAACTCATATGATTACCTTCTATATAAATGTTCACATGTATGTTATATGCCTTCATCAAAATTCTTACTTGGCTTTTCTTTCAATTTACAAATTTGGCTAATTATGGGAAAACATTGTCAAAATGCATAAGAGCCTATCTTGCCACACACATATATCTTTCATTGTGCTTAGGTTCATGACCTAATATTTATTTAATATAATATATAGACTAATGTGATCAAAATTATATGACTAAATAACCTTAACTTATTCCCATGTGATAATGGTGACATCATCAAACTCCCTATTGATATTTTCTACCACTAGACCCAAAGTGTCTAGATGAAAACTTTGGACAACCAGATGAATTACACTTATGCACACAAGCTCTCAAAGCTTATAAAACATATTCAAGACATTTTTCACATGTTTAACACTCCATACTCATCTTTAATCAAATTTAAATAGTCAAACTAGAAGATTAATCATATCAACATAAATCACAATAGAATAAGCACATTTCACACTTTGTCATTATTACTTAGGCTATCAAAGCACTCCGTCTACTCTTTGGGACACCTACATGACATCACCATGATATCACTATAAACACTATCCAACATATACTTATAACCTTATTTTCATCTCAAGGGCATCATTGAAATTTTGACTAACAATACTCTATCAGATCAATCATGCCCAAACAAATGCATATTGTTGATCCTATGAAGATATAAACTATCTAAGTTAGGCTCAGGTAAATGCATAGGTCTTTTGATAAAATCTTATGACTAAGGTTATTTATTTATGTTAATAAACATGAACATGAACCTTGGATCATGATTTTATTCTAAGTTTTAGAGCATAATAAAATGGGACCCTATGAATAATAAAAGGTTCGAGCATAAGGCTTTAAAATAAGGTTTCATTATATAAATAAATATGATGAAATTTAGAGTAAGGCCTTAGGGTAAGTTAGAACATAGTAAAATGAACCATGCATCCATGGGATATAAATGAACCAAGCATAATATTTAATAGACAAAGGTTTGGTCATGTTGAAAAACATGACTTAAACCTTAGGGTAAAAATTAGGCTAAGTTTATGGCACCTATAATTTTGTATTTGAATTTAATTATATGTGACCTAAGTCAAAACATTAAACTAGGGTTTTACATCTTGGTTTAAATAGATCCAATTAATTTCAGGCCAAATGATAATAAAATGTCCAATTTAACATTTGAAGCATCAAACCCTAATCATGTTCATTCCTAAATGATATTCTAATCATCCTACAACACAATCAACTAGTTTTAACAACATTAGAATGGGTAAAACCATGTTCATCTAAAAATAAGTCCATTAATCTAATTGAAATTGGTTCCTACAAATATAATAAATATTAAATTTAGGGCTTAGGGTATATGTAAAGTTTAATTCAAAGTCTTAGATTAAATTTTATATGAAAATAAATCCTTTTAATCTAATGTATTGAGCTAGGTTTAAAACATATTAAATTGACTTCATGAATAATAAAAGATATGGCATAATGTTTAAACCTAGGTCTATGTCTCAATAAAAAGGACCCTACACTTAGTTTCCTAGTTTGATCTTGCATCGTTAGATCTTGTTTGAACAAACACACTCTATTATATAAATGTGTGGGTTTGAGTGAGATTGGATCCTATCTACATTAAGCTATGAGATTGTGCCACTTGGTAATTTTTTAGGTTTTTGGGTTTTGACTTGTTGACTTTGTTGTAGGGTATTTGAGTTATTTATGTGGGGACATTATTTTATACTTTTTCTCAGAGGAAATTATTTTGGAGACCAATTTTGTTAGAGAAAATGTCTGAAGTTACTATCTCATGGGGTGTATTTCATTGAAAAAAATTCTTGGGATAAAAAGTCTGAAGGAATTAGTCTAGGGAAAAAAGGGGCCTAAAGGATATGTTCCATAGGGAGAAGTACCCATGATAAAACCCTAAAATATCATTCCAAAAAGCTAAAGGTTAATCTCAAAAAATATGAAGGGTATTCTCTCAAGGAAATAGTCTTGACCAAAATATTTGAAGGGATATTCTTTTAGGGAAATTTTTCTAGAAAAATGTCAAAAACATTTCCCTAGAAGACCAAATATTTGCACAAAAGTTCTAAAGGGAAAATTTTCATTGAATAAATGTTTTTAAGGGTCAAAAATGAAAAGTCCAAAAAGTTTATCAAATAAAATACCTAAAAAAAATAGGACTAAGACTTGTGATAAAATAAATTAAACTACATCCACAAAATATTTAAAGCATTCCCATGTAAAATTTAAATCAAAGTTCCTACCACTTTTAGAGGAATCACATAGACTAAATTTAGACCAAGGCATTAGCAATTCAAATATGAATTTGATTTGATTTTAAGTACACAAAAGGTTCATAAAATATCAAATTAACATTAAATCAAGAAGCCTAGGCTTTTTTCCATTCCAAATTGACTCCATTGATCCTTTAACCTAAAAAAAGAAGATCCATTGTTAGCAAAATTAGACAAGATTAAACCATAATCATGAATATATATTCTAAGAAAATCATGTGTGGATGATATTAAAATATAAATAATGTGAAAAACATGCTAGTGACACTCTAAACAAGTGAATTTTAAATTTTAAGGCATAAATTTATACAATTTGACACAAGGGTCACAATTTTTCAGAAATGGGGATATGATGAATTCAATAAATGGTGAATTCTAGGGGGAAACATAACAATATGTTAAAATTCATAGACTCTAGTTTAGATAAATAACTATATTACTAATTCCACTTGATTAGTACTATTATGAAGATTAGTTCATGGTAAAAAAAACTCTTATACTTATAAAATTAGGATCAAACATAAAAACTTAGTCATGCTATGTGTGTGATTTGATTCCACTTCCTATTTTCCATGGGATTTAGGGGATAAATTCAAAATTTTCATGCCTTTAATCATTAACATTGAGTTACATGTTTTATTATTCATTAAAAACCATGCTTTATCTCAGGAAAGGCTTGGGCATTGCTCTACTACCAACCAGACATCCATAGCCCTAATAGAGATGCCTTTATCTCCAATCAAGGTCTTTATCCACTACTAGTCAGGGGTTTATAGCCCTAGTGAAGATTACCATAATCACCTTTGCCTAGAAAGCTTTTGATTTTACAAAAACATTTTATTTTTGTATTTTTAGATTATTTGGAATTTATAGAAAAGGTTAAGAACTAGGATAGCTAGGTTTATAGATTTGGTTAAATGTTTGATCTTCAAATAATCATCTATAGTTAAAACATTTATCACAGGAAATGATGTTTGTTAAGTGCAAGCATTACTATGTCCTAATCATTCAATATTTCATCCCATATGTGGAATCCTTCTTAAAACTAAGCTTAGATTAAAACTAAGTTTAAAAACTTATAGAGCAACCAACCTATCCATTAGTCCTAACTAGTTTCTCTAATTTATATCATCAAGCTCATATTTCAGCATCCATGATCAACCAATTGATGGGTGTCATCAATATCTTTCATTTAATATTATCAATCCTAGGTTTGTGTTTGAAGGTTGTATACAATAATATAAATAGACCATTGGAAAATGGTTCATTATATCACACTCGACACATTCAAGAATTGAAAATCATATTTTATGGAATTAAAAATCACACTTTCAAAAATCAAAATCCACTTATAGGAAATAAATCACACTTGCAAAAATTAAAGCACACTTGTAGAATGTAAATTGTTGAATTGAAAATAAATGACAAACACAAAAAATACCTAAAGGTTTACAAAAAATTATAGAAAATAATTTTTTATAGTAACAATGAAATAAAATACAAATTTATAGTAGAAATAATAAATAAATAAAATACAAATACATTGATCCATCTTCCTTGGAATGAGTGGATAGCTCATTCCTCAAAAGAGTATTTATTTAGAACACAATTTTTTGAATAGAGTACTTAGAATAATGGAAGAAAAATTATATTTATTGATTTATTCATGTGTGGAAGGTTGCATTTATAATTCATGCTTCTAACCAACACCTTATTTGCGAGTAACAACTAATATACTCTATCCTATCTCAATCTCCACAAAATATGGATAAAGATATTTATTATAATAAATAAATATATTACTACCTAATCTTGATCTCCACCAAATATGGAGAGAGCTAATTATTTAGTGTGAAATTACATAAACCTATATTTGAATATAATCTACAATGAAAAGTCTATACATAGAAACATGTATACATAAAGAATAAAAATGGAAAGAATTCTTAATTATAGAATAACATTAGAATATATATATAAATAATTTCCAAACATGTCTATATTGGTTTTGTTGAAGTTCATAGCAATTATGTTGAAATCTATAACAACCTACTAAAATCCGTAACAAGCATGTTAAAAGCCATAACAAGCTTGCTGAAATCCATAACTAGCTGATGTAATTTATAGCTGGTATAATGTAATTCATAACTAATTTTTAGCTAGTTTGATGTAATATATAGCTAGTCCATAGAAATATTATTGTAATCTATAGCTAGTTTTTAGCAAGCCTGTAGGAGTTTATGGTGTAATCTGTAGCTACTATAGAAAGCCTATAGGAGTCTTTAACAAACCTGTAACATGACCAGAATGTTAAATCCATCTGACACTACTCTATCATTATTTTTAATGATTAATTATTAATACTTTGTATCAATCTTATCTTAACATGAACTATGTATGCACTCATTGACATCTTTTTCCAAATAATTATTAGTAATAGATAATAAATAGATAGAAAGGAATTCTAAAGACATAACCATGATATATACCTATTATTTTATTATAAATAAACCATAATTTTAGAAGCTAAATTTAGATCGACTTCATATCTAAGAAAAATGATGTTATTTTATGGATATAATGTTCCATTTTATGAGCTCATAACTAATGCTGAGGAGTTATACGCACATTCTTAAACATATGGAGTTTTTGAGCAATTTTAAACTTTGAGTTGAGTGTTGCCCAAAAGGAATTATTAAAATCAAGGGATAGAGTAGAGAAAGCACACATGTAAATAGAAATAAATAACACAGAAATAAATGGAAAAGAAAATATATATATATAAACTTATGTACAAACAAAGGGAAAGAAGGAAAAAATATCTCAAAAAGGTTTTCTTAGTGATTTTTGTAATGTAAGACATATAAATGAGAACCTAATATTTTCATGGTAGGTAAGTGTTATATCTAAAAGTTACAAGCATTGGTTTCTAGAAAGAAGAGCTAAGTTTTATGAATGATCATTAAGACTAGAAGTTGGTCTAAACTGTCATAAAACCTTAACAGTGACCCGATATTAAAGATCTTGTTATAAATATATATGAATATTTTTATAATATAAAAAAAGTTATTGGATGTTGAAGTCAACTCTCCTATTCATCTCTTGGTTTGATTGGTTTCTTAGGTGAGTGAGAGGACCCTATAGAAAAGTTTTTTTCTTTCATAGATTTGTTTTAAAAGATAGTGTTGACTGAGTCAAAGTTAATGAGTGGATGAAGGTCCAAGTGTGATAATTATATATTTTTTTCATAAATATTTTTGGATAGTTTAAATATTTAATATGTGCAAATTTTATGATCCAAGTTGGACAGTCGCTAATAAACCTAGTGGTGCAGACAGTAAGGAAATTAGGTAGAAATGAGAAGATGGTTCCTAATGTGTTTTCATGAAGGATTGGTTCATTTAAATAATGATGATGTTTTTTTGGTATTTAATGATCTATCCATGATTTTTATATATTTAAGTCTATTTGATAAGTTTAAACATTGAAACTAAAATGACTTATCTAGTTGACTAGAGTTTGCGAGAGAGAAGGTCAGAAGATTAGTTTATAAGACCAATAGTTTTCATTAGATCTCATGATTTGATTCATTAAGGTTCTTATAGGTATGTTTTAATATATTTTGAATGAATTTAAATATATTTAATATACTCAATCATTTATCAAATGTTCATGTTTACCTGAGATGTTTTAGAGTCAACTGACAGTTCTAAGTGAACATCTTGCAGAGAGGTGTTTGAGTCTATTTAACCTAAGTTGAAGAATAAAATTAATTTGATGATGACCTTGAGGTAATTAGGTTTCTTAATATATAAATTTTTTTCATTTTTTTTGTAAAAAAATAGTATATTCCTTAGTTTTTCAAGGCAGAGTTTTTGTAAATGCATAGGTCTTTTATAAGCAGTGATTTAAAGAAAGGTTCAAGTGGTAGTTGGACCTAAATGGTGTTGTATACATAAATTAAAGTTGGATAAGGTATATTGGAGTTTAGTATGAAGTTTTAATATTTTTTTAGGTGTTTTGATAATATTAAAGAAATATCAAAGGGTAACATGTTATTAAGAAGGCCTTTTAGTTCTACATAAGCCTAAAAGATGAGTAACGGCTAATGATGTATGGCTGACTTATTGTAGTGATTGATTCATGTTTAAAGAATGTTATTGTAATATTATAATACCTATTATTGTATGACATAATTTATTTGAATAGGTATCTGACCTGGAAGGATATGATAAAGTGACTTGTATAAAAGAAAGGTAGTTAGGCCTATTTTGGTAGCTTAGAGTGGATAAAATGAGGATGCTAAAAGAGAAAGAGATTAATAAGATAAGAAAATGACATAAATAATTTTTGAGTATAATGAGGTCATACAAACCATTAGATAAGTGTCATGAAAATATAAAATAGGTTCTTTACATGAATATCAAGGTCAAAAGACCAAATCAAGCCATAAAGAGGGCTAGTTGAGTGAAGAAGACTAAAGGACAATTTGAGAGGGCTGAAGTGAGCAAAGAGATGAAGGAGTAGATCATTGTATGTTATATAATCAATAAGGATTTTTGAATTTAATAAAATAATAAGGTTTTTGAGCTGATTCTGAGTCATTTAAGGTGTTAGTACCTCCTTGCAAGTTGTTTCTTGCTAAATCCAATAAATGCTTGGTAAATTAGGGGTTGGTACTACTTACTAGGTTGGTACTCAGCTAAAGACGCTATTGTTTTGATAATTTATATATTGTATTTGGTGCTCCAATTTGAGTGTGTTCTCAATTAAATATTGATATTTATCTTATAAATCTATAGTCCATTTGCTTCATTAGTGGGTTTTCTATCCCAAGAGGGTTTCTCACATATATGTTGTGTTAATGTGTTTCATGCTCTATGATTTGTTGAGTATGATTTCTAATATTTACGTACTTGTGAAAATGGTTCATGAATGGTTAAATGAATTGAATGATAATTTTTGAATACTAATTCACCTCCCCTTAGTGATATTTTGTCCAAGTAAGTGTAAATAGGATTTATCTTCTTAGAGCTAGGATTGAGTTATAGATCAATTGTATTTCCATTTGGATACATTCTAGTGAACCTAACATGAATCTCAGCTTTGAAGATATTATTTCATGCAATCATTATTATTATCATCATTTATATTTTTATATATTTTGATTAATGTATCAAACTAGTCATTATAGTCCTAACTTTTTATGCATAGGTTTAACACACATTTGCTTCAAAATGAATATATTTTGTTTGTGTAAGTCTTCAAAAATTATAGGTTACTAGATTGAGAAGTTTGACATGGTATTCTTATTTAGTTCCATATTATCATACATAGTCAAATAGGTTGACTATGTTTTCTATTTTCTTCTATCAATATATAGGTCAACAAACACTATCAATTTAATTGACTATGTTTGTTATTCCCTCTTTATCATACAAAATTTTACAAACTTGGTCAAACTAGTTGACCAAATTGGTAGAATTTCAAAGTAAAAATTATGAAATAAATCATTAAAATTTTCAAACTAAATCATCTTTAATCCCACCAAAGTTTCTTTATTTTTCTCTATCTATCATTTTATTTCTTTCGTTAGTTCTATTTTTCACAAGTTTGCAGTCTATAAGGATTTAACCCCATATCTAGCTAGGTCAACTTAGTTATGTGGTATACCTTCTATCTAAGAGACATTGTCAACCTATTTTACCTTTTTCTTAAATACATTACTTACATATTAAAATAATGACCCAATTGAATCTATTTTGTATTGTTTGCATATAGTGTTACCTAAACTCACTTTATACTATACTATTATCAATCAAGCAATTAATATCTATTTGCTAGTAATTAATTTATATTTCTTTTTTAATTATTTGCATGCTTAAATTAACTCATATAGTATAAATAGGTTTTTTTTTAAATACCATTTTGGTCACACTATTTTATTCTTTTGCACACATGACCAAACCACTTTACATTCAAAAATCATTAAATATTTATCTTCTTAAGGCCTACCTACTTTGATTTCATCACCAAGGGGGAATTTGACATGTTTTTCTAGCCAAGAATGGAAAATCACAAAACACATTTATCTCTATAGGATTGTTAAGTGAGGGGGTAGGCCCTAATACAAAGTCAATATCATTTCCACTGTAGATCCCTCTCATCCTAAATATCCTGAAACCAACCTTAGATTGCTTTCTAGTTCCTTATTTCAACTAACTTTCCCATCACA
Source organism: Torreya grandis (assembly GCA_037957365.1). Lineage (NCBI taxonomy): Eukaryota > Viridiplantae > Streptophyta > Pinopsida > Cupressales > Taxaceae > Torreya > Torreya grandis. The sequence goes on from JARHVA010009270.1 coordinate 196,659, forward strand.
CTAAAATTACACATTACTATAGTCTAATAACACTTAGTTTGACCCATTATTTATAATTTAATTTTCTATTATTTATTTCATTTTGATCATTATGTGTTGTATTTAAAAATTTAATTGGCCAGTGTTGGTGCAAGGTTTGTGTTGTGTGCCCTAATTGGATCAGTCACATTGATCTAATTATTTTTTTGTTTGATTTAATAGTTACTTGAAACTATCTTGAAAATTCCCCCTATTTTATAACACTATCCTCTTGGTTGATAAAATTTCTTATAGACTATTTTAGCCTTATTAAATAAAATACATAGTTGACCAACATGACTATGTATTATTGTCTCCCTATTTAGTTCTCTATCTAATAGTACATAGTTGACTTGTATGACTATGTATCCTTATAATCTTGTTTAAAATTCTTGTTTACCATAAATAGTTGATCTAAATGACTATGTATCCTTATATTTCTATTCAATTCCATATGTTATAGAACATAGTCAACTAGTTCAACTCTATATTCCATTTTATGATTTTGTCTTTACATCATCATTCCTTTAGCTTCCTCCTTCCTTTATGAACTACCTATTTTAGGACAACACAGAGCTGCACTCATGAAATATTATTATATTTACCAATCCTAATAGGTTTCCTTGTAAAGATCTTGTGGCTTTGACTTTATATGAAATAAATGTGCTTGTGGCTAATCAAACTACAAATTATGGGACTCCTCATTCATATTCTACTCATAACCCTCTTTTCTCCTTAGAATATTAGTTTTAATTAGATTATACTCCATAAATTCTTTTATTCATTAATAATTTTCCTCAACATCAAGGAAAATACCCTTCCACTATTCATAACCTTATGCTAAGTGGTCAAGAAGAAGAACCCCATTCACTTTCCCCACATTATCTCATAGATTTGGGGGTTATACCTTCTTCACTTCTCAACCTTTTCCTTATCTTTTGAATCCTCATACTATTACCTCTTCTTCCTTAATTTATTCCTCTTCCATTACAGTAATTTTTACTAACATGATGGGTTCAAAATCTAGTGGACCTTTTCCAATACTCACCCTTCTCAATCAATCCAATACTGTATTATTTACTACTAATGGTAACCATGTCACTAGTGATTTTGCTAAGAGATACTCAATCTCATGAGAGGATTTTTGATACAAGTAGGCTATATTGGCATAATAAACTCAAGTTCCTTTCTATCACTAGTTTATAAGATCTAGTTAACTCTTTAGTTTAAGAGTTTCAAACTAACAACCTCCCTGAGAATACCTTGTCTCATTTTATTAATTACAAATAACTCAAAATTGATAATACACAAGATTTCATCAAATGGTGGAATAATTTATTTAATAAGTGTGAGGATAGCATGGTAGATGTTAATTCACTGATTATCTCTATCTTAAGTTGAAATATTATGTTAGGAGTCTCTCTTCATGAACTCTAGAAGAGGCCCTTGACCAGGCCAAGTGCTAATATTTTCTCATGAATTATTTTGAGCCATCCCAAAATTATATGGGCACTCACATTCTCATCAAAAATAAAAATCATAATGCAACCAATGATGGTGTCACTAATTCCTATAATACCATTCACAATATTCAATCCATTACTCCTAATGATGTTTTGGATCAAGCTCCACCTTTTAAAAACAACTCTCATCCTCAATTTTATCAACTAGATAATATCAATTTTCATATGCCATTATCCTTAGCTGAGCTCCAAAATCATCTATCAAAGCCTCACCATAAGAGCTTGACCCTACTTGCCCTATGAAATCATGGTATGATCCAAACAAAATTTGTTGGTTTCATGCTAGATAAGGTCACTCTCATGAAAATTGCATGTTATTATGTAATTTAGATATGGATTTACTCCTTGGTCCAAAATTTAATCATGATTAACTCATTCATAAATTCAACAATCCTATGAAATTACCTTCAAAAATGATAAAACATAAAATAAAAATCAAGATTTGAACCAGGCAAATGCTCATCTAGCCATCTCTAAAGATCCTGTTCCAAACCATTAAGACAATAATGACAAGCCTACTCCTTCCACCAAATTTTTTTAAAATATTATAGACCAAACTCCTAATGAGAATCTAGTAAATAAGACTTATATATAAAGGGTAATTGCTTTCATAGATTCTAATCCTACACACATGAACCAATCATCTTAATATTTCCATTTTATCTAAGATTATTCCCCAAATCATCTAAAAAAGTTGGTGAAATATGACCTTATTTATTTTGACAAATAAATTTAAACACCTCCATTAGATAACACCTCTCTTTCCATCAAAAACATTACTTAACCTTATAATACCACTTATTAAAGTCTATCACAAGATAAAGGTAAATTAGCTATCCCATCCTATTAATGCAATCAAACAATTTGTCTCCAAACTAAACAATCCACATCTTATGAACATAAGTCTACATACACTTCTAATCCTCCTTCCTAAGAGACAATCTAACATTATGCACCTTTATCTATTAGTCCACACATGGTTTATGATGAATGGGATCCTATCATAGAGCTTACCAATCTCCCATTTCAAATTCCTTGTTTGGAACTCATTCAAACTTCTCCATGTCATCACAACCAACTTATGAAAATCTTATTCAAAATGAAAATCCCCCATCCTCCAATAAATGGATGAAAATCTACTTGATCTAGGTAAGAATATATTATCTTGAAATAATTCAAAGAGACATCTATAAATTATGATGAAAAAATGGACACTTCTCTTTATCTCAAACCTCCTATTGATTCTATGATCCCAAATGAGATTAGGTTTCATGTAGATGATCATACCATCTTCATTAACATCCGAATTAGTGATATCCAAGTCATGTGATTTGATTGATGAGGGTCTTGGTACTTGTGATACCTCTTAACTTCATTAAAACCCTTAGATACTCCAAGTTTAATCTTAGGTCTACACACATCACATGTCAAGGTTATGATCAAAGATAAATTCATCCTTTTGGATGTGTGTGTCTACTTATTACCATCCCACCTATCATTATTCGATAGAAGATTATGAAAATAAATTTTCATTTTTACAAGAATATCTTGCTTGGTAGGCCATGGACTCATTGCATGAGGGTTGTGACATCTTCTACCAATCAATGTGTCAAGTTTCCTCACAATGGTGCTATATATAGAATTCAAGATGACACTAACCCTTAGAAATTTTAACAATTAAAAGACTATGGTTTAATAAAAATTCAAACCCTTAAACCATTATCAAGTTTTTCATTTTATGAATCTCAACATTTTAATTTCCCTATCAATTCTATGCAAGGTTATCATGGACACCCCAAATGCATCAATAACATACCACATAACCTATTAGACTCTAATGAGGATGAGACTGATAATATCAACCTCAAAATCAAAAATATAAATCTCCCTCCATCTCATTTCCCAACTTACACCATCTTTGAATTTGTATTGTCATCATCCACCTAGCGATGAGATACATGTGGTCATATCTAAGACTCAACATTGTATTTATCACATAATATAAGATGGTAAGGTCATACCTACCTATGCCACTGACCTTCATACACCTGAATATGATGATGGTTATAGTTTAGATGATCCATTTATAGGATGTCTTATTCAAGTTAGAGATGATAATATCCTTCATTATCATTCTTATTTAGTTCAATCCTTTAATTCATCTTCTTTCATTTTATCTTATATGGTTCCTAATTTTAGCATTATTATTCTTATTCATATTGTATAGACGATGAATTTATATGTCACACATCTAATTTATAAATAAACTCTTACGATCATGCTTATGGATCATGTTATGACTAGTTCATATCATTTGGTTAGGTTTTAGGATTCTTACAACTTTCTTCCCCTAATATGCTTGCTATTGTCCTTAAGCCCTTTGTGCATCCTTCTACAACCTAAGCTAAGCCTAGAATAAAAGCTATTCCCACTCTACTTTTAACTACGTCTCTTCTTACTTTTTATTTTGTTTCTCCTTTAGATGAGCCTCACCTAGTCTCTCCACCATCCCTACCTTCCCTTTGGTGATAGTCTACTTCCTTTACCATAACTTGATCCCTTACCGACCTAATTGGCTGATCAACCTTATTATGACATTCATAGATTTTTTGGTATTTGGAATAGATACTATAAACTATACTATAATTCACTAAATTTTATTTCTACTCCCTCTATCAATGCACACACAAAGTCTACTAACAAGTGTATCTTTTACTTCTAGGACATAGATAATCATTCCTCCACCCATTGATAAAAGCTTCAATAATATATTCACACACTATATCCTACTCTTCCTTGGCTTATAGACAATTATATACCTCCTACCATGTTATTAGTTGATTATATTACTATATATGGAGAGGTATACTATCCATGGTATAAGTATAATACCCATCATACCAATCATTACCATATCCTTCAACAACCTCTTCAGGATCACCTTATGGCCATTCTTGCACCTACTATTCTTCCTCCCATAGGTCACCCATGAAATAAGGATCCTCCTTATTCTCCCATGGTACCTCCACTTATTGTTCCTTATTCTCCCATAGTTTCTCCACCTATGGTCCATTTTATACTTTTGGTTCCTCCACCCATAGACTCTTCTCCACTTGTGGTTTCCTCTTCACCCATTGATCCTCCTTCACTTATGGTCCCTTCTCCACTGATGGTTCCTTCTTGTCCCATATATTCCACTATTATTCCTTCTCTTAAGTATTATATACATTATGGTCCTCATAATCATGATCTTTTATCACTTCTTATATTTTTTTTCTAGAGGAGATTCAACAAGAGGTCTTTTCATAGATTTCACTGAAGATGAATGAGATTCTTACTACAATTAGAGTCCAACTTCATAGAGATATATCATATGTTATGGATAATGTTTGTGGGTATATTTACCAATATTTATGAACACAACATGGAGTTATTTCACTTTATTATTCACTATGGTTTTTAATTTGACGTGTGCTCCTCTTTTATATTTATCTACATTTCATTTGACTCTATGTTAAATTTTTGTTTCATTTATCTATCTTACATAGATCTATATATTTTAAAACTATCTTGTATATGGTTTGATTTATTTTATTTTATCTTATGGATTATTTTACATGATTATATTCAATATTTTATTTATTTATATGAATGTATCTTTATTTTCTCATGATTATTTGCTACCTTATCCACATAACAAGCATAATTATTATTGTGACTTAGCTATGCAAACCTTGTTTCTCTTAGTAAATTTGTATTTACCTTATGATAAATTAGAAAATAATTCATATCATTATCATTCTCTTTTTTACTAATCCACTTTGTATCTCCATTTATTCCCCCTTATTTACTTTCACAAACTAAGCATACACATGGTTGGAACTTGAGATAGCATATGAGTTCATAGGTAAGCCTATGTGTTTTAACCAATAATGTCTTTGGGTACTTAGCTTCCTTTAGCCAAATTATAAATCTCGTTCATGTGTATAAATTTTATACATCATGTTGGTTATACCAATTCCATATGGAGGAGGAATATTAAAATCCATAAAATTTCAAAAACCAAATCAATTAAATAAAAGGCAATGATACAAAAGGTAACATTCAAAATTTCAATATTCAAATCATACTAAAAGATGTGATACAAAGCACATTTAATTTTTATAATCAAATATCAAACTCCAAATTAGGCCTCATGATAGAGTTGAGTTCTATTGGGGTGTGGTAGGCTAGAAGATTTGAAAAATCGATTAAAAAATATCTTTTAGTTCTACCTACTTTCTCACATAAGTACCTAATCTTCATAGTAGACTGATGGATCTATAAGAGGTCATGAGGAATGGGGAACATTTTATGCGAAGGTAGGTTAATTTGAATTTTATTTTTAATCTTACCAACATGATTTTATCTTAGTATCTCACTTATTTTCATATATACCTTTATATTTATTGTGAATAGATATCCCTTTATATATTGTTCGTCATTAGTCACTTACTATCTTTTATGTGTCCTTAGTGTCCCTCATTCTTCCTAAGGTCTTCTAATAGATTCTTATGTTGTGATTTTTACATTCCCTCTTTCATTTACAATAATACTACTATTTTCCATTGAGAAATAATTTTTTGTTAACTGATCATTCCCCCTAGAGATTTCTTTTGTGAGTTACACTATAAGACCATGGGTAGGACTAAGCCTTCCTCACAAATTACCACATTACCAACATTTAATTTTGAAAATAATTCCTAGTTATTTTAATATAATTGGTGCTACATTTATGAGTTTTAGTGTACAACTATGGATATGACCAAACCTTCCTCACAAAATATTCAAATACCTAAATCACAATGAAATTATATGTGTCAAATTTGAGATAAGTAGTAATGAATTATGAGTTATAGGTCATTTAAATGATTCTCATATTAATATAGTATTTTTAATTATTACTTCATTGGTTTTTAAATTTTATCTTCTTATTTTCTGATTGCATATATAATTAAAACCATTTTTATTAATTTTTTCGTACTTCCTAGCTTGAATTAATGTGATCAATTTAAGTCCATGTTTCCAATTTTGATTCTCTTTTATACTTGTCAATGTGATTTAGTATGAATGATTGAACTAATTATTTTTTTTTAAACCATTTTATTTTCATGTGATTTCCATTTTATTTCATTATTTTCATACTTCTCAATGTGATAAAGTGTGATTTAACTTGTTTTAACTTGGTTAAAATCTTTTCCATGGTTTAGAAACATTTTTTATTCCTTTTACCCATATTTGGTTTATTATATTTATTTACGTTTTGTTATTACACATTTCCCATCATGATATAGTGTGTAGGGCATTTGTTTTTTATTACTTATAATTTTGTAAGTCATTTTTACCTTTTTCTTTTTAACCATGCATATGTATCATATAATGCTAGAAAAGAAAAAAAATCAAAATATACTTCCCATAACATATACAATAAAAGATAAATACATGTGATAGAAATAAATATATCCATGCATCAACATCTACAGCTCAATATAACTCATGAGACCAAATCCAACTATCAAAATCAATATATATATATATATATATATATATATATATATATATATATATATCATGTATTTTATATAGTACAAGGTAAAAAATACAAAAGATATCCATCTCTAATTTTGGGATCCATCATTTATATCTTGTGGTATATCCATGATACCCATATATTCCTAGGGATATCCCCTCTAAATGGTATGTTATAATGAGGCACTCTATGATCTTAAACTTGCTACATAACCCTGTAGATTAGCTACCTAGGCCTACACCTATGCAAGTTGGATAGTGGTATCTATGTGTTATATTCTCACATGAGTTAAGACCAACCTGGCCTATGCCTCTCCATCTCCCAGCCCTATTAGTGGATATAATCCATCCTTACTTGCTTGTAATTACCTTACATCCTCCATCACTAGTCTAAACCAACTCACCTGGGCTATGAAAGATAAAACCATAGGATAATCTAGTGTGGTTGGGTAGTATGGATCTATCACCCCATAAAAAATGTCATGGTGTATATTTATAACCAAATATCCCCACCTTATCTCCATCATAGGATATACAAAACCAAAAATAGAGAGATATTAGATCATGTATATATCTTTAAATATATCTATCTACTATAATCACATATAACTAGTGTCATATATAAAATTTTAAATCAAAATTACAACATTTATCACCAATGTTGATGTCACCAACCACTGTTTCCCCAATCTACTCATCCACTGAGTATGGTGTCTCCATTCACTCATCCCTTGAGTAGCTCCTCTATTGATCACCTCCATTATAATTCAAATCAAGGAGTCACCACCTTATCATGTTGTGATCTTCTCATGACATGTGTCTCTATGGATTAACTATGTCATAAAGCACCTTTTGTATCATCTTGTGTTGTATCATTCATCTCTACCTACTCTCAATAGTGGTTCCTTCATATATGGAGTGGTTGTGGTGGTCATTGGTATTTTTTTAGTCCCTATTATGGTTCTAGTTATGGTCATGCATCCACATCCATTTCATATCCTCCCATTACCACCGTTTATCATGATTTACCAATATATGGTCTAGCATGTCATGGCATAATAAAAAATATCTCCACTAGTACTCCTCTTCCTCCTCTCCTCATCAGATCTATAACATGCCATGCCTATTAATCAAGAAATAATAGAGGGGTCACTAGGTATGAGAGTTTAAACTACCATATAAAGTATGCCACCAGATGCATCTTTACCCATGAGGTGTAGTGGTCCATGATCTACACTCATGTCATCCCTGTCTTAATGGTTGACCAACTATGCCATTCATTAGTGATGTGTGTATAGGGATGCCACATGATCTCCCCTTGTTTGATAGTTCACAATGCTATCACATGAGGCAATTCCTAAGTTACATAGTCTTACCCACATCACCACCTAAATTAAGCTATCATCAACCATGTGGGACAACCTACTTGGCTAATACATAGGGAAACTATCATATATCTAAACACTCAAAAAAATGATATGTATCATGGTCTTGTACCTTATGGACATCATCCAATATATATCATGCATGATCTAGACCTAGATAATATCCCCAAAATTATAGAGTGATCCCTAATCTAAAATAGACTAACATAAGGCTATTACATATAGTGGTACCTTGTAGTATATATAATTTATGACATTTCACTCATGTTATCATAAGTCTGATCATGACCTTCTAGATGTTTAGAATATTTATAATATATAGATCAAACAATCTCACCCTCAATCTAATGTATATATTATTAGATAACATCACCCAATGGTATAGTGCTCACCTCTCTTCCATATCATCATGTGTCCTTGTGATCACTAATGTCCCTCATATTGATAATCATAGTAACACATGGACATCCTATAATGTGATACCCACCTCAATGGTATCCCCATCCACCAACCATATAAATTTTTTGGTTAATCATTCCCATGATCCAAGGAACACTCCAATGACATCAACACAAATCAAGATTCATCTCATCTCCATGATTCTTCCAAAGCCTAGTGTGACTAATCACACTCTGTCTACATCAGTTAATCAATCTAATAGATATTATAGCCATAATGCATCAATAATCCATCTATCAGGTATCAATACCTTTTGTGTCTCTACAAAATATTAAACAACAAAGTATGTATGAAATATCCATGTAATAAATAACCTAAATACATAACTAAAATTTCATAAATTGGCCACTTAAATTAGTTGATTTGATTTAGTTTCTTAATGTTCTATAGAAGAAACTAATTTAATACTAAATCAACCCTATATTTTATTTTCCATACTAAATCAACCCCTTAATTTTATAACTGGATCATCCACATAAATACTATATTGACCATATTATTTACTTGTAATATAATATCAGCCCTATTATACACATTTAACCACGTTTTGTAATACTACATTGATCTTATTTAATAAACTAGGTCAGCCTATTATAGGAAGTCAACATTTTTCCCCTTAAAATATAAGTTAGCATATAAATATTCAATCAACCACCTATTAACATACTAAATTAGCTCACTAATATATATTCGACCCTATATTTTTGGATCACCTTATAGACTATGTCAACCAAGTCAACTATGTTATTTCACAATAGTGATTTTTTGACCATTTACCATAAATGCCTTTGACATTTATTAGTCTGAATTCTTCCTATACTCATAGTTTACCTAAAAATTTACTAGGGTTCATTTTGGTGCCAAAAATTTAATTTTCTATTTTTATCTTAATTTCAAAGAAAAATATTCAAAAATTAAAATTATCAATTACTTACTTGGGATGCACTCATTGTAATCATTATGCATCCTCCTCCTCTCAGCTTCATCTTCTCACCATGATGACTCTCTAGTCTCCAACTAAGTCTCTTAGATCTCTATTTTCTCATAATATTAAAAATAACAAATGAATTATTTTTCACCCTATTTATATTTACTATTCAAAATTATTTACTTTTCAAATATTTACCACCAAATTATATCTTATCACCATATATTTATTTGTATTATCTCTTTTTCCAAACCATAAAATATTATATAATTCTAATATCATAGAAAATATTTTCACTTATTATATGTATATGTTGTAGATTTTTTAATATTTATCTCTTTTCACTAATTTCTATATGTTCGCTTAATGTTCCCTACATTGGACACCTTCACATTTCTTGCATTTTATTATTTATTTACAACACTAAGGTAAGTAAAGGTATGTGTTTTTAAATTCTATCCTTTTATTTATCTTATTTTATACTTATTATAATTTATTTAGATTTAGCATTATGTGTCAGTATGTTCTTTTTTTGAATCCCCATCTTGTGTTTCACCTACATAACACATGATGAGATTCAAATGGGGCATATGTATATACACATAATATTTTAAAAGTTTATCAATTACTAGTTATTTATCTCTTTCAATAACTCCTGAATTCTCAACTCTATGTGTGCATGCCTTAAAGGGTTCACTGAGAAAGGGGTGGGTAGACCATTGGTGCTTCATAAGATTGTTATTCATTTACTACCACTTGATATATAATTAATCATTTCTTAAGAACATTACCCTAAGATTTAAATCTTATTTATCACCCTATTCTATTAATTTTACACATTTATTATCCATTTCCTAGCCTAAAATCCTTTTTGATAATTTACGATACAATGACAACTCCATCGACCCTATAATCTAATTGATAAAACTAATTTAAGGCATAGCTTGGCCCCTAGTCAAACTAGACAAAGACCTAATTTATTTTTGTCAATAATGATAAAAAGTTAATTGTCCTGACCCTATTAGCTAAAATTTTAGAAAAGACTAAATTTAGATGTAGCTATATATACACACCCATTTTTTAATTTAACAAAGAAGATAAGAAGAGATATATATTGTGCATCTTCTTATCTACCATTATACTTGAGTATCATAGATTAAGGTTTCATACTTTCTTTGGAGATATGGATTTTGTATATTGGATAAGTATTTTGGATGCATAAATAGGTTTTTTATCCTAGATATAATTTATCCTTATCATCCTTATCAAAATACACTAGCCAATGGAGAGATTAAGGCTTAGTGGTTTTGTATTTGAAGGTGATTATTCCTAACTTTATTCCTCCTTTGTGAGAGTAGATTTATATTATTTTGTAATTCTTTCCCATGTATTTGGATTTTGTATACATTGACATGAGTATATGTCTTTTATACATGTTTACTTTTAATGTTATTACCCACACTTTATGCCATAAGCTTTGGAAAGAAGTATATTAGACTATTACTTTACTTTTTCAATTTATACATTAGTGAATAGGAATACATATGACTTATTTAGGGTTATTTCATGGTTTTTCTTTATTGGATGATTTTGAACCCTACTTGGTGATATTATTATGGTAAGATATCCCTTGGCTAGGTGTAGTGTATCCATCTTGGTCATGACCCCAAATATATAATGTATCAACAAATAGAAGTGTAAGTAGGATTTATCTTCTCTAAGGTAGGATTGAGTTATAGATCAATTACATTTCCATTTACATACAAGGGAATTATTGATGGAATGATCATTCCCATTTCAATTTAAGCTACTATAAAATAGATTATTATGACTTGATCTAAAATCCATATACTCAAATATCATTTTTGGGGGCATGTATAAGACATAATGTTTTGTATGCTCACTTATGAATCAGTTAATTAAATGGAATGACAAACTCTATTTCATTATCTATATTTTACACATGATATACCATGCTTAAATTTACACACTAGCTTCATGCTTTACTCCATCTATTGTGATTGGTAATCCCAAGTGGCCGAGATCTGCCTAATATTCTTAAGTGACCTAGAGTTGTTTTAAAACACTAAGTTTTTGAGTGGCTATAAAGATTACATATACAATTAAAATTATAATTAAAGTTTTTTAGTTATATTACACAATCTAGTTACAAATGTATCTACTACACATGGTAGGTAATGATATATTTATACTCTACTTGAGTTATTGAGCCATCTACATGAGAGGGTTGGACATACCACTATTATAATCCATGTTATTCATAGGTCATTATCCCCCAAGTAGAGGTGGGTAATGATGGATTAAAAAACATATTTATTTCTTGAGCCACCCATAAATGGGTATTAAGTAATCCATCAACTTAGTCTAATATTGATTGATCACTATCTACATGTACACACATAGGTTAAGGTTTATGCATTAGTTCCTAAATGTAGTGAGGTGTGCTTAGTCCTTTCCTATCTCTTATACCTTTACTTAGTTTTTAATTTAATTTTTATATCTCCTAAGTAAGTATTGATCTATGAATTTTTCATTTTCATTAAACACAATGGAGTGTGCTTTATATACACAAATCTAGATTCATGGGTTACACCTCTTAGGTAAGTCTAGGTACACTAATATTTCCTTTATCCTAGTAATTTCACTTTACTAAATTTATATAATAAAGAGGGAAAATGTAATCATATATAAATGACACTTGAGTGCTAAGAGTTTTACTTGAGTCCACCCATCCCTAACTTATCCCTATATCTTTCTTAGGGCCTATTTAGACACTTATCTAGCCTTCATGTGGACCACATGCATCCCTAAACACCCCTAAAGTAGTATTAGACCCTAATTTTAGTATCATGACCCTTAGTGCCTCATGTTTTTCCACTTAGACACTAACACCATAATCTAGTTAGTATCACTAATGGTGTTAGTGTCCTAGTTTGAGTGTTATTGTACTTTTTCTACCTTTATCCATTGATAAATATATTTTAAAAATAATAACCACATAGGGTCAACCTATAACTCTTTTAAGACCCTCATAATAACTATAAAAATATATGTACATGAGTTTTGTCTCTTTATTTACTAGATTTAAATCAGATTGAAATAACACAAAATAACTCAAAACAAGTACCAACACATCTATGTGGAAAAAGATATATATATATATATATATATATATATATATATATATATATATATATATATATATATATATATATATATATATATATATATATATATATATATATATATATATCTGTGTGTGTGTGTGTGTGTGTCTTGATACCCAAATATATATTTTAGACCTACACCCCAACCCCTTTATATGTATGCATGCACACACACACACACACACACACACACACACACACACACACACACACACACACACACACACACACACACACACACACATGGCTCATAACCTCAACCTAAATACATCTAGTCATAATGGAAATTGGGACTTAAGAATGGAAGGGTCATTGGGAGATATATATATATATATATATATATATATTTATGAATCATCATATATACTAATTAATGGTCTAGAGTCATAGGATTATGAGTAAATTCTAAGGGATGGCCATAATCTTCATCTCCTTTGGTCAAGGTATGGAAGTCTAATATATTGATATGTCAGGATTATATATTTATATGGTAGATAGATAGTCATAGATAAGTATAACTAGTCATAAATGAGTATGGATAGGAGTAGATGAGTGGGGAAAGTCCCATTGCCTATATCCCATGACCCTTTGTAAATACCCAACACTTAATGCAACATATATATCTATATATATATATATATATATATATATATATATATATATATATATATATATAAGGGATGATTTGAAGAGAATATGAATCAATCTAGTTCAGAATATTTTGAATCATAAGCTTTATATCCTTCACATATTTATGAATCATCATATATACTAATTAATGGTCTAGAGTCATAGGATTATGAGTAAATTCTAAGGGATGGTGATAATCTTCATCTCCTTTGGTCAAGGTATGGAAGTATAATATATTGATATGTCAGGATTATATATTTATATGGTAGATAGATAGTCATAGATAAGTATAACTAGTCATAAATGAGTATGGATAGGAGTAGATGAGTGGGGAAAGTCGCAATGCCTATAGCCCATGACCCTTTGTAAATACCCAACACTTAATGCAACATATATATATGGATGATTTGAAGAGAATATGAATCAATCTAGTTCAAAATATTTTGAATCATAAGCTTTATATCCTTTTCATATTTATGAATCATCATATATACTAATTAATGGTCTAGAGTCATAGGATTATGAGTAAATTCTAAAGGATGGCCATAATCTTCATCTCCTTTGGTCAAGGTATGGAAGTATAATATATTGATATGTCAGGATTATATATTTATATGGTAGATAGATAGTCATAGATAAGTATAACTAGTCATAAATGAGTATGGATAGGAGTAGATGAGTGGGGAAAGTCCCAATGCCTATAGCCCATGACCCTTTGTAAATACCCAACACTTAATGCAACATATATATATATATATATATATATATATATATATATATATATATATATATATATATATATATATATATATATATAAGGGATGATTTGAAGAGAATATGAATCAATCTAGTTTAGAATATTTTGAATCATAAGCTTTATATCCTTTGCATCAAGATCATGTAGATAATGTATGGATGGATTTCACTTCCATGAATAACTCTAGTTCTAATCATATCATGTATATAATGGATGACCCTAACCATATATGTTTTAACCCCCTTCTCCAATCTCAATCTAATTATATATATGGGGTGTTTCATTGGCATTAGCACCCCTATATATAGGTTCAGGCTATGGTGATATGATGATGACATTCCATTTCATCCTTATCTATAAATGGGGAACTTGATCAATCTAAATCTATGGGGGACCTTTAAATTTTTATTGTGTATGATAATATATAGTCCATCAAAAAATAATTATAGTTTTGGGAGACCTCTTAACTATCCACTATCCAACTATATCTATAGTCAAGTTGGGTTTAATCCATATACAAGGGGTGACAATATCTATATTTAGGTTATGCCTAATCTATATATATTATATATATACATATATAGATATATATACATATATGTATATGTATATATATATATATGTATATATATATATATATGTATGTATATGTATATATATGTATATATATGTATATATATATATGTATATATATGTATATGTGTATATATATATATGTATATATGTATATATATATATATATATATATTTATATATGTATATATATATGTATATATATATACGTATATATATGTATATATATATGTATGTATATATATGTGTGTGTGTGTGTGTGTGTATCTATGGGGGTCTCACTCATGTCTATTTGTAGGCTGAGACTAGAAATAAGCATATAAAGATAAGGGCCCTCTCACCCCCATCTATTATTATCTAAGAGGCTAGGGGAAGCTAGATATATCAAAGTTAAAGAATGCATCCTTTCCAATAAAGTGTTTAACACATTTATTTCATATATATGGAAACAGCATGAAATAAATATCTTTCTTGAAATGATCTATTGATAATTTTTACATGGGATAGATTTATATAATAATAGATACATGATGCATTTTGTGCACCGTCTCTCTTTGAATGATAATTCTTGATGTTTGTCATTGAAATGAGTGTAAAACTAAGAAACATAAAAATTAAGTGAATAAGGAGTGGGAATAGTCAAAAAAATTTAGAGAATAGTCCATGTCTATATGATTTAGCATATAGGGACAAATGTATGACAATGTGACTCTCAAAGATAACATGACTCCCAAATAAGATGGTGGTCTAGTTGGAAATCAATACATATATTTGGGTGTGGGCACTTAGGGTGAGATAAATGCACATAATGAAATTACACTATAATTATATGATCTATATTTTTTTTAAATGTAATACAAATAGTTTGAGTTATGCACACCCAACATACCATACAAAAATAAAACCATGTGATTGAGATCATCATGATATGACTCTGGGATAAAATGATAGTTGATAAAGGTTTTGCCCACCCCATTTCCATATATGGAGTTGTGGTGGAAAAATATTAATGGGATCATCATGATTAGAATATATGTATTATATATGCCCTTTCATATAATATAATGTAAATGATGGCTCTTAGATATATAAATATTGACCATATATATACGGGGCATCCATCTATGAGTAGGTGTATGTAGATAAAGATATATCTGATGATTAACACACACACACATATGATATCATGGTTAACCTATATATAGGGGAGTTCACATATATAGCTATAGGAAATGCCAACTCAAGGTAGTCCATATATGGGGCTAGACTAAACTAAGAAATAGATTTATGGAGAGAAATGACATATAGAATGGGTATTGGTTAGTATATTAAGTCATCAAGTAGTAATTAATCCATCAAGTGGTAATCTATTATAGGATAGATTTAATGGAAATAAATATAGATAGGTCATATTGATTTAATAATTGTTAACTATTTGACTATGCCTCTAAACTATAAAATAACCACATATTCATATATCTAGATAGGGAGGGATTCATCCACATTCTATATAAATATCTAAAATTTGTCCATATATACTCTATATCATATCATATTACATATTTTGATCATCAAATCTTATATATGATAATTGGGTTATAGATTGATCATAGATCACAACTATCTTTGATGCAATCCATACATAGACTATAATATTAACATGAATATATATTTGGTGATTGGTGTTTTATCCTTATATATCCACCTAATTATTTAAGGAAAATATTCTATTAAAATTATTATTCTATTCCATTCTTTATGTAATACAACCTATGGATTAGACTATATGATATTTTGTAGATGTTCAATATCAGTTGTGTTAGGAAAATTAAGTCAAAGTAAAGAGGTAAATCAACCAGACAATGTAATTTATTTTTTATTATGTTGGGGTGAACTCAATTTATGTCATAGTGATAGGATGGAATTGGGAACCCATGGAAGCCCTTGTACCTATATGGTCCAATGGGAGAGCCCTATATATTTATATGTCACTCAACCTTACCTTTGGGTTAGGTCAAGGGGAAAGGGGAAAATTCAAGATAATTAATGTCCATGACTTGATATTTTTACACCTCCTCCATCCTAACTTTAATCCCAAATCCAAGTTTTTTCCCTTGTCTTTAGGTACTCCATATATAGATGTGGGGGTCAAGGTATTATAAAAGAAGAGGAATTCAACTGATCTAATAGGTCACACCAACCTACTTATCTATATATAAATGCACTCATAAACATTAATATATATGTTTAAGATGATTTTGGAAGCCTATGATGATTTATTAATAACACTATAACATAATATAATTAGAGTTAGGTATCAACAAGAATGACCTAAGATATTTTATGCTGTAAAACTAGTACAAAATAGTATGATCAGAGTTTGGTGTATATAATGTAGAGAATGACATTAATTATCAATCCTTCTTCAAAAAATTGGTGAATTATGAAGATAATTAGCATGATATAGATATAACCTATTTATATATCATATAATAGATCATTAGTGAACCTATATTTTTTATATTTTATTGTTATTATAAACTTATAGGGCCCTCCTCATTCACATTATATCTAGAGAGTATATCATCGGTTCCCTCCCCTCTATAAACTTATACTATATTATATACTATGTTGTAAATGATGATTATATATGTTGTATATAAGGGCCCTATATATATAATGACCCTAAAATCACTAGTGTATAGGTTCACTAGTAATCTATTATATAGGATATATATATTTTTAATATATCTTAGTTATTATCTTACTCAATTTTGCATCAATTTTCCATATAATAAATAACAACTCATCATAATCTATGATGTATATAGTAGACTCAAATCATACTATTTTACACTAATTTTTCACCAAAAATAATCTTAATCTATCTATAGTGCTTTAATATGGGGTCATGATGAATATAACTTAAGTAAATCTTAAGATTTGTATATAGGTTTATTTAACCCTAAATTAGAGAAGGAATCTCCATTCACTTATGTGTAAAGGGTTAAGAATATAGAAATGACAATGCACAAGGATGACTATCATATTTATATCAATCCAATTAAGTGATAAAAGTTAGAGGCACAAACCACTAAGGAGGGGAGGGGGGTAAATCAGTGGTGGAAAACAATCCAATTAAATTTCCAAACCCTTCAAACACTTAAGCATTAAATACAACCATTCATGAAGCATTCAATATGTTTATATTAATGAATAATAGATAATGAAATATCACACACACAACACAAGATATATGTGGGAAACCTTCTTTGGGAATAAAACCCACTCTCAATCCTCCAAACACATGGACTACTTATCCTATAAGAAGTATGCAAACATGAGACTTTAAAGAAACACCTATTCCACAAGGAACGCCTACCCCTAGGATGGTTATGTCCTTTTGAATTGAATTTAGTAAAACACCTATTTCAAAAGGATCACCTACCACTAGGATGGTCAAGTACTTATGACTTGAATTTAGTGAAACACCTATTTCACAAGGATCACCTACCCCTAGGATGGTCAAGTCCTTCTAACATGAATTTAGAGAAATTACTATTTCACAAGGAGCACCTACCCCTAGGATGGTCAAGTAATTCTAACCTAGATGTTGATCACCCTCCTAAAACCTATGATATGAACATCTTTTGATTATTGATTGCCTACCAATCTAATAGAGACACCCTGTAAACATAGTCCCCTTCACTTCTTTACATACTCATAAACATCCAAAACCACCTTTTAGATCACTCTACACTTATCATCAACAAATCTGACATAAAATCAAAAACTTGAACAAATTTTCATAAAAATTTTCCACACTTTGATATGCTTCTCAAATCAACCACCAAGCTCAAACAAACATCATCTATCCTTCACACACACTCAAGGCATCAAAAACATTCTTTTGAATCACTATAAACGTCTTCGCTCATCCTTAATCTTCAAACCTATAAGAGCACTATTATGAAATCAAAAATATGACCTAAGGTCATAAACATATTCATCAACCTAATCTACTCTACAACCAATCTACTAAGCACACACCGCTTCTTCTTTTCTTCATTCTATAACTCTCAAACATACCTCTTCTCTCAAGTCTACAAGTCTAGAAATCATTATCTTTGATTTCACATTTTGTATATCCTTAATTATAATCATATTATAAATTATACATAATACTTAAGCTATCCTTTAAAAAATCTAAAATATTTCAATACCATCCACACAAGTAAACCATAACATCCATGGGTCACACTTAAGCAACTACACCTTTCAATTAGACCTTAGTAGCCCTTATAGGTCTCATGGAGACCTATTTATCCCTTTATCACTTTAACAAGAAAAATAGAAACATAATACCACTTATAAATGCATATTTACACTCCACATGACCCCTTTAACATCATTAAAATATTATGTCTATCACAACATTCCTCTGCTAAAGCCAAATAGAACAATCTTCAACCTTATACACAAAAACACCATGAATGAGCACAACCAAATTATAATAATTTTTTCATATGAAATATGGATTTTTCAAAGCTCAAAAATCCATATAAATCATCTTAATGGAGTTTAAAACCTTATCTGATAGCTAAAACACCTTGAAATATCCAAAAACCATTAAGAATAGCCTACTTAGAGTTTTTGCCATAAAACCAACTATGCCTAGATGAACATAGTGAAGAACTAGATGAATACCATGCACTTACACAAGATCTCCAATCATCATTTACCTATAATAAGACCCCTAAAATATGCTCAATACTTCATACCCATCCCTAATCATGCTAAAACTAAAGATTAACCAATCTTACTTCAAGCATACTAGGATAAGCACATTGCACACTTTGTCATTGACACTTAGACTATCAAGAAATTTAATCCACTCACCTGGAAACCTCTATGACATCACTAAAAACTCTATAACAATTTTCCAATTTTTCATTGATGTCAACACCCATCATATAGCTCACCTTCCTTCTCTCTCTTCAAGCATTCTCATAATAAGAGCCTTCTCCCCCTTTGACACAATGACAACGTAGGCACAAACTGATCATGATACTTGATAATACCACCAATGATAGAGGACCACATTATAAATATGATACAAAATCCCTCTTACCTTGATCCTACTGATTCTTGCCTTGACAACTTCCTATACTACATGCCAACACTCTCTTTAAATCAAGTATTGAAACTAATGAAGAAAGAACATAAAAATAACTAAAATCTGATGGAACTCACTAAGAAACATTTGAGAGGGACTCACCTTAAGATCTATAATCCATTTCACCTCTTGAGTATCTTTAGATCTCTACCCACCATGAAGAAACACCACAAAGGCTTACTAGCCTTCTCTCTCAAGCCACCTCAGGGACCACTAATAGAACTTCATGCCACTCACCAAATATAAAACATGATATAAAATAACCTAATAAATAACCTTTAAATACCCATGCCTTTCTCTTTAGGAGAAAATGAGCAAAAACATCAAATCTTCACACTAAACCTATCTAGAATCCTTGTATCCCTACCTAGAACTTACACATCCCACAACTTTTAGTAGTCACACTTTCAAAACCTAGAAACTCATATATAAATTCTCATATAGCCCTTTAATCACATGAATTTGCATCATCTATCTCATCCTCTATAACATACTTCCTTCACAAATCTACTAGCCAATTAGCCCTCTATTTCGATAAAAACTTGAATAATTTGAAAACCACAAACCTTGAAATCTTTATGAATTTTTATTTAACAACCCATTTGTCCTATTAAACCTATTAATAAGCCTTAAACCTAAACTCATAAGGCAAACCACTTTTATAGCATATCCCAAAACTCTTGAGTCTCAAAACAAATAGGGTCAACAAACCTTCTTTTTGGTCAGTGCCCACCTCTAAAATTTATTGCACACATAGAGATAACCATCACACACTTTGAGACCAATAAGTAAGCATCCATACTTTTGGGAACCCATACATACTATAACCCATTTTAGGCATGCTTACCCTTAAGATAAAACTAAGAAAATCAAGATCACTCAAAAATATCCAATTTGATAAAAACATACCATGACATCACTCTGACACAACCACAACATATTTTCCACCTAGACATACCTGATCTAACTAAAAACATCCAAATTATGCCTTCTTAGATCTTGGAAACATCAATTTTTCACTTCAAGCTCCTTCTAGGCAAAGACCACTAACCAAAATGTTTAACTTAGATAAATGGCTATAAAACACTTTATTTGAGCAAAAAACCATTTGAAACCTCTTTGAATGAACTTGAACTCATTATTATCATACACTATATAATTATAGTCTTCATTATCTACCTTTGACCAACTACTCCATTCATGAAAAAAATGACAAGAACTCACCTTTAGGACCAAAGTCCCTGAATACCCCTGAACAAACAATTCACCACAATATCTGAAGCAGGATTATGAATATGTTTCTCCCCCTTAACCAAGCACATATTCTCATGACATTTATTTTACTAAAATATCAACCAAAACTCAACTGACATCCACCATATTTCCTCTTTCTTGTCAAGTATTTCCTTGAAGCATAGATAAAGACACCCTAAGTCATAATGTCCTAGAATAATGTGAAACTAGGAGTTGCCCATAACTCCTCATATTATTTATCTTCCTTGGTAATCTAATATTTATATTTCTTCTTCTTCTTAGGATCAAGATAATAAACATGCTCATCCATTAAAATATTCTCCTTTTCTTCCAAGATTGTATTGACAACATATAGAGACAACAAAGATTCACAACATACCTTTTAAACTGAAGAAAGAACCTCATCAATGGGAATTAAAAATTGATGTTACTTACATGAAAATTTCTCAAAAATATCAGGATGTTCTCTTGAATCCATACACACCTCATAATTAGCCTCAACCAGTGCCTTGGTCTTATCCTTGAGCTTGGTCTCTTCTTTCACAACATGAGTAGACAATGAGAGCCCTTGGGACTCTTTAACTTCTATAGCATTCTCTAGCATATCAAACATATTACTTAGATAGATAGATTCATCAATAATAAAAAATTACACCATTCATTTCAATGAGTTAACTAGCCATCTTCCTTGCATTCTAAGAGTTTGATTAAACATGTTTTGATTTGATGGCCTTTTCTTGCACAACCTAGCAATGTGACCAATCTTCTCACAGTTGTAAAAATCCATTATTATTAAAATAAACTTAAATTACATTATTTTAAATAGAAAATGTTTTTTAGAGTGCCCCATATCATGATAATTGAAGAACCCAACCTTGCACGCACCACTTGACTAATGATTCCAATCATTATAAGTAGGTCTTCTACACTCTCTAGCCCTATGACCAAATTGATTACATGTGTAATAATAACCATTAAAAATTTCATACTTCATGGTATTTGGTTTTCTAATCTAATTTTTATTCACTCTACCAACATTTTCATTCCTTGACTAATTATTGACCTTCAAGGTCTGATTTACATTAGTCTTCATCTTGTTTTGAGTTGCATTTTGAGGTTCTTGTTTTTATCAAAGGCTAGTTATATCTATTGCATGGTTTTATCCACTCAAAATATTTTTAATATCACTTTATCTATTTTCCAATTTCACAAATGAATTCATTTAATTAGATGTCTTCTCTTACTCAAATTTTAATGAATCACTTTTAATTGCATACCTTAAACATTCATCTTCTTTAGATTTTAATTAAGTAGACAAGATTTAAAATAGACAACTAAGATGTTTGACTATATAATCAATATCCTTATTGTATTCATTCATTCTTGCTTCATACACACTAAATTACTCCTCATAGTCCTTGATTTGTGACTTCATCTTCTAGTTAATCTTCTTCTCAATCTTCAGTTTCTTCTAGAGTATTCATCAATTCAGTCTCTTATTCCACCTCATCTTTATCATCATATGAATCACTCCAAGTAGTCACCTTTTTATATGAGAAACTTCCTTCCTCAACCATTAAGAGGTACTTATCTTCAATAGGACCATCATATTTATTATCAAATTTAGAACCACTATCCTCACTCTCATCTTATGAGCTACAATATTTATTGGTATAGAGACTCTTATTATTCTTGAGGGAATTCTTCTTATTATCATACTATCTAAATCCTTTCTTCCTCTTATCAGACCTTTGTGTTTTCTTGTCTTCATCTCAGTCTTCACCATACTATTCATAATCATTTTTATTATGCTTATGAGGGAACTTGTTAGAAAATTGTCCTACTTATCCATAATTAAAACATTTGAAGGGTAGTTTAACCTTATATTTCACTAAGCATATTTTTAATTTCCTTGTAAATAAATCAATTAATTCATCATCATAAAAATCATGTGTTATCCTCCTTGAGTTTCTTACCTTATAACTTATTTTTTTCTTCCTTTCTATCTTGAAAGTTACTTCCTTCTTTGGTGGTATATCATCATTTACACTCATATCATAGGTAGTAATGATACCATGAAATTAATCCATCTTCAACTGAGTAATATCATGAGTTTATTCTAAGACAAACACTTTTGAATGAAACATGAGGGGTAGATACCTTAATACCTTTTATGATAAAGTATATTCTTCAATCTTGTCTCCAAGACCTCTGATGATGTTCACAATCTCATCAACTCTCTATAGAGAGGATGCCAAAAAATCTTCTTCCCTCATCTTAAGAATATCAAATTGTATTTGATGAGTCCATAATTCATCCAACATATCCTTTAAATCACATTCATAAATATTGTTCAAATTATCCCACATTTTCTTAGAAAATATGCAATGGATTACCTTGGTGTGTTTAGTCTCTAAAAGACCACAAGTGATAACATTCATTTCCTTAGAATTGCTCTAAAATAAATTATTACCTATACTACTAGATGGAGGAGTAGTAGGTGTATAGTAACCATCCATAACAAATTACCAAGTGTCAAACCCTAGGGACATTATGTAGGTCCTCATCCTCACACTCCAAAATCATAATTGGATCCATTGAACATTGGTGTTTTCTTACTAGAAAAACCTCATTTAAATTTATGTCTACCCATATTATACATTTTATAACCTTCAAGATCTCAAGCCTTTAGCAAAGGATCAACTCTGATACCAATTGTTAGAGTTAATAACCACTAAGAGAGGGGGGATGGCTTAGCAGTGGAAAATAATCAAATTAAATTTATAAACCCTTAAAACACTTAAGCGTTCAATACAACTATTCATGAAGCATTTAAGATGTTTATAGCAATGAATGATATATAATGTAAGATCACACACATAACACAATATCTATGTGGGAAACCCTCTTGGGGAATAAAACCCACTCTCAAGATTTAAAACACATGGACTAATTATCCTATAAAAAGTATACAAACATGAGACTTTAGTGAAACACCTATTCCACAAGGATCACCTACCCCTAGGATGGTCAATTTGTTTTGACCTAAATTTAGTGAAACACTTATTTCACAAGGAACATCTACTTGAGTATGGTCATGTTATTCTAACCTGAATTTAGTGAAACACCCATTTCATAAGGAGAACCTACCCCTAGAATGGTTAAGTCCTTCTAACATAGATGTTGATCACCCTTTGAACACCTATGATATGAACATCTCATTATTAATGATTTCCTACCAATTTTATGGAGACACACTACAAACATATCCCCCTTCACTTATTTACACATTCATACACATCCAAAACCACCTTTTAGATCACTCTACACTTCTTACCAACAACTTTATCACAACCTTAACAACATGACCAAATTCTCATAAACATAGCCCACACTCTTATTTTCCTCTCAAATCAACCACTAATATTTCACATATATCATCTATCCTTCACTCACACTCAAGGCATCCAAAACATCCTTTTAAATCACTCTAAACCTCTTCACTCATCTTCAATCTTGAAACCTAGAATAACACAATTCTAACATCAAAAATACTTATAGGTTATACACATAGTCATAAACCTTATATACTCTATAACCCATCCACTAGGCACATACCTTTTCTTCTTTCTTTCATTCTCTAACTCTCACATATACCTCTTCTCTCAAGTCTACAAGTCTAGAAATCATTATCTTTGATTTCACATTTTATAGAGCCTTCATGATTATTATATTATAATTCAGACATAATAATTATCTTATCCCTTAATACATCTAACACATATCATTACTATTCACATAGGTTGGCCATAGAATCCATGGGTCACACCTAATCATCTACACCTTTCAATTAGGCCTTAGTATCCCTTATATGTCTCATGGAGACTTATTCACCTATTTATCACTTCAATGATCAAATTATAAACAAATTTCCACTTATAAATGCATATTTCCACTCCACATTAGCACTTAAACATCTTTAAAATATCATATCTATCATAACACTCCTCTACTAAAGCCAAATAGAACATTCTTTGACCTTATACACAAAAACTCCATGAATGAACACACGGTCAACTTATAAGCATTTTTTCATATTAAATATGAATTGGTAAAACCTAAAAAATACATACAAATTATCTTCATTGAGTCTAAAACCTAATCTAATATCTAAAACACCTTGAAATATTGGAAAACCATTAACAACATCTCAATTATCCTTCTTAGGTCACTTATAGAACATGGTCAAACAGATAATCAATTTTGGAGCTCAATAACATTGACCATACAAAAATTCAAACCTTATAACTAGATTCACTAGATTTTTTTTGGATTATTATACAAATTTTCTTTTTATTGCATCAACAAATTCATCTTGGATCAAAATTTATAACTCACAAACTAAGCTCTAGTTTTTCCTTTGTTAAGTTGAAAAATTAAATTCTAATGATCACTATTAAACATTGAACACTTTGTCATCATATTGTGACCTATCATAGATTGAAAAAATACACATAATTGATCTTACTCTATATTATCCTATTTAACTATGATAAACATCTATCAATTTGAGCTCATCTTGTTCTCCTTGGTAACTTTGACCAAGTATGCACCATCAATCTCCTTGGATTAGCCTAGTCTTTACCTTTGGTCAGTATTAAACATCAAAAAATTGACATCATTTCACTAATTCTTGATGATTTTGAACAAATTCAATCCATTTATCTCTTTGATATTATCATATAATTTAACCTACTTAATCATTATACACTTTGACCTCTTTGACTCAATACGCATCACAAATCTACATGTATGAACACCCACTCACCATTGATCTTTATCTAATAGGTTTCACACTCACCATTAGATTTATGACAAATATAAATCTCAACATTATATCCTTATCTACTCAAATTAATTTTTTTCCATATATCTATTATGTGATTAAATCTACACTATTAGATTCTCCTTTCGTAAAATTGGCTAAGTATGGGAACTTATTGAACTTATGTCTAAGAAGCCAACTTTTCACCTTAATAACTTTTCCTCCACTCAACCTGATGACATGAAATTTTAACCACATGATAAAATTTAATATGGTAATCCATAATTATATCAATATACTCCTAAAACCTTCACATGTTTTAAATATAATGTCATCAATATGCCTTCTCAAAATTTTATACCATAGAACCAACTATGCCTAGATGAATGTAATGAAGAAATAGATAAATACCATGCACTACCAAAAGATATCCAATCATCCTTGAAATATAATTTAACACCTTAAAAATTATAAATAATTCAAACCCATCCCTAATCATTCCAAAATTGAATATCAACCAAGCCTACTTCAAGCATACTAGGACGTGTACACGACACACTTTGTCATTGACACTTAGACTATCAAGATAGTTCAGCCACTTCCCTAGACACCTCCATGACATCACTAACAAATATCAAATACTAAAATCATATATAAACATATAATAAATTAATTAAACTAATATGAGATCAAAATATTAATCATAACTATGTTAAGTATGGAAATGAAAAAAATCTAATGTATTTAGATTATTGTGATGTTAAAGCAGTTATAGATCTAGAACATGAAGAAAATAGACTAGAAGATGATTTTGTAATACTTTTCAAATTTATGATTTAGTGGTTTTGGATCTATCGACACTCATGTTAGCTTGAGTTGATTGTATTAACATTGATATTTGAACTTGATGTAAGTTTCCTATACATAATATATGTTGGAAAATGATGTAACCACCTAGATGCTTATGGGTTTGACTTCAACTTCACTCTAGTTCATTCATATATGGATCATTTATTATTACTCATCATTAATTTGGAAACCCCTATTTCTTTATCTTCATATTGATCTTGGGTAAAAATGGGTTAGTGGATATACTCTAAAGAGGTATTAAAATTATGTAATTCGCCCCTGCATGTTGGTTTGAGTGTGAATAATGTAATATATACAAAGTAATTATAATAATGACCTATCTTGTAACTTGTAAAATATATTTCTTGGGTTTTTATTTTAGTAATTTAGACCTACATATGTGTTTTTCCTTTAAATGATATGATAATAGGAGAAAATAGGAAAGCTTTACTTTATTGAGTGCTTGATTGAATGATTTTTATAGGTTTATTTGGTATGTTCTAGGTGAGGAATGAGTGATGGTTTGTCTTTTATTTATATCAATCCCTTTGGATAAGTAACTTACATTGAAGCACTTAGGCCAAACATTATGATATGTTTCATTTGACAACTATATGGATTTAAGGTAGTAGATACATGCATCAGAATAGGACACTAAAATCAATGAAGGTGTCTATCTTGGATGTTAGTTTATAAAAATTAGGAAAGTAGGTACTAACTCATAACTTACAAAGGTATAATATAAACAAGCTTAAAGAATTATAGGCAAGATAGAAGGTCTAGGTCATCAACATAAGATTAGTCAAACTAAGAGATATGACAAGGGGTATAAGCTAGAGTAGATATGAGACTTAATACATTATAAAATTTATATAATTGAAAGTAATAACCAAGGTTTAAGTTTTATAATTGTAAAATACTGAGGTGATATATAATCCATAAAATAGTATCTCCATTTTCCCACTTTAATCTTATAATGAAATTACTAGTTTAAAGGAAAGGAATGCATACTTAGGTATGTATAACACATTACATTTTGTTTGAGTACAAATTGAGTTATTTATTATTGATTTACCTAAAAACAATAGCATGTTAAATTAAATAATTAGTTCATATAATATGGGATTAAAAGTATTAAATTTAAAAGAGCAAGGTTTAAGAGTGTACCTAGGTATTGATGTAACTACCTTGCCTATTGCAAAGTTGATTTGAAAGAAGTATCATTATAAGGATTTAAAAGTAAGATTAAGATAAGTATATATAAATATAAAAAGTGTATCTATATAAATATATAGAGAGAGAGTTATATTATAAGGCACATGAAACCAACCATGGAGAAAAGGTGAGTTATCACTCAACAGTTGAGATCAACTTAACCATATAACCCAATCCTACTTGTAACCTGGTAACCATAAGTGAAAAAATTCAACTCATACTATTAAATTATTAATTTTTTATGAGACATAAATTAAAAACTAAAAACTTGGCAAGATTGAGTGATTTAATCACATCAACCATACCAAAAGTAAACCAGCTATTGTCATAGATTGGCTAAATACAGTCCATAAAATTACATCCTGGGTATCAATGTGTAAATTTACATCCCAGTGTGTGATGGTAGTAAGTAAGAGTGTTTATAAATTTATTTTAATTTTGTAATATTATGTTAATGTTGCATAACATATTCACCTTATATATGTCTCATGTTGAACCTATCTATAACAATTGTACTAATGTATATAATTCTACCACGAATATGAATCCAAATTATGTAATTGTGTGCTTTGAGAAAATTATTAGTTGTGTAAGTGTGAATAACATGTTTTACAAGCATGCCCCATTATATATGTATAAATATACAAATGATAATAAGTACCAATGTGGAGGATATGTTTCCAAAACATGCCCCCACTATAATATGGAGATGTTGAATACTTAATAAGTGTAGAGAACATGCTTACAAATCATTCCCTCACTAAATATGAAACTATGAATATGTGTAATCCATGCCTATATGACATGCCCCTAGTGAATCTATAAATTTATATAAGTACATAATATATAATATGTATAAAAAACATGTTTATAAACCATTCCACCACTTAATCTAAAAACTATGACAAATTAGGATTACATGCCTCTATGAAATTCCATTAATAATATACCCCCTATTTTAAGTAAGGGAAAAATATAAAATTCTAGTTTCCTCACCTTAAAAGTATAATACAATTGCGTAATTTTTTAATGTAACCATGTAGCATATAGAAGGACATGTCTAGGTAAATATAACATTGAAGCATATAAAACAATGTGATCACATGAAGGCCTAAGATGAATGATAAGGATTTTGGCAACATATATAGAGTAATAGTACAATATCAACAATAAAATAAATCACACATACAAGAGCACTTGAAATTAATTCAAAAGGCAATTGTCTAAGGAGATCACAAATAAGGGGCATGCTTAAATTATACACAATCAAAGGGACATGACTTATTCATATGTCCACAAAATCAAGGATGACATATTCAAATGTCCATATAAAAAATAATGACATATTCAAATGTAAAAAAAATCACACGTAGACATGGGGGTCAAAAATAAAGGATCATATTTGAATGTTAGAGTAAACAAGATAATAGCAAGGCAAGACACTCAAAGAAGTGTATAAATTAAATCATGATCAACTAGCATAAACATATCATAGTATTCCATGGATCTAATGTTTTACCAAAAAAATTCAAGTAAATAGCATATTAAGTATCCTATGTAAGATATAATCATAGATAAATTCATGTGTAAGTACATATATGTCCTCAAAACATGATGATGTACAATGACCATAGAATTATATAACCTACGAGTATCATGATCATTTAAGTGGATGTCCCCTATGTCCATATAACATGAGTAAAGGCCCAATGTATGAAATTTGAATAGATCATATATGTATATATTCATGTATACCACTCAAGTAGAGTTGTGAGACATATGTGTATGTACAAGTAATTGATATGCCATCCATTAACAAGGAACTAAACATAGATTCCAAGGATCCAATAAAACATGTTTCATGTTGAAAGTGTTTTTGTATTTTTGATTTTTTTTTTTTTTTTGTTATTTTTGGAATATTTTAAGTGACTACTCTATGATCTCATCTAATGGATGGTCATAGGTATCTCCCTAATTGGTGCCTAACAACCTTAATTTGTATCTTCTACATTTATTGCATCATGATTTAATAGTTTGAAAAGGTACATAGCATGTTCCCCCTCACATTTTACATGTGTAGTATAATAACTAATGTTATCATTTGGAATATTTATTAATTTTCCTTCATGAGGAAAGGAAATACCTTACTGATTTGGATCAATTTTTTATTTCATTTGGTATAGTTAAAGAGTTGTTAGTATAAGTTAATATGGAGATGTGGTAGGAATAACCTAAACCCATGTTTAAATAACTTTAGGACCACAACCAATTGGTATTATTATTTTTCCCAAAGAGTCTTTCCAACAAATAATTCTTTGTAAGTCTTGTAGTTGAAAACCCATCTTTTGAAAATGCAATATATGGAAAGTATTTTTTTTGTGTAAGATCAATATGGTTGTACAAAAAATAAGCACAACCAAGAATAAGGTGATTGTAAAATCTTATTTGTTTAGATTTTCTTTGATTTGTTCAATTTTAATCTCTTTGTGTGTAGTATGTACTTGTAATTTTGAAATATTGTTTAAATTATCATGCAAATAATTACTAATTGTTTTATATTTTCATTTATCAATAGGTTGTGAATTTGATTCCTTGGGAGGATAATAAAATTTAATTATTTTTGTTAGGCATAAAATATATGAGAGGGGGGGGGGTGAATTAGTATATTATATGTCTTTTACTTAATATAATTTCATTTCTTTAACCACTTAATCACACATTCAAGATATGCAATAGAACTTTAAACAATAATATTCACCATATAAGAGAGAGAGAGTGAGAGAGACACTAAATTTTTACGTGGAAACTTAAAGTGGGAAAAACCATAGAGAACAATATCAAGTATATGAACAAGAACCAACTAAAATTAAAAATTTCACAAGCACCAACTTGCAAGAGCACAAACCCCTTTTCTAAACACCAACACAACAAATATTTGTGAGCACCAACCCCTCTTGAGTATAAAATACAACTAGCTCTCAATGTTGCTTACTCAACAAATGATAGAACTCTAAAATATATCTTATTTTTATCTCTTTGAAAAAAAATAAAAACCATGCACACTATTGAAATTTAAAAATGGCTTCTCAAGTCTTTATGTATATCTCTCCAAGTGAAATTTGGCATTCACCCTTTGTGACACTTCAATACTTATGGAAAATGGCACCAAACTTGCATGACCTTTCATATCCTTGCATTTGAGAAGTAATATGGTGACCCTCCATAATAAAATGCATATTTTCCTCTTTTGTCTTTATCTTGATGACTTTTCATTTTCCTCAAAGTGTCCCTTTATGGAAAAATGCACCATACCCTCTTATGTCTTCACATGATGACTCTTGGAATTCCTCAAGATGAATATTTATGATAAAATGCATCCCATTCCTCTTTTGTCTTTTACCCCATGACTATTTGACTTCCCCATGGGCCCTCTTTTGACTTATATGCAAATAAAAATATATTCATTAATATTAAATAAATATTAACACACATTAGATGAGATATGAATATTAAAAACACCATTAAATGAAATGGGGCATTTATCACCAATAATGCTAGACCTTTGACATCAATGACAATATTTCCAATAATTTGAACATCAATGAGATCTTGGATTTTATGTTTCAATATAAAGCATTTGTTCAAAGAATGTCTTGGTTCCTAGTGATAATCACATAAGTCATTAATATCATATCCTTTGGATAGATGTATACTCATATCAACCTATATATGAAAAGGGATAAATATAATATTACACTCTATTAATATTTTGAGTAATGAAGCTCGAGACTCAATTAAGCATGTAAATTTTCTCTTCGGTACCTTAGAACAATTTGATGAGGTTGTTTTGAAACTTTATTAACCATGGTGATTGCTTCTTTTTGAAATGATATATTATGTTTGATCCATTTTATGGAATTTAACATGATGGCCACATTTTTTTCTTTATATTATGTGGAAAGTTTGTCATTTGTAATGTTCTCATAAAAATATCCTTATAAGGTGGTGACTTATGTAACAAGTCCAAAAGTGAAATAACATATTTATATGTCTTTAAAGTTGATGGAATATTCACATGTTGGTTTTATTGATTGAAATTAGGATGTTGTATTGAGGGAGACAGGTCTTGATAAATGATATTATTTGAGTTCACCTATTCACAACCAAAGGTAATAAAGTTTGTGTTATATGTTAGATTTTACATAATATTTATGAAATCAAATGATTTTATATCACTTGGTACATGGGTATCATGTAATGCCTCATATAGGATATAATTATATATAGTGGACTCCTTTAAAATCTTGACCAATGAAATTTATAGACACATTCTTCTTGATTTATCAATAATATTTCCACCTATGGTGTTAGGTGGAGAAGGAACTTTCTCTAGTATATTACAACAATAATTTTAAAGAGAAATCAAATGTTTATTTTGATTAAAAAAGATCTCATTATTGACACATATTTTCTTAATATATTTGAGAAAGCAAGTAATGTAGAAAACCATATCAACTATGACATATTAAAACCCAAAATGGGTGATGTAAGTATCCATGATTCACATATTTTTATAGCCATCAAGTATTAGTGATAAAAAAATAAAAATAAAAGCCTCATTTTCTTAGGGTTTGATGTTTAAAGATTGGTTCACCAGATGTTAAACCTTAAATTGGAGGACTCTCCTTTTACTTGGGTAGATAGGGTTAAAAATATAGAAATGATAATACACCAAGGTGATGATCAGATCTATAACAAGCCACTTGGGTGTTAAATTTAGATATAAACATATACTAAATTTCATAAAATGAGATAAGCTAAAAATAGTAAGTATAAGTATGCTAAGTATTGAAATGATAAATAAGTAATGTAATTAGCTTGTTATAATGCTAATGTAGTTCTAGATATAAAATGAACATAAATTGTTTTATAGGATGATTTTGGAATAGTCATCGTATTAAATATTGAGTATTTCTATAAACATGTACACTAGCATCAGTCTATGATAATTACATTAATGATACTATTTGAACTTGAAATAAGTGTCCTATATGGGATACCTACTTAAAAAGGATGTGACCACCTTGATTCTTATAGGTTTGAATTCACCTTCACTCTGGTGCATTTAGATATAGGTCATGGAATGCCACTCCTCATGAATTTAAAAAACCCTTAATCTTCATCTTCATAGTGACCTTGGGGGAAAATGGGTTAGTGGGCACAAGGTGTCAATTTGACCATAAATAAACATCAATAAATGAGTGTTTCCTAAATATCTAATAATCTAAATATGGCCTCAGAATGATGTAGTTCTCCCTCAAATTTTGGCTTGTGTGTGAATCATGCAATATGTGTAAAGTAAGTACAATAATGACCTAGCTTTTAACTTGGAAAATATAGCTCTTGGGCTACTCCTTTAGTACTTTAGACCTATGTATATGTTTTTCCTATGACTAAAATTATAATAATATAAAATATAAAATATTTACTTTATTGATTACTTTATTAAATTATTTTGATAGCTTTTCTTGTTCTATGTTTGGTAAGGAATGAACGATTGTTGATCTTATATTTATATTAATCCAATTTGAGAAGTAAATTATATTAAATAAATTAGGATAATCATTAGGATATTTTTCATTAGTAAATTATATGATTTTAAGTCAATTAACACTTGGATTGAAATAGGACACTAGCATCAATGTAGGTGTTTGTCTTGAATGTTAGTGTCCAGGGAACATGAAAGTATGTACAGATTCTGAACTTGCATATTTGTAATATAAGAAGGTTTTAATCATTATGGGTAATATATAAAGTTTAGGTCATAAATATAATATTGGTCAAACTAATATATTGGTTAAGGGGTATAATATAGAGAAGACATGAGACTTTAGAAAGAGGGAAAGGTCCAAAACTAATAAGAACAACCAAGGTCTGATTATTCCAACTGTACAAGACTAAGGTGATATATAATCCATAAAATATTTTATACAAGGTTATGCAAAAATAATCATGATGAGATTTCAAATATAATTTCTAATAATATTTTTAGTGGTTTAAAGATAATCATACTTTGAAGATATAATAAATATAGATAAATATAATCATCAACTATGTAATCTACAGATATTCATTCAATGGATTTACATATCTTGCTTCATAATCCATTATTCCTTATAATATAAACTTGTCCTTTACTTATAGGTGTTTTATCTCTTAATATTTAATTATACAAAATTGATTTAAGTAACTCATAAAAACACTTTTAGTCATTCCACATAAAATGCTTAGAGTACGTAGACAATGACAAATTATTAATCAACCTATTCTTGAGAAGTAACAAAGAATATGCTTTGTGATAGTTCTATGACCTTCCCCTCCAAGTAATTACAGTATTCAACCATTTTATAGATAAATTTATATCACGTTTCACTATCAACATTGATGAAACACTATCATATACATAAATTATTAAACTCAAGCAACGGTCCAACGAGCCAATTAGTGATTATGTACTCCACTACAATACTATGCTAACTAATATGACAAATCTTATGGCTAAAAAAGAGTTAAAATAAATATTCAATAAAATATAGAGTGTACCACTCTATCAATCAATCATATTCAAGATATTAAAATCCTTTGACGATCTATGCCACACATTTTGAGACAAATAATTTAAGCTCCAGGCTTTGAAAAAAACTCATGTATACACTTAATCTTATTTATACTTCAACAAAAAAAAAAAAAAAAAAATCAAACCATGTTACAATTTTAAAGAAATTAACAATAATGAGGCAAATGTTATAGTTTATGTAGTATAACAACCTATATATCAAATTCAATTATTATTTACATAAAATAATAAATAATCCATATTACCTTCATCTTCTCATATACTATTACAATTGCTAATGAAGTGAAAACTTATCACTCTTCCTCCTCCACAAGATTTTTATCCAAACATGCATACAAAAAAGAAATATGACATCAATTCATATTATGACTATCATCAAATTGAAGTACATTATACAAATAAGTGCTTCAAATTAATACATAAGATAAAAAATTATTGATGAGAACAATATTCAGTTGGGCACACTTACCTAGGAATCTAGACCATATAAAAATGGAAATCATAAGTTGAAAATATTCAATGCTCCATTTCCCAAGCATGAGATGATAAAGAATTAGGACATTTAAAAATTACACTATGCATACAATATGCATCCTCTCCTTGTGACATATGATCACCTTATAGATAAACCATATAAAATTGGAAATAATTAGTTGAAAATATTCAATGATACATTTCCCAAGAATGAAATGATAGAGAATAAGGATATTTCAAAAGTAAACTATACATACAATATGAATCCTCTCATTACAACATATGATCACCTGATAGATGTAATTATGATATAATTATTGACACCTCACCAAAACATCTAATCATAACATTTGATGAAAATGAGATTGTGAAAGATGATTCAAATCTTAATGATATTTTCATATAATCTTGTATCAATAAGAAATCCATACATAGTATAATGGTCAACAACGGGTCAAGTGAGAACATGTTCAAAATGACACTTATTTACTCCATTGGATACACACAATATGATATATAAGATATATCAATAACAATTAAGGGATTATATAGATAGAAATAAGTTACCCTCAAACATAGTGTTACTTTCAGATCCACCATATTAACCACTCCATTCTTAGTTATAAAAATTAATAAGGTTTTT
The DNA here is from genome assembly GCA_037957365.1 of Torreya grandis. Taxonomy (NCBI): domain Eukaryota; kingdom Viridiplantae; phylum Streptophyta; class Pinopsida; order Cupressales; family Taxaceae; genus Torreya; species Torreya grandis. The sequence goes on from JARHVA010009270.1 coordinate 232,761, forward strand.
GACATGTTGTTAATATTCCCTTAGATGAAAAATCTTCATGTAATACCATCTATACTTAATCTATGTCTCAAGTACATACACTAAAATAAGATAGTCATAGTTATAGGTGTACAATATGAGCACCCTCTATATCTAGTGGGATATCTTCCTCCACCCCCACACCCAAATATATATTTTATATTCCCATACAAGATAAATATATAGATATAGTGGTTTCACATATTTAAGATATTTCTATACTCATAGTAAATATAAGAGTAGTTGAGTCTATTAGAAAAAAATATATTCAGTACCCACCATATCTTAGAGTTATCTAGGGCTCATAGAGGCCACCGTATCTTACAACATATAATTAATCTATATTACAAATACTTTTGCATATTCCATAGATAACATAAGTCATGAGGTATTTTCCTATTATAAAGTGGACCCTACCAAGTTAAAGACCATATAGTGTTACCCATAATACATGGGATCATATGATCATGATAATTACCATACAACATGTTATTTCTTATCAAATTTGGATATGCTTTATTTTAGTACCTTTTAATAATGATAATTTACCCTAAAACTATGTGATAAAATAACTCCCCTTGGCCATCTTATTGATGGAATCATGGGTTGGCATGTTTAAAATATTTATAAAATAAAAAAACTTTAATTTTTTTTGAAAAAATCAAAATTAGGATGTGAGCATAACATGATTACCAGATTGTACTATTTACTTATGTTATTTATCATGTGTTTTGTAGATAGAGTATTATTTTCATACACACATGTATTTCATAGTATATTAGTGTGATGAAGGACATATAGGTTACACATGGACATATAGATGTTGTACTCTCCTCAATCCAATGACCATTTCAATAATGGGGGCATCTTATTCCATACATTTCACTATCACATATTATATATTTTTATAACCACTCTACCATGTTGATATATATATTACACATGTCTTGTTATTTACTCTTATCTTATGCAGTGTTACATGGTATGTTATTATACTAGGATGTGACATTGATGCACATGGATAGAGTAGACTATATATCACTTATTTTATACTTCCTTGATGGTGTTACTATTTCCTGATAAGATAATCATTTATTATTTATTTTGTGTAGTCTTTGATCTTATTTATTGAGACATATATGTGTCCCTTGTGTATGGCCCTTGGCCTTATTTCATGTGACATATTTATGTCCCTTGTATGTGGTCTTTGGCCTTGTTTTTTTTAACATATTAATGTCCCATATATTCTTAATTTGGCCTTATATATATCACTAACTCTTAAACTTGTTGAGTTGAGCTTTTTAATCTTGTTGGGATTGAGTGGTTCCATGATTAGTATCATGCACTTTTATAGTTTTGACTTATTCAGTTATACTTTTATTAATGGTTACTAATGAATGCTTAATTTATACATCTATCTATACATTAAAATTATATGTCCAAAATTACACATGTTATATGCATGTCATGATTGACATATACATTACTATGATGACATACTTTCCACATGATCTTTCTAGAAGACATGATATAGTTAAATTTTATGTTTAGATTAGTGTCTTATAAGACACATCCCACATATCAAAGGGGGTGGAAATTATAAGTGCAGGTATTTATTTTTCCCTATTATTTAATTAGGGAAATTATTTTCGTGCATACATGGAGTTTTCCTACATTTGTGGGATAGGATAGCTTATGTGGAGATGTGTGTCATAGATGTGTCATAGGTGTCATAAGAATGTCATAAGTAACTCCCTTGATGGGAGTTACTTCTCTATTCTTAGCACCTTGTCAGCACCTTTCATGGAGGAGTTACAGTCTATTCTTGGGGTGCCTTGACCACCTTTTATGGAGGAGTTACTTGTGTGCTCTCCTATATGTATTCTTCACTTTGGCCATCTCATGTTAATCAAATATTGAGTTTTCTCCTATTTTGTTTTGTGCAATTTATCTTCTTGTATAATTTCAAATTGTTTTAGCATCTATGTGGTGTGCACTTGCTTTGTCTCATGTGATCACGTCTCCATTACATTCTTATTATCTAAATTCTGGCAACAACTCAAATATGGTATTAGAGCCACCCTAGTAATCATGTGTCTGGTTATGCTAGTAGTTTATTTTGAAATTCTTACTTTGATTTCTTAGTAGTTTTGTTTAACTTGGTTGCATTTGAGAGTTTTGGTAGAGTTTCTTGAAAACTCATGCAAATCCATATGGAAATTTGTTAAAAAAATTACTTCTATTGAGTTTCATTTAGATCTCCCTTTAGATATCTAAGTTAAAATTTGCCAAGACATCTTGTATAGATATATTGTGGCTTCAGCAAAGGCAATAGAATTCTTTTTTTTGGTCATTTTGTAGGAAAAGAGAGATCTATACACATCTAGTTTCTGTTCTTGGATGCCACTTTCAGCTTGGGGTAGCTCTCTAAGAGCTTATGCATGTGGAGGTCCATGTGAGGCATCTGGTAGGGTGAGATATGCATGGAGCAGGTTTCCAGCAAGGCAAAATGCAGCTGCACATCATCCAGTGTGTAGGTGTGTAGTGAGGTAGTGATTAACACTACCTGCTATGCATTGAAAGTGAAGTGTTGTCCCTTCCCTACTGTGCATTGAATTTTTATCTTGTCTCTTCTCTTCTATGCTATTGTGCATTGAGGTCTACAATTTCAATATTTTTTTTTCTGCCTAGCAAAATCAAAACTATTTTTTTAAATGATGCCCCTTCCTTGCTTGGCGTCCCATGTGGGCCATTATATACTCAGTCTTCCATTTCATTTTGTCTCTTACTTTATTATTTTTAGTTAAAATTAATTTTTTTAAAAAAAATAGTTAATTTGATTGAATATTAAGTTTTTTAGACAATTTGATAATTTGGGGGTTTAGATTTAAACTTGTATCTTCACCTATCGAAGACGAAGGGTGAGGCTCAGGTTGGCAGGAGGCCAATTCCCCCTCACACAAACCTCCTTTGGATTCCTCAATTTGTTCCAAGTCTAATGAGTGGTTGGAAAGCCACTTTCTCTCTCAAAATAGGCATTTTAAAAAAAAATTAGTGCTTTTTTTAGCAAAAACACTAGTTTACGAGAAAATTGAATCTTTAATATCTTGCAAATGGTAGCTCAAATTTGGGTACCATTTATTTAAAAAGTGTTTTTAATTCAATTCTCCATAGTGTAGGCTTGTTATTTGTTAAAAATGCACTAGTTTATAAAGTGCCAAAAATTTGGGTCTCCTAGGACGCATTTTCAGCTGAGTTTGATGTACTGTTTGCTTAAAGTCCTGTACTTATTTCTCTAATATGAATTCTTAGCTGAGACCAACATATTTTTAATTCACACTTGCATATTTGGTGGGGGGGGGCCTTAAAATTTTGGGTGGGTGTGATTTCTTTTCACAACTTGTAAAACTTTGCTTTCATTCTCCTTTTTGCATAATTTCACAACTTGCAATCAACACAACTTCATCTTAATTCATCTTAAAATGGATGATTTTCAACTTAAACCCCTAAAACCCTTCAAATATCATGAATGGAAGGTTAAAATGTCAATCATTCTTAGAAGCAAAGGGTTGTATAGGATCACCATGGGTACTGAAGTATAACCTAGCACTGATGCTGAAAAGGTCAAGTGGTACAACCATAGTGATGAAGCCTATGTATTACTAAGATTTTCCATGTCTCTAGAAATTATCTTCCATTTAGAAACCTTTAAGACTCCCAAAGACATATGGGACACCTTAGAACTCTTATTTGGGAAGCTTGATGAGATGAGAGGTCATGAGATCGAAAATGAACTCATAAGTCTAAGCCCTAGAAACTTTGACACCCTACAGGACTTATTCACTAAGTTTAAGACCCTTAGATTTTAATTTAAAGAATGTGAGATAGAGAATAAAGATGATCAACTCATCCTTTCTATTCTCTCAAAGTTAGGTCCAAGCTATTCAGTCTTTGTCTCCACTTTCCATGCCACAAAAAGTGCCCTTGGCACTACATGGAAAATGCCTTCTTTGGATTCATTCATTGCCAACTTGACTAGGGAGAAAGCTAAGATAATTAAAATGGGCACAATGAAGTCTACTCAACCCCAAGTTTTGATAGCTATAAATAGTAAGGATAAGACTTCAACAAAGGAGAAGAAGAAAAACAACAAGGACTAAGAGAAGAAGAAAGAAAACAACAATCCTGCCAAAAACAACACTGAGTCTTCCTCCTCGAATACTAAACCTAAGAAGGAGAAGGTAAAGTGTGCCTATTGTAAAAATATAGGGCATGATGAACACAAATGCATGAAGAAATAAATAGATCACCTAACTCATCTTCTAGAGAAGCACAACATAGGTGTTCCTGAGTCCAAGCAAAATTCATCTACCCAAGATTCTACCAAGGAAAAAGGCAAGGGTAAGGAGAAAGAAAAGGGCAAGGCCATTATAAAAACTACAACTTTTACAAAATCATGGGTCATTGATTCAGGTTATTCTCACCACATGGGCTCTTCACTAGTTGAGTTTTCATCATATAGAGCCTTGTAGCATGACTTCAATTAGTTTGGGTGATGACACATCAATTACTATTGTAGGGAGAGGGTTAGTTGAAATGGAAGGAGGAACATTCAATAATGTTCTAAGTGTTCCTTCTCTTTCAACCAATCTCCTATCAGTGTACCAAATCAATCATATTGGTTGGGGCATGAGAGTTGAGTTTTCACTAGATTCAATGGCTATCAAGGAGTTACATAGTAATACTATAGTGGTAGTGGGTAGGGTAGATCACCAAGAAAGGTTATACACCTTCTCACATTTTGCACTAGATTATTATCTAACAAGACTACTAACTCATTTAGATGAAGTTAGCAAATTATGGCATGAGCAGTTTGGCCACCTTAACTACTGCTACCTTGAGCAACTTTGTAAACATGACATGGTCATTGGCTTGCCTTGTGTCCAATTCTCAATAGGACTTTGCTAGGGGTGATCCCTTGGGAAGCATCCTAAATCAAAATTTGACAAAATCAAAGCTTGGAGGGCTTCACAACCTTTGGAGTTAGTCTAAAGTGATGTATCGGGACCCTTCCCCAAACCATCTTTTACAAGGGCCAAGTACATCCTCACTTTCATTGATGATTTCTCTAGGTACTTGGATATATTTTCTCAAACAAAAGTATAAAGTGTTTGAAAATTTTCTAGACTTCAAGGCTCTTGTTGAGAAATAAAGTGAGAAATCCATTAAGGTTCTTTAAACTGATAATGGAGGGGAGTATGTCAGTAATAGGTTTGAGCAGTTTTACACCATAGAAGGGATTGATTTATAGTGCATAGTCACTTACAGTCCTTCAAAAAATGGGGTTATAGAATGCAAAAATAGGTTCTTGAAAGAGATGGGTAGATTTATTATTCACTCCAAATCCTTAGCACCACAGTACTGGGCTGAAGCCATCAATTGTGCTTGATACATTCAAAACAGGGTTCCTCACAAAGATTTGAAAGGGATAACACCCTTTGAAGCTTGGCATAAAAGGAAACCTGATGTTGAACACCTTAGAGTTTTCAGATCCCCAGCCATGGCCCAAATACCAAAGTATAAATGAAAAGTTATGGAACATTAGTCTAAGCCTTACATCTTTGTAGGATATCCAAATGGTATTAAGGGATACCACCTTCTAGATCTGACCACTCATGAGTTGTTCATTAAGAGAAGTGTCCATTTTTAGGAGAGTCATAGAGACTCAATACTTGGCACTTCTTCTATCTCATCAGATCTACTTCTTCATGATGATTTCTCATCAGATTTAGATCAACCATAACATGTTCTTTAGCCAAAGATATCTTCTTTTTCTTTAAGTTTAGATAGTCAGGATAGTGATGCAGAGTCATCCACCTCTAGTCAGCCAGAGGATGAGGAGTTAGCACCTAACTCACCCACTTTCTGACCACTTTGGGTTAGACAGACACTTGAGAGTGTTGACACTTGGGTAGGAGATCTCGTAGATGACAGACGTACTAGGGGGTATTTTTAGAGAGATCCACATGCCTTCATTGCTTCAGTTTTGGATCCATAGACTTTTTGAGAGGCATCAAGGGTACCTGAGTGGGATAGTACTATGAAGGAAGAATATTCTTCCTTAATCAAAAATCACACTTGGGATTTGACCTCACTTCCTAAGGGAAGAAAGATGGTTCAATGTAGGTGGATATATCAGACCAAGTTTGTAGTAGATGGGTCAGTTGATAAGTATAAGGCATGATTGGTCACCAATGGTGTCTCACAGGTTATAGGCATTGACTACTCAGAGACCTTTGCACCCATTGGAAAGATGACTTCTATCTGACTCACCTTGGCTATTGCCACAACACATGGTTGGGATGTGCACCAGATGGATGTGAAGAGTGCCTTTCTTCATGGAGACCTAAAGGAGGAGATCTACATGGAGCAGCCACTAGGATTTATTCAAGATTCTTCCTTAGAATGTAGACTTAGGAAATCTATCTATGGCTTCAAATAGTCCCCTTAGGCTTGGTATGCCAAGATGGATTCCTTCCTTCTCATAGTAAGTTTCACTAGGTGCCATTCTGACCCCAATGTCTACTTCTTATGGCCAGATGACTTGCTCCTAAATTTGGTTCTATATGTTGATGACCTTTTGATCAATGGGAGTTCTTCATCAGCTATTATAGTGGTGAAGGCATCTCTCAAGGATATATTTGACATGATAGACTTGGGTTTGTTTCACTGCTTCCTTGGCATCGAGATCTCACAATCAGATTCAGGGATTTCTCTTACACAACCTAAGTATGCTCTTACCTTATTGGCTCAATTTCACATGGATAATTGTAAACCATCTCCAACTCCCTTTCTATCAAGAGTCAAGCTTGAGGCTGACTATTCTTCACCATTGGTTGATGCAACTTAGTATCAACAAATTGTTGGTAGTCTCATCTAAATGACTCACACCATGCCTGACATATCATATACAGTGGGACTTGTCTCCAAATTTATGCAGGAACCTCATGAGCTACATTGGAAAGTAGCTAAGAGGATCTTGCATTACATACAGGGTTCACATAGATATGGGATTCATTAAAAATTTCTCATAGAGGTTGACTTGGTTAGATATACAGATTCAGACTGGGCTGGCGATTCACAGACTTGCATGTCCAGTTTTGGTTACAATTTCTCTCTAGGTTCTGGTCTTATTAGTTGGTCTAGAAATAAGTAGAATGCTATTGCTATATCTTCCATAGAGCTATATCTTCCATAGAGGTAGATTACAGGGGAGTTGTTAATGCAACTACTAAGGCTCTTTGGCTTCAGGGGATACTTTCTAAGTTTGGCATTCCTATCAAGTAGCCCACCATCATTTATTATGACAACTAGAGTACCATTTAGATTTGTAGGAATCTAGTTTAGTACCAGTGAACCAAGCACATAGAGATTCACATGCATTTCATTTGGGAGCTTATTCATAGTTAGGTTATTGACTTGATATTTTTGCTAGTCTTTAGAGTAGGTTGTAGACATATTCACCAAACCTTTCACTGAGAGCAAGTTCATTCATCTATGAGCTCTTCTTGGGGTACAGTCCACATCTACAACAACATCATCTTTGGGGGGTCCCACTAGCCTCTTCCTTTCTTTTATGTCTCTCTTTTGGGGGGGGGGGGAGTTTTTTCCTATGGGTTTTCTCCTTTTCTCTATCTTATGGGAGATTGCATTTGTACATGGGTACCTCATCAGGCCTAGTTGTTGGGACCCATTTTATACTTCCACACTACCCACCTAAGTTGTGCTTATAGGGGGTATTAGTGTAGGTTTTTATTTTTCCCTATTATTTAATTAGGGAAATTATTTTTGTGCATACATGGAGTTTTCCTACATTTGTGGGATAGGCTATCTTATGTGGAGATGTGTGTCATAGATGTGTCATAGGTGTCATAAGAATGTCATAAGTAACTGCCTTGATGGGAGTTACTTCTCTATTCTTAGCACCTTGTCAGCACCTTTCATGGAGGAGTTACAGTCTATTCTTGGGGTGCCTTGACCACCTTTTGTGGAGGAGTTACATGCTCTCCTATATGTATTCTTCACTTTGGCCATCTCATGTTAATCAGATATTGAGTTTTCTCCTATTTAGTCTTGTGCAATTTATCTTCTTGTATAATTTCAAATTTATTTAGCATCTATGTGGTGTGTACTTGCTTCATCTCATGTGATCACATCTCCATTGCATTCGCATTATTTAGATTCTGGCAACAACTTTGATAGGAATTATAGTGGAGTTTTCATATAAATGTAAACCTCCATGAGTAAAAAATCAAATTTCATAGGTTTAGAAAGGTTTAGATATTAGATAAGTCCTACTAAATGACAAATATTGGAACATTAGTAAAAGTTATAAGCGCATATTTCACACATATTAAATTAATCTATAGTGACTAAGTATATATTCATATGCATGTGGGTACATATGCATGGACATATATACACATTTTATAATAATGAAAATTACAATTTTCTACATATACATAAATTTTAGATATAGGTTCTTAAATTTAGCATTAGATGCATAACATTTTATATCAGTTGATATAGATTCAGGGGGGATTATACTTGTTCATACAAATATACACATTTTTAGACTTACAAGGAATGATACTTTTGTATTAACATATAAACTATGATATTTTACATTTTTCATGTATCCAAAGGGTCATTATATTGACTCATACACATTTATACATTTTTCAGTAATCACCGTCACATTTCTTTATTTTCAAATCACTTTTTCAATCCACATCAAGTAGTGAAAAACCTTAAATATATGAATCCATGTAAAGTGGTTGATTCACATTTTCATGGGTAATGTGCATTGATGTTTAGAGATGCTTAACATCCATTACATTACTTCTAGTGAACCCATCATGTGATTCTCATTATTTATTAGATCTTATTAGTTATTTGTGTTAGTGCATCATGTACTTCTACCCACATTTATAATATTTGGTGCATGTTGTCTTCATAACATAAGGGCTTGCATAGTTACATAAAATTTGGGTTTTATCACCCTCTATTTTTCCATGGCTTAATAAGAGGAACCAAACTCTAATTAATTCCAAAAAAATACCTTTCTCCAATGCTTAAAACATGAATCATCAATAGCCAACATGGTTTTCACCAACATAGGTGTAATCCTTCCTTGTTCTTTAAATTTCAAGTTCAAATATAAAATCTTAATTTATAGACATTGACTATATGTGTGTGTTTCAAATATTTATTTTGAGTTTATATCATGATTTATGATTCCTACCAATTACATGGTATTATTTACACACAAGAGTATACATTTCCCTTTTAAATCTATCAATTCCATTACTAGAATACAAGGGGGAAATTTTTAGATACTAAAATTATGTATTAAATACTTAACAATGACAAACTTTACATACATTTACTAATCATGACATTCATGCACATATATGATCATATAGTTTTGTTCTAATACACCTACATACTACCTTATGATATTGGACTTTACATTATGAGATTACACACCTATATTGACCACACTATCTCTTTCAAACTTGCATACTATCCTATACAGATGGATACACATTATCAATTTATTCCTTTGCATAATTCACTCAAATCATATTAAATCAATGCCTTTAATAAATAATGTCATGAGTTTGATGTTACCAATTATATTTGATCAATAATTAAATTTTCAAATTTAATATTTGCTAAGGGTTAGACCATCTAGATAACATTTCAATAGTGTGAAAAATTAATTAGTTAGACTTATATATATAAAAATCAATGCCTCACTTGATATGGAGCTTTACACATATTTCGTATGCATTTATACACTACTACAAATTAAACAAAACTATCTTGCTAATTATAAATTGTAAATTAGTCACTCACAATAATCACAAGATATTTTTGAACCATACCAAATCTAAATCAAAACAAACATTGTTAGGTATCAAATCTAAATCATTAGTTTCATTCATAAAGTGAAGGAGCATAATTTCATAATCAAACTAGGTGGGATAACTACATGTGTCATTATTTCCATTATTGGTGTATCAATTATGTAGGAAATGGTAAATAATCAAAGGGTTTATTGAGGTTATCTCAAACCATTAAACTTTTTTAATTTTTATAAGTTTTTATCCATCATAAGCATACCCAAGTTTTTATGGTGAAAGAGATTTATTTTTCGATTTGTATACATCATTAGGTTTTGGTAATGCACATGCATATATTTAAAAATATGCAAAGGTGATTTTAGTTCATAGACCCTCTTTTATGTGCATGTCGCTATCAACTACTTTAGGTCAATATCAACATTCGATACTCACCCAAATACAAAATAACCAACCTTGTGAAGATAAAAACACAATTATGAATATCACAGGCTTTCTTCAAATCATTTTCCATTATAAAGATATAGTCATAGTCAAACAATCAATCAAAAAATTTAAGTAATTAACCTTTTTTAGACTTATTTTATTTATCATATTCCACTTATCAAATAATTTTAATATATTTCAATATTTTACATTCATTTTCATGCTTAAATGGAAAATTTAGTAATATAAATTCACATACTAGTTTATATCTTATTAGGGTTTATAAAACCAAATTAGGGTAAATGGAAACCTACAAAAACTACAAAAGGGTTATGGTATATGCTATCCATAATCACCCATTTCATGAATGTTTTTTCTTGCATATCTAATACTCCATGAAGTGAAATAAAGTCATTCATAATTCTCCCATCTAGTCCGAGTGTGCAATTATGATTCTTCACTATATGAATGCAACTAATTATATGGATTTTATACTTGAAAATGTTTTCTTTGACTTGTATTTGGTATGATTTAGACCTATATTTTATCTATTCCTTGAAACTAATTTTCAATTTAGGAATCATGGTGTAGATTTTATCAATGTATAATTATGTATAAGAAAAATTCCAATTTCACTATCAAATGAGGCCTTGATTTGTATATATGAGTCTATTTGGATAATTTATAATGCCATTTTCACACTTAATATGTGCGCTAACCTTATGGAATTAATTTATTTTGTAAAGTATTTGTTGGTTAGAGAGGTTAGTAACATTAGCTTAGTTTAATATCAACTAATGATACTGACATATTCTGATGCTAGTTACATATGCACAATGTAGACACTTCATATTCATTACTTCCATGTTAAAATTTCAATTAGAGTGATTTTATATAATAACCCAATTATAGTTATAAATCATCAATTAAGTCAATTATTTTCACAACTGATGATTTAATCCAAAATCATAATGATACATATTGATTGGGGTAGTGAATTATATTACAACATTTCACTTGACATCAATATCATGAATTAAATTGATCCTTTGCAAGTGTTATAACAAGATGATTAAATGAATATTTTATTAATAAAAAAATAAAAAAGGCCATTAATATTCTAATTAAGTATTGATCCTACTTTATCATCTAATTTTCTTATAATTGAAAATTTCATGGATTTTAATTTGCCTATTTTCTAAATGTACAAATAAAATTATTTCCTCACCCAAGGTGACATCATCATACCAAATGTGCAATTAATATATCTTACAAGCTTTTACACACCTCTTACACACTCAAATAGGGGTCATGATTTGAAACTCTTTCATTTATATGACATATTCCATCCACTTTGTGATACACTCCACCTCTCTTATTTATTATAATGGAGGACTTATATTTGGCCCTTAATATTCACCTCAAGATGTATGGACCACAATCATTTTCTAACTCTATAAATTAAAGGGTATTTTCACTCTTTCACAATGACCAACTAGTGTATCAAAGCAATAACAAATTTCAAGGCCATCACTCTATAATTATTCAACATTTCTAATAAAAAACAAAGTGTAATTGAAAGGGTTGTAGTCTGAATAGTGATGATGATGATTGCTTATATCCATCCACCAATGTAAAAATCCTTCTAGATACATGATATAGAGAGTCAATTGGTTGTGGCTAGGATCATGACCTACGTGGTTTTGATGGTATGGATGCCCCTTACTCATGGTTTATTAGCCAAAGGAGCTTACTAATTTATATGTATGTTTACTCAACATTATAAGTTTACTATATGTTTATTTCTAAAATATGGGTAGACATGTTGGCATTTTATGTAATTCAGTGATTCCATGTAATGCCTTATAGCATATCAAAAAGTAAAATCCAAGTGTAGATAAGGGGAGATGTTTCCCATAAGTGGATTCAACATTTACAAATATATCTAATCTAGAAGTTGAGCACATACCTCTTTAGATCAGATAGTAAATGGTGTCTTTCAAGGAAGGTATAAACTTTGTATTATATATTCCATTTGATTCCTCATTTGATAGTCTTTCCCAAACCTAGTGGATAAGATTAGAATGTTATGGTCTTCTAATTATTTTTATTTGCATTCACTAACAATGATCTAACCTTATTTGGATTTCAAATCTACATAACGACACACCCAGTGGGATCTGACACATCCCACAACCCTCCTTAAATGCTTGTTATAATTTTAATTACTAGAATTAACCTAATTGTTAAGTTAATTTATCTCTTCTTCAAAAAAAATTTAAAATTTTATTCCAGTCCAAAATAATGAAGTCATTCAATACAATATCAAAATCATCTTGAAAAATTAATAAATCACTCTAAATAACAACAAAGTTATTTATATTCTATTTTAATAGTTGTATAAAAAATAGTGAAATTGTCTAAGAGAATATTGAAATCATACTAGTAAAGTACAAAATCATTTCTATTCTATTTTACTCCATTTTTTAGTTTCTAGTAAAAAATGAAATCATCTTAGAGAATAGTGAAATTGTCTTAGAGAATAGCACAATCATCTTATAAAATAAGAAAATTATATTGGTAAACTATGAAATCATCTATGTTTTATTAATTATCTTTTTTGAAATAGTGAAAACATCATGAAGGGAAATGAAAATGTCCTAAAGAGTAGTGGAATTTCCTTATAGAATAGAAAAAATGTCTTAAAGAGTATCAAATTCATCTTGTAAAATTGTGAAATCACGTTGTAAAAATTAGAGACCTTGAAATCAAGCTTCTTGCTCATTTCACATAAAAATTTTAGACCCCATTTCAAACTATTAACCATTTTTTAACAAAAGCTAGGCTGGCCAAAGAAGCAAACTCATAACCTACAAAAAAATCATTTATTTTTACAAACACTTTAACTTGGGCTTTAAATTAACACATTATTTCAATTTGGGTTTAAAATATGATGTACTTCTAGGTCATTTCATTTATTTCACTTTTATAGTCTTGCTTATTGTGTGTGTTTGTATGTTTCCTTCATATGTATGGTTCACCTTTGCTTAGGTGACTCAAAAATATGAAGGCAATCATTTAGCTTTATCCTGAGACATTTACCAAGTATGCTATTCATTTTCCCTTAGTGGGATTATCATGAATCATAATGATGATACCTTTATTTTTTATTGTAGGCTACTTTATTGGGGTGTCATTACCTTCTCCTAGGGTTTTAGGGTGTGATGATAATTATTTCATCCCCTAGTATTTATACCATCCATATACATCTAATAGGGGACACAAATTATTATCATGTGTCATTAGGTCCTAGAATAATTTTATATAAATATTTTCATGAAACCAATAAGTTAACTCCCAATTATAAGCCATTAGACATCACCATCGAGGAAGTTAGTGTCAATTTGATAAGGGGTGTATCCCCTATAAACAACCTGACAGTTGGATATCTTCATTGACATATTTTGTGCCCATCAGGGATCATTTAGTAAGCCAAATAAAAATTTAGACTAAGACATATTGGCCACAAAAACTTCACCAATGTAGGGGAACAAAGGTAATATCCCTCAAAGATTACCTTTCACGCACAAATTTTTAGATAGGATGGGCCTTTCACCTATATTTAAATAATTTAAGTAAAATAAATATTAAATTTCTCCTCTCAAACATATTATATTTAAGGGTTGATTATTATGATGCACTCCTAATTTACCAATAATACAGGTTCACATGCCTGAACGTGGCTTGCTTGAATATTGTGTCAAAACCCATTGTGTGTTTAAAACTAAGTCTATATACCAAGTCTAAACATTATTATACCACACCTACAAGAAGAGTAATTATTTGGCCTAATTTTTGTGTCGTCTTTATCTCATATTAGTGTTATGCTAACCAATTTTACCATTATGTTATTCGTATGATAACATTATACTTTCTAATTTTATATCAATTCTAGACCAGGGTCCAAACTCTTGTCTAAACCATGCCATTATGCTACCCATTTTACAATAGTCCTAATTTCTATGAAATTCAAAATTTTGATTTCAAAGCAATTGAAAACTAAGATCCAAACTCTTATTTAATCCATGTTGTTATGTTTCCCATTTTAAATCAATCCTAATTTTCAAACCAATTTAAAACTAAGGTATAAATTCTTGTCTAAAGAACGTCATTTTGGCTATTTAAAACCATCCATAATTTTAATAATATTTCAATTTCTAATTTCAAACCAATTCAAAACGAGGTCCAAACTCTTGTCTAAACCATGACATTATGCTTAAATTCTAATTCAAACCAATTTTAGACCAAATTTCAAACATTTTTCCAAATCATTTTTATTATGTTTTCCATTTTACTTCAAACCCAATCTCAATTCCAATTCCAATTCCTATAACAAAGTTAAATAAGGTCAAACCTTTCATGTTTAAAAGGTTAGGTCATAGTTAATTTAAGGTTAAACATTAGAGTCAAACTAAAATGCAAACACTTGCAAGATCCAAACATTGAACACATCATTAATTGTGAGACATAAACACTTTAAAGCATTTAATATACCAAAATTTGTGCATCCTTTTGGAAACAAGTATGATCCTTTCACCTTTCCTATTTGGATAATTACACTAACAAACTTTGATTAAACTATTGCACTAAAATTTTCATTGATAGGACCAATTAAACATTTGATGTCTACCAAATCCAAATTTAAATTCAAAATCTTTATCAGGTTCATCTTGAACCACATACTAAACCATTCAAATTTTGATCTGGGTTTGTCTTAAACCCCTTACTAAGCCAATCCAATCCAAATTAGGTTCATCTTGAACCACATTTTATTTATTCTGAATCAATCATATTCCAATCACTTCTTGTCTTTTCATTTAATCTCATGCACCTATCAATTGGTATTAATGAATTCATTTCATCCATCCTTTCTTTTTTTATTCACCTAAATATTCTCACCCTAACTATTTCATTAATTTTGATATTTATCTTAATTAATCCCATAACCATAATCCTAAATAAATAATTAAATGTTATCCCCCATCATATATTCCCCACACAATTTTAACCTTCCTACACCCCCATGCTATATTAATCCCTTGATTATCCCACTAACATCCCACTAAACCACTAATCCTACCTCATTTACTAACCACTTGCCCAACTTACCAATTTAAGATTCAATATATTCTACCTAAACCCCCATATCCAACCTATTCATAGCCTCTCATAAATTCATATATCCTTAAACCTCCATAAAACCCTCCTACACCCCTATGTTATATTAATCCCTTGATTATCCCACTAACATCCCATTAAACCACTAATCCCACCTCATTTACTAACCACTTGCCCAAGTTACTAATTTAAGACTCAATATATTCTACCTAAAATCCCATATCCAACCTATTCATAGCCTTTCATAAATTCATATATCCTTAAACCTCCCTAAGACCCCTAAAATAATCCATATTAACTCTTAATCAAATATATATGCCTCTAAAATCTAGAGTCTTTTCTAACTTTCTAGAATTCTCAAAAACTAGATAATTCTTATGAATTTAAGATACAATTTAATCCTATACCACCACCCTATAAATAAACAATCATGGATCTTTGTTGAAATAATTTATAACATACAAAATATCTCTAAGCCTTCACACTCCCATTGCATCTAGATTATCCTTGCATCCAATAAGCCATTGATCCCCCTTGCATACATCTTAAATATTAAAGCCACCATTGTCAAGTAAACCAACAAACAATGTAATAATGCTTGAATCCATTTGAATAACTTAGAGGGAAGACAAGAGAATAACTTTGATGGTAGTATTATTCTCTCCCTTTGATGTTTCTTGTAAGTTTTAGGTTATGTTACTATATACAGTATGTTGAGTCCATAGCTCAAATACCCAAGCATACATTGGCAACCATAGTGGTAACCCTCATTTAAACTAACCTTATGTGTGTAATACATGTCATGTTATCTAGGAGGATAGGTTATAATAATATTGGGCTTTGAAATCCTAATTTTTTAATGTTTCATAAAAATTATAGTATTGCACTATAAATTGTGGTTTTACACAAGTGGTATTGCAGATCCTAGTTGTATTTTTTACTAGATATAAATACTTACCCATTAGACGTTAACTTCTGAGGTATTTTTCTAAACTATTTCAAAATTTCTTCTTGATAATGTTAGTTTTGAATCCCATCCACAATTTTGCTCACATTAGTCATGATTTTGACTTAAGTAGTACATTAAAGTTAATATTATGAATTTTGATATATTTTTGGTTTCTATAACTCTCAACTAACCTTGTTTTTGTGTAGGAATAATAATAAATCTTCTATCACTCTTAAATAAATATGTTTATTATATTATTAATAATTTCTTATTTTAGTTTTGATATTGATTTACATATGTGGATTTGCTTTTGTAATTTGTAGTTTTGATTTAGGCTTAAGTCACTAACTAAAACTTGTGATCATTCTCTCTAATTTTTTTACCTTTATCTAGATATGATTTGATTATAGGAAATAGGGGACCCTAATCAAACCAAGTCATTAACCCTAACATAACCCTTTTGACTATATTATATAATATTACTTATCTGTAGTAGTGATTTTGAAAGTTATAGAATTAGTTTTGGTAGTAGTTAGATAATAAGTGGTATCATTTTGATTCCTGATCTCTAGTCATAAATATTTAAATTCATATATATAGGTGGGGTTTTATTGTCACAAGTAATCTCAATATACCTTTTTATATATGTTATATATATTATAAATATTAATTTATGAAAACCCACTTCTTGAATGAAGTGATCTTTATTCTCATAAACAATTTTGAAGCTAGATAGGCAATTTTGAATTATTTAGGAAAATAGGTGTTCAATTTTAATAATTTATCCTTTTTAGTTTAGACACAGGATTTATAAATAGTTTAAATTTCTAGACATACTCTATATAGTTTAACATTTTTAATGCTTTGTATATTTTTCACTTTATTTTACCAAGAATAAAAATCACTTCTCGATAGAAGTGATATTGATTTACATAGATGATTTTGTATTTTAATCTATGGTTTTGACTCAAATAGTTTTGATAGTACCTTGTTATTAAAAACATCTAATATAAACTTGTTTTGAATAATTTTTAAAAAACTTTTTTCAAGTAGCAACATTTTAATTTGTAGCCTATTTTAAATCTTATTGTTTTTCCTATCAATTATAAAATTATTTCTCTTTCTCTAAGTTTTTGATTACTAGTAGAAATTTTGACTAACCATAAGTGGTTTTGACTAACTACATGATTACTTCTAGCTAACCATCTAAAAAAATATAGGTTTTTAGGTTGTAGTTTTGACCTGGTATAAATAGTTTTAAGTATTTAGAATTCAATCTACATAGTATTGATTCTAAATAATCAATTTTACCTTATACACTAGTGATTTTTTTAAATTTTTCCCTTCTAGTTGTCTTTTTCAGTACATTTTTTGGGATCATTTTTACTACATTTTGAGTCATTCCAAGGGTTTTGTATGTCCCTAATTGTGTTTGGCATCAAGGGTTTTTCCCCTCAAACCCACCCTATACCATGAGAGGGAGCATGCCTTGGGTACTACCCCCAGAACTCATAAGTGGTGTTTCCCCTTGACCCTATAAGGGGTATTACCCCTTCACCCTATAATGGGTCTTATCTCTTAACCCAGTAGGGGCTGACACTCTCAGAACTCATATCATGGTCCCTCATCCAAAAAATGTTATAGTGAAAAATCATGATTTCTTTTAGTGTTTCTATTAAGTATTATTGCAATAACAGTTTGTTTTGATTCTTACATGGGTGAATCTAGTGGAAATTTTGTCGTGTTAACATCTTCTCTTATAGGTCATATTTTTTCTAAAATATTATCTTAAAGGTTACCCTTCAAGATTACCAATTGAAACTACTAATTACTTGATTTGGAGGACACCTATCAATGGCTTTGGAATTTTAAAAATATCTTATATATATTTTATATATATCACACTTAATTAATTGGTTAATAATTTTTTTATCTTGTTTGAGTGTTACCTGAGGTCTATAGTGGTGTATGATCTCCTCCCTATGTCCTAGAGGTGAGTCTTGAATGGTAAAAAACCACTAACAAACCCTACCATTTTAATTTTTAGGTGGAAATGTGAATTGGAAGTGATACACATGCACTTGACATAGTCCTATGGGGGTTATGACTTTGTAATTCACCACCACACACAAATCCATACTCTATGTTCTAGTGGAGTGTAAAAATTAGGGACAAATATCATTAGGCTAATAGGTTGACCCTATACAAGTATTCTATCAAAGGAAAGAGTTAACTCTCTGAATAAAATATTAGACATCACCCTAAATGGTGTTGGGCCTCATGTACCTAGTGTATATAATGGATGCCCCTAGTAGGCCCAAAAAACCTAGAACAAGACCTTCGGCCATAATAGGTGACTTGTTGCTCAAGTCAATATTATATCCAAAGTCAAAGTTAAGATTAACTATGGTTTAGAGGGTTTGGGAGATTTTATAATAGATCACCAACCTAAAACCTCACCCATGAAGCTGTTAGATGGTTCAGTCATCGAGCTATACACCCAATTGGTTTACTAATCTTAGGTTCATTTTTTGCTTGATTTGGTGTGTGTTATGTTAGACCAATATTTTTTGTGAGATGATTCATAATTTCAACTAAACATATACATGAATATCTAGGTTTTATATATCATCATCTTGTATATCCTTATTATCTTCTATATTCTAGACTTATCCCTATCTTGTACATTCTTAGTCATTTTATACATCCTTAATATTCTATAATAATATATATATTATACATATTATTATCCTATCCTAGACATAACCGAATCTAGTTTTTACCTTGACATCCTCAAATTTATTTATCGCCTTATCTTGTACACCATTATCTTATCATTATCCTTCATGTTATCTAGTCTTACCTTGTCTCGATAGATACCATCTTACTTTGTCTTTCATTTTTATCCTACAACACATGTAATTGTATTTATATGTCACACACTTGCATAAAACATACTCACCATATCCCTTATCATCACTGCATCAAATAACTTTATATTTATCATGGTCTTAATCCCATCATCCTTGATTCCTCGATTTATTCACATTTATCCTTCATCACATAATATTGTATCCATCCAACCTTGAGAAAATTATTCTAAGGCTTAAGATAATCTTTTTGTGGTCCATACATATCATCATATCACTTTGTTAAATTTTATACATAGTCAATACCTTGTTAACAACCTACCATTTTGTTAGTTTTAATCTAGCATCTAATCATCTCTAATATAATGATCTTTCATATTTATAACTAGCACCCTTTTAATCATAATCTTTATAGTTTTAGTCTAGGAACTAATCACATTTCCATCCTTTTACTATCTCAAAAACTAGCCATTGTCGATAGATTTTTAACACCTATCATGCTATCAATTGAAATATGTTCCTAGTCTGATATCATAATCCATTCAGTCTATCTAATCCTCTCCCATCACCTCTTATGCTAGACCAAACATTCATACTTACTTTATCTAAAGACCATATTTTTACCCAATCCCTAATCTACCTTAACATCATCCCTATTTTTTATTCTGAATACCTTTCATCCATTACCCATTTATCATTTACCCACATGGATTTAGACTAGTTATTGTATAAAAATATCTATTTTCCAAAAAATATGATATCCTTTTGTGAACCCTAGAAATGGTTGCCCACCTACCTTTATATCCCAATCCCATCCAACATAAATTAACATCCCCTATCCTTCCCCACCAAAAATATCCATCTACACTTAGCCCACATGATAAACCACCACAATTAGCCATATTGTCCTTTCATCATAACCATAATCATAATGTCCCCTAATACACAAGTGATGAGGTCAACCTATTTCATGAATATATTTGTGCCATCAAGGATGATTTCGTTTTAATAATTTTGGAAATGGATGCTTAACATTAAAATGATTTTGAACCCCCACACCTAAGGTTACCTACCAAATAAATGCCTCATCAAACTTTATCCACATCCAATTTTTATGACAACAAATCCCATTCCAATCCCCAAATCAACTTTTCCTAGTGTTGGTCATGACCTTAATAGTTAATATACTAATAAATAGATTACCCTATTTAATAGATATATTATAATAAAACCCACATCCTAATATAAAAATAAATTGTATCTTTTCAAAATCATCTAATTCTTTTTCATGTTCTAAATAACCACACACATTCCCATCCTATAATATCATGACATCACCATCAAATGATTCCACTCATAAATATAACACTTATATATCCAACATTATAGATAAAAAATGTACCCCTCTCCCAACATCAGTAACTATTTTAGAAACTAGAGGTGACAATCATGGTTTTCTACCCAAAAATAACACCTCTAGATTTATCTAAACATATACACTCATGGTATTGAGTGAAATAATTTTCTATATACCATAAATTCCATAGGTATTCTATTAATATATGTTTCCCTTTTAGATATTATGTCCAAAATTGAATTTATATTAGAGATATTTAAATTTAGGGTTAATCTAATAAATCTACACCTAGGAGTGTGAAAAAAGGGATATACCAAGAGGCACTTCTTAACTATGATCAAGATTATTCCTTCCTCAACCAAGGTAGTAACCCAAATCCTCACCATACCACAACCATCCTTGATTGAACCATTCCCATATCCTATTCACAGTAACCTCCCCCCCCCCCAATTTTCAAAAATCCATTAAACCTAAAGCATACATTCATAAACTCAAGATGAAGAGAGTAATTACAGATAATGATGATATTAAAAATGCCCTTTTTATGGATACTATCAAAAAATCATCTATTGGTGACAACACCTTATAAAAATCCATGTTAGAGTTAACATCAAAATGGTTACGATCATATCCAACATCAACATATGAATTAGAATCCATCTCATAAGCATCATCCCTTTTACATAATGAGAGTCATGTAAACACCTATCTCTTTGAATATGTATCTAATTTGAATTTCAAACGGTCAAAATGTAGGACTCTTGATCCATCTTAGGATGATGAAATTATAACACAATTCTTGGATGCTTTATCAATCAAAGATCATCAAGATGGATATGACTTGAATTTAGATGGAAATTATACAAATAATCTTAGTGATCCTTTTGAGATTCTTGAGGACACTTTCTCTGATGTTGAGGTTGGGTCTCCTAGGAAATTTTATGGGGATTGGGATACCCATCATTTCCTTAATTCACCACTTCCATAACTCATCCTTAATCATCCACCACTTCTATCCCTCTACTCCACTCTCAATATGGGATGAAAGGGAACACACATCATTAGATTACACTTAACATGCAATCTCATGTTCCAAATCTAAAATGATCCAAGATAATAATAAATTAATCAGGCCAAATAATAAAATTAGTTATGATTCAAAAATAATCAATCAAAGTCAAGAAGATTTTTGTAATTAGCCAAGTCAAAAAGCATCATCCCTTATCATAAACATCCTTAAGGTGTCAGGGGGGGCATCAATGTCAAAATAATAATCATTTATCAATTCAAACACCAAATTCCTCTAGTGAATCCCAAATGTAGCTAGTAAGAGGTAATCAAAATTCAAGTCAAATATCAACAAGTCAAAAATCTTTCAAAAGTAATAATAATATGACCAACAATCCTCCTTATATTTATATCAAAAAGGAAATAAGTCAGAATGTCATGAATCTCTTTACTCATTTAGCATATATTACAAAATAAAAATGTCCCCTCCATTATATCCAATGATGTATGTAACTATTTAACCCCATTTTTGCTCCCCTTCGAATCACATTATCCATCATAACCATATCACTCATTGAAATTCTACACCCAACCATAAAAATGAGGACATAATACCATCCATAATATACATCAAATCCCTAGGTAGTCTCATCTCTTGTAAGGGTTATAAAGACACGTGATTTAGATGTTTGGATGATGATAAATTATGATACAATGAAGATCATTATAACACCAATACATATAGTAGTGACAACATGGTCCTAATATCACATATCTTCTAAATGGGCATTAGATGAAGGTCATAAAAAATTTTAAACTCCTACATATTTCACCCATATCCAGTAAATGAATATGCCCAAAAGTTAGAAAAGACAAAAAATCCATCCAAAGGTGAAAACCAATCTTCTAGCACCTTGGTCAAGTACCATGATAAAAACTAGTTTCTAGCATCATGGTAAAATAACATGTTATATGCACTATATCTCACCATGGGCATAAAATCAGATCCATATATATAGTCACATCCTCAAGTTCCTTCTCAACTTCATTTGCATCACTTCTCTATCCCATCCCCTTGTCCATTGTTCCTACCCATCATATCCCTTGTCAACACTATTTTCATCACCCTATAAGTATCCTTGACTATCTTATCCATTTGTTATACTAAACATACTTATCCATCATGTTATTATTCTTATCCTTTATTCTAGTTTTGACCTTCATAAATTAATGGAATATGTCTTTGGAAATATTACATAATCATATTGGCATATGCTCTACTTGACACTGAGGTAACTAGACATTTGATTACCCCTATGATGTGGTTTTTGGCAATCCCTTTTCTAGCATCATCCTCATCCTTTTCTCATTTGATCCAATATTCCATACATCCTCAACCTAGTTTCTAGGCTGGATATTCCATTTGATATTAACCCCTTTGTATATTATATTTTCATAGTCCAAAAAATCCCTATAAATTGAAATATGTCAAAAATCCAAAAAATAATAAAATCTAGAAAATTCCAAAAATATTCCAATATGTCTTGTCTTGTCTATATTCTCCCATTTTTATCCATCACCATGACCTTCACCTTTCATTTATATTCCAAGTCATAGCCATACATCTTACTGTTATCTTTCATTCTGAACTAGGGAAAATAATTTCATATTAAGGTAGCATTGACCTAGTCACACTTTAGCCTAATAAGTCCTAAGTCTCTCATTTAAATTAAAAACATGGTTATTAAGTGATTCAATTAGATCCTACTTTTAATTTTAAATTTTTTAAATCACACCCTATTCATAATCTCATTCCATATTAATCCTAATTGAGTAAAGTCTATTCATTATCATTCGTTGGCATCAATTATCATATGCCTTCTTCCCATACTTATACATTTAGACAATAAACAATACCTTATTTTCTTGATGTTTATATATTTTTGTGTGTTATTTATATGATATGTGTGTTTTTATCTTCATTTTTATATAAATTTTTGTCTATATATATATTTCTTGTAGAAAACATCTTTTCATCTATTGAGTAATAAATGAGTAAGATATGGTGGCAACAAAAGTTATAATGAGGATTTTAATTTCACTCAATGATGTAGAGTTTGTTATTTTCCCCTTTTATAATCATGCACTTTGGAATAATGTCCTCTTGTTCATAATTATATCATGGGGCATATTTCTTAGTGTTATATTAACATCATATTGCCTAGACTATGATCATCCTTATTACATAAATGATGGATTGATAATAGACACAATCATCATTCCACCTATCTTTTATTACCTATCATAGCATATATCTCATCTACCGATCACTTCTACTATTCCTTTATAATCATCTCTAACATCTAAGTTCCATCCTCTATGTAACAACTAACATGTCTATTTCCATCATCATTATCATCCTCTAGTATACCTTGTCATCCATCTTCTAGTCAGAATTACATTAGCCTAGGGTATTTTCAAACTATTTAGGAATTATTTTACCACTTTTTAATGCCCAAGTGTATTTCATCTACCAATTACCATCCCATATTATATTGGTCACTTGAATATCTTAAATCATGTTGAGATATAGTCATCATATCAAATCCATCTATTATCATAAATCCCTTATCTTACATCCTTTTATTAGACTAAAACTCTCTCTTTCATGTGTCCTTGCTTGGGAAATGTTGATATATCATGGCCTTATTTAATATATCCATTTCCTAAATATATGACATTATCTTAGGAATGTTTTTATTATCATATGAATCTACTTACCTCTTTTATTTGCATTGGTATTTACCTAGGACTCATCTTAAGAGGCCAATCATTGTTACTCATGTGTGTTACCTATTTGAGACTAGTTTTAGACCTTCAACCTTATCCCATTGAATTTTCAATTGGGACATCTTATCATTCATACTTCAAATAGTACCTAGTGTATCCTAACCCCTCATTGTCTTGATTTTATACCCACCATGTGGATCATTTTTCATGTGGACATCTAGATCGTACCTTCCCACATATCCCCTCAAAGGGGAATCATGTAACCTAACTTTAATAACTCATTCAAGAAATGGTTTTTATTTGAAATACCATTACTCCCCACATCATAACTCACAATTACCTTTCAAAAAGGGGTAAAATGTATACACCTAATTATACTAACCATAAATATTTTGTTAATCATAATATTTATCTTAATTAATCTTGTAACCATAATTTTAATTATATAGTTAAATACTATCCCCCATCATATATTCCATACATCATGATAACCTTCCTACACCCCAATGATATATTAATCCCTCTATTATCCCACTAACACCCCATTAAACCACCAATCCCACCTAATTTATCAACCACTTTTCCCACTCGTTAATTTAAAATTAAATATATTCTACCTATCCCCGTAGCCAACCTATCCATAGCCTCACCTACACAACTATATCCTTAAATCTCATTAAAACACATAAAATAATCCCTATTAATTCTTAATCAAATATAAAATCCTATAAAATCAAGAGCCTTCTCTAACTTTATATAATTATCTAAAACTAGAGAATTCTTATGAATTTATATTTTCATTTTAATCTTCTCCCACCACCATATAAGTAACCAAACATGGGGCTTATTCAAACTAATTTGGAATAGATAAAAGATATCTTAAACTTCATACTCCCATTTCATCCACATTATCCATACATACAAGAAGCCATTGATCCCTATTTCATCAATATTAAATATTAAACTAACCATTATCAATCAATCCAACAAGTAATCCAATAATCCTTGAATCCATTTGAAGATCTTGAAGTGAAGACAAGAGAAGAAAGGTGATAGTAAGAGTCTTCTTATAATTTATGATTACTTCCATATTATCTCCCTTTCATGTTTTATATATGTCTTGGGTTAAGTTACTATATAATGTAGATTGAATCCATAGCTAAAATATAAAATCATAAACTTTCATTTGAATCACATCTAGTCTATTCCACCATGCTTGGGAGATTTAATCGAAGCCAATCCACCTTTTTTGTGGACAATACAAGCCAAGCTAATTACATTGAGATATATTTCCCTTATTAGGACCATTATAAGTAAGACTAAGATTTATATATTTGGACCCATTATAATTTATACCATTATCACCCTATTTTCACCCCATTCTGACCTAATCCAATCACTCTATTTGGGGTAATTATAATTCAATTTATTTTTTCTTGATTAAAGCCATATAATCTAATATAATGCAACTTTTTTAGGTAAAATCCAAGCCAAATTAGTTACATTTATCCAATCTACCTTTTTTGGTGATATTATAAGCAAATATAAATATATTAAGTGAATCTACCATGTTTGGAGAAAAGCCAAAGAAAACTACTTATATTAAACCAATCCACCCTCTTTAGGTCTTATTGAATCCAATCCATTATCATTACATGTTTCATTTCTTTGGGTAATTATTTAAATTTTAAACTGAGTCATTTCTCAATACTAAACTTATTTTAATATGGTCATTCATATCTCAAAATGTTATTGTTAAACTCACCTAGATTACCAAATAGCTGGCCTACTTTACATCTACTTTTGACATTCCATCTAGTATTTCACAAGACAATTAAATATTATAAAACTACAAATATATATATATATATATATATATAATTTCATTTCCACTAAAAGGTACCTTATCTATTAATAACCCAATTTTGTCCCAGTCTGATAACTACTCGATCAGGATATGTCATGATTCCCTTCCCAAGCATGATCATATACATCCACTTCTAAAGTAAAATCAAGATATTCAACCCATTTTTGACATTTTTGTTGAATCAACCATATTTTAATATTCCCAAACCATTGTTAGTCCACATTCATTTGATGAAGGACCATTATATGACACATGACCCATCTTTAATGATCCCATCCTTGAAATGCTAGTTATTATTGAACAACATCCCATTATTCATCCATTGTCAAATGTACCCCATTTATAAAATTCCTTCATCCCAAAACCTCCATTTCTAAGCAAAAGGTTAATAAGGTACTTGTGAGAATTTTAATTAAATAGGCCCTATTTAAGGCTAATTCTACATCATAATCAAATTCTATTCTATAACCAATATTAGGATCAAGTTAAAATCTAGAACCAATATCATATTTATCATCAAAAGTAGAATCAACATCAATATCAACACTAGATTCATATCCCTTTGAATAAAAATTAGCTTTAGAATCAAAATATATTAGTGGACACTATGATGTTGGCTATAAACATCTACTAGATCCATTTGAGTCAGAATCAAATTCTAAATTAGAATACCTTAGTAAATGTTACAACATTGGATACACACTTTATATATAAGGGAAAATGAATTTTATCTATAAATAAATATTATCTCAAAAGAGGATTAATCAAACTATCCCTTTCATTTTTGGTACATTTGAACAATTTGGGTCATGACTAATATAGATCTACTAGACCTAACTAAGCGGTCCCTTACCACACAATATCACTAGATACTCTAGTTTAGAAATACCACACATTAAACCTAGCTAGGTTCTATGGTTTCTAAAAAAATAAATAAAAAATTAGAATAAATATAATCTAGTTCCCACCAAATCTTGTGGCACAAATGGGGGATAATAAAAATAAAAGTAAACATGCAAATAAAAATTGTACTTAAGTCAATCCATAATTAATGCTAATGCATAGAGAGAAATATATTCATAATCTAAAAATTGTAAATCTATATACTAATAAAAGAGGATAAAAAATTAGGAATACTTACCTTGAAGATGAACCCATTAAGCGTCAATCTCTCCCTTGGCCAATGGTTCTTTTGAAGAGGTTGTTGTGGTTTTTAAGGATAATAAAGATAGGTCATATCTACGATACATGACTTATCCTATGCATCTAAAAGAATTTTACCATAAGAAAAGATTATTCTCTCCAAAATAAGTATGAAACCTCAACTAATGACTTCTTAAGTAGAATGGTGGATAATCAAATGTGAAAATGATTGTTTATCTCTATCTCTCTCTAATGAAAATGGCATGAAGGATGTGTTTATATAGCTTGATCTAACCCTAAACCCTTCAAATTTTTAACTAACATAGTCATCCTAGTTGAACCAATTGTCTAGGAAATATAGTAGTTAGGTCCCATACTAAGTCAACTAATCTGACTTAGTCTATTAATGTTCTCATTTATAAAAATAGGGCCATCTCATGTGATTATTTTTGGTGGATGATAAAAATATGTTTTTGTTTAAGTAGTTGCTATTTTAGGAGGTAAATTACTTGGAGGAATGTGTAAGGGAGGTTTCAGACCTTAGTTAAATGTATAGGAGGGACTTGTGTTAGTTTTAAGTGGTGGCATAAGGAATACAAATCTTGTTAAGCACTAATAGTCTACCCACCCCTTTCTTGGTGTAACCTTTAATACATGCACTCTGAGAGATTAAGACTCGATGTGTTACCATAAAAAATAAAGAATTATTAATTGATAAAGTTAAAAAATATTTTGTGTGTATGCATGCCCCACTCAAACCTGATCACATGGCATGTAGTTGTAACATGAGATAGTACTTTCAGAAAAGAACACAACAACATAAACTATTGAGATAAGTAAAATACAATATTTTAAATGGTAAAATAGATGAAAGTAAATGATTGAAAGGAAATAAATAAAATAAATAAGTAATATATGTGTACCTTAGCTTACCTTTATCACTAAATCATTGTATACTATGTTTATAGTCTTGATCATGGAGGGCACAAAGATTGCTTTAGAAAAACCTTAAGGATAAAAAACTTAAATATAAAAACAAACAAATATAGTAAATTAAATATAACTAAAATGTGTAGGCATGGTGAACTTATAAATTTGGTAAGCTAGGGTGATAAATGTTAAGTTAAAACAAAATGGCCAAGTCAAAATTAGATTAAATTGGATAAATAAAAATCTAAGGCTACTAAATAATCAAAAAACTCAAAAAATTATACCTTAATTAAAAATTGTGACAAACCAAATCGAACTAAATACGATTGAAAAGTGAAAATCTAACATCAATGTGAAAGCAGTGACAATCCTTACTTAAACAAAGATGGGAAAGAAATGGTAGAAAACCATTGATGAGTAATTAGTAAAAATATTTAGTCATTAATGGAAAAAGAACATGAAAGGTACAACAACAATGGTAAGTGAGAATCAATAATCCAAACTCACTCAAAAATGGAAAAAATATAGAAATATAGAATATGATGTAGTTGTTCAAAAAAAGGAATGATGATGAAAAAATTACAAATGAAACCAAGGTAATTCTATAATTGTGAAGCATTTGTATAAATAAAAAAATCCATATTAAATAAATATGGGAAGTATGAGAAATTTAATAAAATGATGTTATATATACATGTAATTAAAAAATAATAATATAAAAGTGAATTATTTATGAAGTAAGCATAAAAAGTACTAAATCAAGATTAGAAGTGTGTAAATGACATGTAAATCATAATGTAGAACAAATTATCTCAAATTTTAAGCATGTAATTATATTGTTACTTAATCGTATAGAATATTTTTTGGGGAATGCATGGTCTTACCAAAAGTCTTAGACTACAACTCATAAAGGGAACACCAATGAGGTAGATACAAATGTTTGAATATATTAAAGGGATTTAATGTGATAATTTATGAGGAATGCCTAGTCTTATCAAAGTTCTTAAAATACAACCCATAAGTTGAACACTAATGAGGTGAATGGTAATAAGGTAAAAAATAAAGAAATGTTTTGTGAGGATAGCCTAGTCTTATCTAAGGACAATACAAAACACAAAGGGAAAACCCTAGGGGTATCATCAATTATCAAAATAATATTAATCAATGGGAGATATTATGATTTTTTTAATGAAATAGGGAATGTAAAAATAATGACATAGGAATTTTATTATAAAACCTTAGTAAACATAAGTCATACTAGGTAAGAAAGAAAGACAATAAAAGTCTATTGACCATCAAAACATAGAAGATAGTTGTTCACACTAAGCACAAATTTATAAAGGTAGATAGGTGGAATACTAGGATCAACTCATGAAGGATATATAAACAAGGAAATTAAAATGGAAATACCATGCCACAACATGTTTTCTATTCCTCAGGACCTCTTACTAAGTCACTGATATACTATGAATATTGGGGGCTCGTGTGATAAATTAAGTAGCACTAAGATTTTTTGTTCTCCAATCCTAATCTACTAGCCTACTGAACCCAATGGACCTTGGCTCTATCATGAGGCCAACTATGGAGTTTGAGATTTGATTAAGGATAGTAGATATTCTAAAGAAAGTAAATCATATCTATTGGTGTGATTAGATTTTTGAGTTATATATTACCTTTTAAATCATTTCCTTTTATTTAAATGATTTGGATTTTAAATTTTTATGGGTTTTGTAATTCGTCCTTCATACATATTTGGAATAAATAACATGAGTGATAAAAGTGATACTCATGAAACAAGATTTAGACTTTGAGTATAAGATACCAAATAACTAGAAATATGACTAATTAAAAAACTTAGGATTACTTATAAATCAATATTTAGTCTCAAGTTTATACCATATGTATTCATAATATGTGAAAAGTTAGAAGGTAGGAAGGGATATCAAATAAATTAATTTAATTACTATAATGAGAAGTCATGTTTAATAACTAATCATATGGTAAATATAAAATAATAAGGGAATGAGTGTTGTATATATAAGTTAAAATAATAATTATATGTATGTGAGTTTTGAAAGATAACAAATAATAATCAAAGAGAAAATAAAGGAATCTATGTGAAATAATTGGAAACATAAGCATAAGTTTGAATCCATGAAAATAATAACAATAAGAAATAAGAGAGAATTATAAATAGAATGAAACCATGAAAAACACATAAAATATATTATAATGGTATATGTAGAAGAGATGAGGGAAATCAAGTTCGACAAATACTCAAAATTATATGATATAAATGAATCAATGATCCAATCTAAATCATTTAGTAGAATGATAAATAATGTGAGTGAACACCATGGTATGATCACAAATATTGATAGATCTAGCCAAAAATGTTATCCATAACATCTAAAACATCCCTATGCAATCAAATTTTAACGTTTGTTAGAGTCTCATCAATCTTTGTGAAAAGTTGTGAAGAGACTTATTTCCATATCATCTATACTAAAAGGAATAGGTATATTAATATTAATGATATATATGGATCTAAGAGGAGGTGTATTCAATAGATAAGGAGGATCCTTCATCCATGGGTGACTTGTAGCTGGAGGAATAACTAGTATCAATGTAAACTTTTGGAAATATAAGAGATGATGCTGAATCACTCGGTACTAATTAGTATGATGGATAAAACATTGATGCCAAAGATTATATAATCCCCATATTTAAGTATATACTATATAAGTATCTTGGGAGGTAGTATAGTCTTATCTTTGGTCTAGGAAATGACTTGTCACAAAGTGTCGATGTAGCTTCCTAAGATTTTAATAGTGGGTAGAGGAATGGTTATTTTTCCATGGAAGAAAAAAATATGTCTATTAATATATTTTAGAGGTATAATAGCTAAAGTGGTAGAAGAGGGAGACTAAAACTCCTAATATAGATTATAGTATTTAGTCCAATAACCATAAAATATATGAATATCACAATAAGGCTCATCTTCCCATTGTGTAGGTAAGGAATCAGGCTTAAGTAATGTTAGAAGACCATCAAAAAGAAAGGGAAAATCTATAGTGGAAACTAGACTAGGCTCGTATATAGGTGAGGCTAGTTTTGCAATGGGTCTAAGCAGAGTGGCTAAGATTTATGAAGGAGGCATACTACAAGGGTCATGATATCTATCAAAATGGTAGGGCACTATCATGGCATTATCCATTAGCATAATATTGAGAGGATCTATTGTGACAAGTTGTGTAATATTTGAGTGCTCCATATTCATCCTATGAATAGTAATATAAAAACTAATATTAGGTACTATAAGAGAAGGAACAATAGAATAACTAAAACACTAAAATAAAGAAGAATGATATCTAATAACCTTAACATTTTTATCTTAGATGAAGCTAGTAAAAAATGGGTCATCTAAATTAAAA
Source organism: Torreya grandis (assembly GCA_037957365.1). Classification (NCBI taxonomy): domain Eukaryota; kingdom Viridiplantae; phylum Streptophyta; class Pinopsida; order Cupressales; family Taxaceae; genus Torreya; species Torreya grandis. Next base: position 264,657 of record JARHVA010009270.1, read on the forward strand.
AATGTCATCATAATCAGGTGTATGTATGTTTATAGTGTATGTGTGAACTATTTTATCAGATGAGGAATCATGGTGAATGAAATGTCTAGTTTTCGTTAAAGTAACTGGTATACTATCAATTTTTTTTGGAAAGATTGAGGTTGAAGAGAAAGAGGAATTTTAGAGAGATGTCTAGGGAGAGATCAAATTTTTTGATATTTAATCTTGTCTCATGTGGTTCATCATCATCAGAGTCTAATAGGTTAGGTGTAATATTTTGAATTAATTCTAGATGACCATTATAACCTCTAGTGGAGTTGATGGGATAGTTAAAATGTTGGGGTTAACAAAATATAATGCTAGTCAAGGGTTCAAGGGTGGGTATTTTAAAGACACCTCATTCTTGGAACTGTTTAAAATTCTAAGGATTTGTTTCCCCTTGAATATTATATATAAAACTATTGTAACGGAATTTGACACATTTCCATGTAGATTAAGCAACTACTTTCATGTGAAGATTCCAAGATTGATTGAGTAAGATATTTTAAGAAGGTGGAAAGTTAAATATCACAAATTTCACATGGATAGTAATGGGAGGAATGGTAAAGGGAAGCCAAACACAACCTAGAGGAGTAATTTGTCTTTTGTCATAAACATGGCATGTACTACATGTCGATTTGAGGTTATATTTAGAGTATAGAAGTGTCTGAATAAAGTCAAGGGAGGAAACACAAGTGCTTGAGCCTTCATTTATTAAATCATAGTTAACTTGGATATCACTTACTTGAATACTAATTAATAAAGGAGGATCATTTTCATGAAGGAATATCTCATCAAGAATCATGAAAGAGATAGAAAACCTAAGTGAGATTAAAGTTTCTATTATTTCATCAACATCTAAAGATGTCTCTTCACATTATTGAATAATTTTATCTTCATATCTGAATAAGGTAGCCTCTATCCATATATGAGGAGGATGAGGGAATTTCATTTCTAATAAGAGTTGCATTATGTGATTACAATGCAGAGAAAAGTTTTCATAAGCTCTAAGAATGGGATTTGAGATGGGAGATGGGAAAGTTACACAATATGATCTCATTCATTGTAACCCATGAGAGGATTGTTATATAAAGGTGCATAGTATTTTAATATATAATTTTTAGTGGGGTTATATGTGAAATTAAAATTATGTTTTTAAGGTATGGTTACTTTATTTTGATTTCAAGTAGGTTGATTGAGCTTATGTGATATGATTATTTGTTGAGGTATTTGTTGTGGTTGAGGATGATAAATATTGTTTGAAGTTTGAGGTATCTTTTAATAAGATATGGAAGTTTACAATAAAGTATAATTTATGCAAATGGTATGATATTTATAGTTAATTCATGTTGTTGGGGATGGTGCTTATATGTGTGTTGGTTCCTCATGCCCCAATTCTATGAGATGGGGTGGGAAACTGTCTTGAATAATGTAAAATTTTGAATATGTGTGGTATTTATGTATAGGGTATGAATCAATATAATAAATTACTATTTTCATATTAGTCATATTAACCACATGTTCATCACTGATGCTAAGGTATATAAGACTTTCAATGTTGTTAGTAGTAGGGGAAGGTTAATCAATGTTGTTTTGGTGATTAAGAAGGGGATCCTTATAGATAGTTAATTGAGCATTAGCTTGGTTTACATATTTATTTTTAGTTTGAGTCTCATTATATTTAAGTTCTATGTCATAATTTCGATGACATTAACATATAAGGGATTCATGGTCAAAGTTGGGACCAAGGAGAAAATCCATAGAAATATTTCTTAATTCAATACAAGTCTCATGAGAATGACCTTAACTTGCATGAAACCAATAAAATTTATTTATATAATACCATGATTTAATAGGATGAGTGGGGTCAAGATATTGTGGTAGAGGTCTTGGAAGACATTTTTGAATTTTTACTAATGTCAATAGTTTGTGCACATTAGTATGATTATTTAAGGGAAATGTGGGGTTATGATTATAATTATTATTAAGGGGAGGAACATGCTCCATAGTATTATTAAAACAAATAGATTGGATGGTGTGTATGGTGTTTTAAGTTTTGGTAACAAAATAATTTATTACATGGACATTTTTTTAATAAGCATGTGATTTCCCATTATAGGTTGAGGAGGTTCAAATTGACACATGAAGAAATCTTAATGTTTGGATTGATTGAGGGCCTCTTAAAAAGTTTTTGTAGAAAGGGTATTTATGTGATATTATAATTTATGGTGGATATCACTAGTAAATGAGTGGAATAGGTTGTCATCTTTCCATATTATGCTTAAATTTATTAGACAAAAGTTTCCATCATTTGATGAAAACTCATGCCATTTCAGTTTCTACTTGTTTGTAATTAATGAAATGAGCTAAGCTATTTTTGGTAAGATCACTAGTTTATAATTCTTAGAACAAGAAATTTACCAAGAATTCTTAAATATTTATTGAGTGTGTTTTCAATTTATTGTACCAATATAAATCATATCCTTAAATTATTTTATGTAATCATTCAGTGTCATAGAAAATATTAAGCTTAACCCAATTTTTGTAAAGGTTGCCAAATGTTTTTGATTGTAGTGTAGGATATGTAGATCTATTATACGAGATGATATAGGTGATACCTCCTATGTTAATGTTATAAATTTTAGGTACAATAGTTTCATTTTATAAATGTTTAATAGTTTTGTTGATAAGGTGGGGTTGTGATATGAGGTTACCATATGAAATCCTAAGAGGGGTGGGTGGGAATTAGGGTTTTATGATCCCCATTAAGCATGTTGGGGTTGTTTTTGGATATGTATTAGGTGATTTTTCATTTAAATCATTTGATTTTTATTATTAAATAAAAATATATGCATTTTTTTAAGTATTTATAAAATAATTTGATTGGTTTGATCATTATTTTGGTTAGTGGGAGTAACATTTGATGAATTAGTGTGTATGTAAGGTGTTAAGAGCTTGAGATGAACTATGAGTGTGAGATTAGGTAGTGTCATGTGCCAGACTAGTAGTATCATGAGATGCATTATTATATTACAAATCATTATTAATATGAGATGCACTAGTAGAATGTGTGTATATGTGGGTATTTTGAAGAGCCCCATTGAAGGTTAACCTTACCATATTTTTAGAAATACTTGACATAGATGTAGAAGAAGACATAGAAGATGATGCCATGGTATTGTAAGGAGACAAAGTAGATGGAAAAGCTATAGATAAAAATATAGGGCTTGCCCAAAATCCTTGGTAAATGATGTGGGAGGGCGAATGTGGTTCTCCTATATGAGGTCCCATCATGAGGTTATATATGGTTGTAGGATCCGTTCCTTTATATTGAGGATTTTAATTGATGAAAATGATCATTTAAATAATGTACTTAAAGTCATCTCATATTATAATGAAAATAAGGGATAAGTGTTGTGGAAGAATAAGGATTAGTCCCATAGTTGGTAGTACATGTGGAAACATGGACATTACTTTGATCTGTGGTAGGTGCCACCAAGTGTGTTTTAGGAAACCTATTGGTATTAGTAAAACCCATCATGTTTATTTGATTCAATTTTGTATTATCATAAAATAATAAATCCATAATGAGGGAAGGATTATAAACACATAGTAAAAATAAGGATAAAATGGGTATAATATTGGGTTGAACTAATTGATACTATTTTGTAAGATAGTATGTAAGATAGGATGCAAAAGAGATAGTCAAATAGGCTAATTATGTATTATATATGATTAAACTAAGAATGTTTAAAAGACAAAAAATTGGACAGGTTGACTATGTTCTATGGAAGGGTAAAATGACCAATTTTTTGGACACTAGGTCAAAAATAATGATTGTAATCTATAGGAAATAAAAACTTTAGGAGACACAATCAACTGAGTTAACTTTGTTTTTAGGGTAAATACAAGTTTTGATAGTTATGAATATATATGATCTAGGGTTATTTATCATAAAAACTAAAATGAACACACATGAATCTATGTTAAACCAAGTAATCTACTTATAACACACAATACAAACCTTGTATCAATGCTATCCAATACAAGTTTTGAAATGCAACATATAATTATCAAAGATCAAACAAAAAATATAGAAATTTTAATCTATGTGGTCACTCTTAAATGTTTTAAATTATAATTTTAAAAATAAATGTGATAGGGATTGGCTTTAGAAAAGAACTATAAAGGAAATATAAATATCGTTTTAGGTTTTTAAGGTTAAAAGTGATATGTATTGGTGATGGTACGAGCTTAGTATTAAGACCTATCCCCTCACTTCATAATCCCATGGTGATAAGGGTGTTGAGTGCCTTGCTAATATATACCATCAACCACATACTTATACTTAACCAAAAAATGAGTCAACTTCCCCCTTGGTGATGGAATCCAAGTAGGTATAATTTGGATATAATTTTTTAAATGTTTGTTGATAATATGTGGTTTGGAAGTGTGTTGATAAAATAAAAAATAGTGTGGCTAAATCAATAAATTGAACCTTCCTATTTAGTCTATGTGTTCTAATATAAACAAGAAAGTAGTAAAGTGAAAGATAATTTAATTACTAGAAATATAAGTTAATTCCTTTTCTTGAAGAGTATAGGGTCTATTATGTCAACTAAATATGCAAACAATACAAAATATAATCAACTGTATTGACTCTATCTATTGAAGAAAAGGTCAAAGAAACATATTCAAATGAGTCAACTGAGTCTCCTAGGAAATAAATAACTACAAAACTAATTTGATCCATTCGACTAAGTTTATTATGGGGATACAATTCTATAAACTAAAACTATGAAAAATAATATTAAAATGAATGAAATAAGTGTCTAAGATGGTTAGATCAACCTAATGATTTTTAATGATGTTGAATTTTTTGTTTTTATATTGTATTGTCTACATGAATATTTTTAACATGATAATAGATTTATCTAGATTGACTAAGTATTAAAACATGTATTCAAATAAATGAACTGAGTTAATTGGATTAATTTAGTTACTTGTGGTTGAAGATAACACACACAATGCAAAACAAAGTCAATCGGATTGATTGTGTGTTAAATGTATGCATATAATGTTAGAATAAGTTAATAGATTAAATTTACTAATATAAATATGAAATAAATAAAAAAATTAAAAAAAATGAATGCATGAAATAAAATCTATAAGGTTTAGTTAATGTTAGGTTCACTAGAATGTATACAAGAGAAAGTGAAGTTGATATCCCAGTCAATCCTAACTCAAAAAATATAAATCAAACTATCTCTTCCACTTGTTGGTACATTTATACAATCAATTTAATGACCAATATAGACTTTTTATACCTAATTAAGGGGTCTCTTACCACACAATATCACTATATATGGTTATAAGGCCCCTAAACCAAAAATAACCCTAGCTAGGTCCTATGGTTTGATAGATGTATAATCACTAAGAGGGGGGGGGTTGAATTATTGATCCAATATATTTAAATTTCAATTCTTATCATTTCAAACTATTAAACAATCAGCATATGTCAACTTGATTAAACAACATAAACAAGATAACTCATTCATTCAATGCATACACAAGATCAAAAAAATAACACATTATTCATATGGGAAACCCTTATGGGAAAAAAAACACTCTCAAGTCTATAACACATGGACTAATTATCTTATAATAAATTAAAAACTAGAGACTAGACAAGTCCTTTAGACTAGAAACCTTGATAGAGTCCTCCTGACCAAAGGTCTCTAGTGAAACACCTATTTGACAAGGAGAAACTACCCCTACGGAAAGTAATTTAAGCCCTCCTTTGTACACCTACACCTTATTACTTATGTATTCAACACCTAATCATGGATATTTAATTATCTAACCCATGCATAAACTACTTCTCTACGTCATACAAGCCTCTCACATAGGCGTGTCATAATCTCTCTACTTCTTCACTCAAACTATCCTCATATGGAAAATCATACATATTTACATACCCTCAAATTATAAGATCACTATTTTGAAATAAAAAATATGACCTATAGGTCATACACATATTCAAAAAACTATTTTACTTATCAACCCATCTATTGGTCACATCTACTTCTCCTTCACTCCACAAATCTCACATGCACTCCTTGTAAAAGTCTTCTCAAAAGTATATAAATAATCATATTTGATTTCACTATTTATACAAACTTCATGAATATCAATATCACAATATTTCATTCTATCCACAACACATGCCTTTAACCTTAATACATCTAACATGGGTCACACTTAAGTAAAACACACTTTCAAATAGGCCTAAGTCACCTTTTAGGTCCTATGAAGACCCATTCACCTCTTTGACACTTCTTCAAGTAAAATAGGAATAAATAAACACTTATAAATTCATGTAAACATTATTAAATACCCCTTTTACATCCTAAAATGATCATAGTCAAAAAAATACTCTTCTACTAAAGCATACATTGCTTAAACAAAAATGTATGCACATAGTCACCATGAATGAATACAGAGTCAACTTCTAAACCTTTGTTCATAATTCATAAAATTGGTCAAACATTCATAATTAACATATATCATCCTTTTGGAGTATAAAAAATTCCCAAATATTTATGTCAACATGAGAAATCTAAAAAACATTAGAATGAGCTCAAACGTCCTTCTCGGGTCACTTGCAAAACACCATCAAACAAATAGTATACTTTAGTCCTCCCTAAATTTTACTATACACACTTTCAGATCTTAAAATATATATATTTATATATGTCTTTTAATATTCTACAAATTTTTTTTTAAACCATGAGTAAATTCATCTTGGATCAAAATATATATCTCAAATACTAGACACTAGTCATTCCTTTGTTAAATTAAAATATTTGAATTCAAACTATCATAATTAAACATAAAACACTATTATATCATCTCATCTTCTCACTTATTTATATAAGTAACACAAAATATATATTATTATACTAATCTCAAACATTGAATCATAGTGTGACACTGCTAAACATTAAACCTTGAATAGTTGACCTCATCTTGTGTAATCTTACAATATTGACTCAACATGCACTATCGATCTCTACAAATCAGCCAAGTCTTTATCTTATATCTCTCACCATTAGATATTACCTATAACCCCAATTATCATGAAACTTGGCACCCTCACATGAATTTTTAGCACTTATACTATTAAGCATCATGTACTTCTTACCATCTTGCTCAACACACACCATTAGATCAATCTTGTATAATCGCCCATGCACCATTAGATCTTCATTTGGTTCTTTAACTTTGTTAACCGGAGAACACATTGACCTCTTTAAATTTTTTCACACCATATATACTCATTATATTAACACATATGTTCCATTATATCTCCATCTAGTCCTGATCATTAACATTGTGAAAAATAGACTAAGCATGGGGACCATTACAATCTATCTATAAGGTTAACTTTGCACCTCCATATCTTTTGTTTTGGTCAAGTTCATGTTATAAGTTTTGGACCATATGATATCCTTAAATAGGATAATCCAACCATGTGTAAATTTTATCTTCTAACCCTCACACATGTGAGATAAAAGACATTAAAATGCTCACTTAGATTTTTATCTCATAGAGTTATATCAAGAATTGTCTGAAATGGCCAACTTTAAATGTGCATATCTTTTGTCATGCTTCATCACCTAACCTAAAATATATCACAAAACAACAATGCACAAAATTAAACAATCTCATATGTTTAATTTTTTTTAAAACTATCATACATTTGAAATATGACTACATCAATATACTTACTTAGCTCTTCTTACCGCATTGCAAATCTGGGTAAGTATGGGAGAACATTGTCAAACTACCTTGGAGCCCAAATTTACACTTGCATATATTTGGATGTATAAAATCACATGACATAATAATTTATTAATAGTAACTAGGGACTAATGTGTTTATAACCATATTACCAAGTCCCTTTGACTCATCTACATGTGTTAATGGTGATATCATCAAACTACCTACTCATATTTTCTTCCACTAGACCCAAAATGTCTAAATGAAAACAATGATCAAACACATGAAATATAATAATGAAAATAATCACTAAAATCATAAAAAACTCTTATATGACCTTTTACACATTGTCAAATCACCAAACTCATCCTTGAACATATCTGACCATGTCAAAATTAATGATCAACCAAGACTCCTTCAAGCATACTAAGACAAACACATTACACACTCTGTCATTATCATTTAGACTATCAAGGCACTTCATCCACTCACTAGGACACCTCTTTGACATCACCATGACATCATTGATAATTTTTCAATATGGTTTATAACTAAGTAAATAAGAAAGTAAAGTAAATATAATCTAGTGATCATGAAAGCTTGTGGCACAAATAGGTGATAATAAACATAAATTTAACCATGCAAATAAGATATCTACTCAAGTAAATTTAGAGGTAATATAATGTATTTATATATAAATATATTCATAAACTAACACATGAAAATTTATCTACTGATAATATAAGATTAAGAGTTAGGAATACTTACCTTGAATGCAAACCCATCGAGCCTCAATCTTTCCCTTGGCTAATGGTGCTTTACAAGAGGTTTTTAAGATTTATAAGGATAAAAAAGAAAGGTCAGCTCTAGGCTTGACTTCTACACATCTAAAATATTTTTCCTATAATATAATATTCTTCTCTCCAAAGGAAGTATGAAACCCTAAGTAATGACTCTTCAAGTATAATGATGAATAAGCAGATGTGTAAATGAATTATTATCTCTATCCTTATCTATAATAAAAATGAAATGAAGGATGTGTTTATATATTTGTATATAACCCTAAAATATTTCAAATTTTTAGTCAACATAATTAGTTGAGTTGACTTATTTAAGAAATAAAGTAGTTAGGTCCCAGACTACGTCAGATCGATTGGGTTAGTCCCTTAATGTGTTTATTTCTAAGAATAGGGTCCACCCATATGGATATGTTTAGTGTATGAAAAAAAATGTTTTGAATTAGGTAGGGTGTATTTGAGGTGTTAAATTTCTTGGAGGAGTGTGTAAGCGAGGATTCAAAGCTTAGGAAAATTTATAAGAGGGACTTATGTTGGTTTTATGTGGTGGTATAGGAAACAACAATCTTGTAAAGAACTATTTGTATGCCCACCACTTTCTAGATGCACCCTATAAGGAATTAACTTAGAGAGATTGAGAATTAATGGGTTCCTACAAGATAAAAAGCATCAGTAATTGATAAAGTTATAAAATATTGTGTATATACACACTTCAGGAAAATCTAATTAAAGATATTTTTTATCCTTATATGGTTTTTGAGGATGTTTAATTTGACATCAATGTAGGTTATCTTAATATACTTTACCAGGATTTTAATACCTTTAACTCTTTCATTTAATTTACACATGCCTTTAACATTAACTAGCCTAGCCATTCTATTGGCATACCACCTCTCATAACCATTGATTACGACCGATAGACTCAAACATTATTGAAATTATTCCATGGTGACATCTCAATGGTATAAATTTTGGGTATCCAATACATCATTTAGGTAGAATAAAAATCTCTTAATGAAACCTTATTTAAGGTATTATGAGATAATTAAAGTCTAAACATAACATATTCTAGTGAAACCTTGTTTGAGGGGCTATTGATAATTATAGTCAAAATATATAATGTTTTAGTGAAACCTTACTTAAGATTCTAAGGGATATTAAAAATGAATTATCAACATCCCTTGGTGAAACTTTATTTGAGGCACTATTAGAAAATACAAATTATAAAAATAAGGAATACTTTGTTGGTGACAACCTCTTCAAGAAGCAAATAGATAAGCTAGTTAGTTACTCATTTCTTGATGAAAAATTTATTGAAGTTTTTGGCATAACTATTAATTTTCAAAATATTCAAATTATACTATCTCTCAAGCCTAAACAACATGTAAATCATGTGATCTTATTAAGATAATTTCTATGTCTTTAGCCTCACCATAACCAAAATTATGTTGAGTACATAATCAAAAATAATGTGCGTGAATAAAAATCCTCATCTTCATTATCCCTAAAAAATTATAGATTTTATTTTTATTATATTATTCATTCAATACCTATATTCCATTATCCATTTAAATCCTTATTCTAATGCCTATCCTTCTTTACCATTCTGGGTGGAACTTTTTTTCTAAAGGCTATAAAGACATATTTTAAAAGAGGTTTGGAAGAAGTAGAATAAATAACCAATGATGATTATTATAGTAATAGTGTAGTTCTCATCTATAACAACATCCTACAAAATTTAATTTTAATAGAATATATAGGCTAGATATTGAAAGTGTCAACAGTCGACATCTCATAATCCTCCATTGAGTTGAGATGCTAAAAACAAATCAATTAAAAATGTTTTAACCTTTCAAGGTTTTACTTATGTAAATCCTACGTTTTATTAAAGGGTTGAGTAGTCTAATTAAATAGAAAAATATACAGAAAATAACGACTAATTTATTACAATTTTTAATTTCTAAAATAGTAATAAATATGTGTAAACAAAGACTTGTCTAGAAAACACCCAATATAGATGATTTGAGTGATAGAAACTGAGATATGAATAGGTCTAATTGACTTCATTTATATCCATATATCAGAAACCCTCCTAATAGTATCACCATTTTTGGGCCAACATCACCCTAATTTTTAAAATTATGGCCCTTGAGATGTTTTAGAACCTTTTTATTAAAAGAATTGTTATGTTCCTAGGTTTCTATGGAATTTGAAGGTCATCCATTTTGATAGGGTAACATATTTTGTTACAATTAAGTTTTAGTATACATCATTTTATTAATGGTTTACCCTATTTGTTATAAATTTAAGTTTTATGGAGAAATCACTGGCATGTACCAACTGATAATTCACCACTTGATTTTAGGCTAGCTTTCAGTAACCTTTAATTTCCAAGAATTAAATCTTTGACCCTCTTCATCAAAACCCTAAGTCTAAATTCCTTTGGTTTGAATTCAAAATTTGGCAAGAGAAATTTAAGGGGAAAACTTTATCCTATATTATACCTAAGTATAATTTTATATTAAGGATTGGTCATGTTTATTAACATGACCAAACCTTAATAAAAAATTATACCTATGTCATTATATATTCCCCTTTAACACCCTATCTAATTTTAACCATGTATTGAAATGGTTTTACAAGTCCTTTTTTATTTCCTAACTGAGCCCCTTTTTGTTAATGATTACCCCAAATTTTAATCCTAAGGTCCCCTTTGTGTTTATTAACAAAAATAGATGCTATAGTTAAAACTTTGGTTTAAATCCTTATTAATCTTGGGTCCTTACTTAACCTTAGTGCTTGATTGTAGATCTGATGATCCTTGCTTCATCACGAGATCTAATCTAAAAAAGTGAGGAATGCCTTGACATTTATTTAAAATGATGACACCTTACAAAGTTATATGGTTCTCATTATAGCCTAGATAAAGATCTAATAGAGTGAATTGAAGGATAAAAAGTTAGATCTCTAACAGAGTGCCACATGGAAATCACTTGCATCAAACTTCATTGTCAGAGGGTCCCACTTGTTTAAAAGTGATAATGACATGAAAGTGTTTAGATCACCATCTAAAGGCCCTCACTTCATCATAAATGCCTAATCTAATGAAGCAAAAATTAAAGGTAGAATTTAAATGTCAATGGCTAGTTATTCTTGAATTAATTATGAAAAATGCCATGAAAAGATGCCAAATGGATACCACATAGGATCCACATAAGCAAAATATGACAAAAATTAGATTACATCCATATTCAAATGCAAAGGTATAAAATCAAAAGTCTTAATCATATCAAAGACACAAATGAACCTATGTCTAAATCACCTCTACCATTAAATCTCTAGGAAACTTCAAACTTAGCACAAATCATTGTGATCAATTAGGCCTCAATTTAGCCAAAACAAGCCCAAGTGTGAAAAAAAAAATAATCTAGATATCACTGTTAAATTAGTGATACACAATATAAAAGTTTAGGAAGTAATGGTAGTGTGAACACAATAACAGAGAGAATAAATAGAGCTTTACCTATCTACAAACCATCTGGGTCAAATTTTCAAGGACACAAAATTAGATTCAAAATAATTAAACAATAAGTGTAAGAACTAGTTCAAGATCTTTTTCACCATAAAATAGATGTAGTCCCTCACTTACATTGAAAGGAGATTTGAAGCAGTCAACACTAAATAATAAGACTTGGTCATTATGTAATTAGCTAGCCTTCATTATGTAGCTACGAAACTTGAGATACTTCATTATATCGATGTACTTGCTCTACTTTTTGTACTGTATAATAGATGATGACTAGATTGTGCATGATGGAACATCCAAAAGGATTGCTTACATTTCCCCCATAGTCTTTGAGTGTTAATACAAACTCCCATTGTCCCAAGTTAATTTTTCCTCAATCAAGGATTAGACCACCAAGAATGACCTCAACACTATCCTTAGACCATGGATCAACCAGGGAAATCATGTATTAAGATACTTCCAAAGAATAATAAAAATTGCCCAATTAAATTAAGTAATTAGGGTTATCTTGATCTTATTGAATAAGATTTCTATAGATACCATAACCACATGTGTCAATACCACCTGGGTCTCCTATGTACATTTCTTGGTAAACTACCAACTCACCCCTCTTGTTGGAGATATATATGATCAACATTCATTTGGGTCACCAATTTTATACGATTAAGAGAAAGATTAGAAAATATTTCTACATGATGTCCTACTTTTCTAATTCCTTACATGCTTTCACCTAATTCCCTAACATCAAAAATTAGTCTCTGAATAGTAGAATCATCATCTCCCATCATTATTCTAAGCTACATATTTTCAAATATAGGAACCATATATATTTCATTCATGATTTCATCTATCCCACTTTAGTTCAAAATATCATTGTGTCCCCTTATCCTAGAATGCACCCTCTGATCAAAAGGTATGTATAAATGATAGGGGATATTTGGTATTATCTTGATTGCACTATAATTAGAATTAAGGGAACTATGTACACACCATATAGGTTGCTTATATATTTTCCAAATAAGTTATTTGAATAATAAATCACCTTAAAAATAATCAATATAATTAATGGGAAATGCAAGGAAAATAAGCAACTCCTCTTCCACCTATTTCCCCTAATAATTAGAAGTACCACATTGCAAGACTAGAAGTAAATAGACATCATGTCTAGGTAAAAAGAAGCCTGTATCTTCCAAATGGGTGAATTAAGGATGTGGGGTCATAAAGGGTAAGTGAGGGACCATTTTAAGGAAAATAAATTACCTATACCAAAATATTAACACTATCCTAGAGTCTATGACCATATATACGTTAAGGCAAGTAGCTTTGAAGAAGTGCTATCTAGACATAAGGAATGCAATGCCAAATTTGAATCTAGACTAGAAAATGAAATAAAATCAATAGAAAACATTTGGAAAATGCATCCTTTATAGTATCATATACTTCCTTTCACCTCTAGATTACCTTAACTACCTCCTCAAGTGGAATTTCCATAACCTCAGGACCTTTGTAAAAAGCAATTAGAAGAAAGGCCAAGTGAGATAACCTCATATTCAAACCTTACACAAAAAACACCATCTCTAGTAGAACATGTGGACATGGTGGATCTTGAGCCATATGAAATAGTTGAAGGTTTTATCAATGTTTTTATAGAAACCTATGATTTGAATGGAGAGGAAATAGATGCAGACCTTGGCATCCAAGTAGGACAAATTACAGGAAACCATGAACAAATGGAGGGGATTGAAAAGGATAAGGGAAAATAACCTATGTTGGAAAAAGTTAAAATAATAACTTAGAGGAAGAAGAAGATAGAGTTATCCCTTGTCCTTACCAAATCCAAAAAAACAAAACTTCCATTTGTCCATCTAGCCCAAGACAAATTTATTCAGTGATGAGTTCCCTGTCTAGGGGCTAGTCATTCCAGATTGTTTCATTTATGGTAAAATTTAAAATATTCCTTCCATATCCCATTCATGGGATTTAACATATAATATCAATATCAATGTTCATGAGGACCTTAAACTATGGATAATTGAAATGATGAAGGAACAAGAAGAAAGAAGACTAGTGGAGACTCAAGGGGTTGGTGGCAAGAAAATAGATGGTCTAGGAGAATCTAGTAGCACAAAGGTGGAAATTATATAAACCATAAAATTTATGTTTCCCATAACTATATTTATTTTAAATCTAGATACCTCATGCCTCTAATTTATTACCACAAAAAAAAATTGTGGTGGGTATTGAAGAGTTCACCTTCAAAAAGCTGGAACCATTTGTGGGCCTATCTCTAGTGAGATGATATGAATTGGGAGAGCATCCCATTCAACAGGAGGATGTGAAGAGCCTAATTAGGGATAAATAAACATATAATATATTATTAATTATAGGGATGAAGGAAAGGATTGCCAAATTTGAAAAGGAAAAGTAGGACTTAACAACCCAAGCCATCCTCTTTGTGCTTGATAATATGATAAAAATGTTGAGTGCATCATTCTTTGACATGTTTAAGGATTTAAAGGCCATAAAACTTAGGAAGAGTGCCTTAACATAATAAGATAAATTATCCAAGGGCTTGGTCATCTAATGGAAAGATTTAAAAGATCAAATAGTTGAGTTTATCAATATCCAAGCAAGAAGATGGATCCCAGCCTTCCAAAATATTAGCCTGGGATACTTGAGTCTAGTCCTAAGAATGTTGTGGATAAATTATAGGAGTTAATCACATGGCACAATAATGTCAAAAAACTTGTGAAGGAAGATGAGATTTTTATGAACATAATTGAAAAAATCCTAGGAACCATGCTAACAAAGCCTTCACAGCCCACTTCCATTGGGTTAATAGATGATAAAGAATTCAAATAGAAAGACACTACAACCATTCAAGAGATAAAAGGTAGGATCCAAGGCCAATATAGTAGTGATAATCACAATAACATGGACATCATCTTCATATCAAGGGAGTGAATTGTAGAAGCTATAAGTATTAAAGAGGCCATGGTTAGAAATGAAAAGGAATTCAATGAGCTAGTAGACTAAGAGAATGGATGTTTAATGAAGGCTATATGATATTTGGACATGATAAATGAAAAACACACTAAGGATAAGAACATCCTCCACCAAAGTCATCTAGAGGGCCCACCATAAACTTAATAAAATATTCTATTGATTATAATTTTGCATGCATTTATGTAATAGAATATTCTATTGTAAAAATATATGCTAGTTTCTTAGCATATAGATTGCTAGGTCAGTCCAATGTGGAAGGTCATATGTATTTTATAATTTCCATGAAAGTATATATATCCTTATTCTCTACTTATGTATCTTAAAATCTGATTGGTACACTACTTATGATCCCTATAAATAGGTAGTGTTACCATTTTGTAAGAGAGATTTTTGAGAAAAATTGTATACTTGAAATAGTTAATACAACTAAAGAATTCCAAAAATTTTGTTTATGTGGTTGTGTTAACGGTTATTATATTTTTCTCTCAATTTCTTGTCTAGATCTTGATTTTGAATGGTCTATTTGAATCTTTATTTGCATTCTTGTTATAGGGTTGCTAATTTATGCTATGTTAGATTAGTTGGCAATATCATAAATTTCTTCACTTTAATTTGTTCTACCTTAAAGATGTGAATTAGCTATGTATTTCTAGTAGAAAAACATTAAATCATGCTTGGTTATTACTTTTATTTTCAATTTATCCTCAAAAAATTTCGTAGTTTGTAGTGAAAATTGAGCATCAACTATTTTGCATTACATATTGGTTTAAATGCATTTTTAGTTAATTAAAACTTTGTCATGGTGTTTGAGATAAATATCATTAATCACGTTTGTTTCCTTTAAACCTTACTCTTCTCTTTTACTCTTTTTTTTAATATTTCACTATAGCTTAGATCTCATTATCAAATATTCACTTAGGCTAGTGTAATTTTGAAGTTTGGTCAAATTTCATCAAAATTCACAAAGGCTTGGATCAAGGTGCCTCCCAACCACCAAATCATATAAATATTATTAAATAGTCTACTTTTATTTGCTTCTATTTCACCATAGGCACTACAATTTCCAAATACCTAAAACTCATGTTTTAAATTATTATGATTCTAAAATGAGAAGTGTTGTTTACACACTGAGAGCATCTATGGTATACTTAGAGGCATCAACAGGAGCAGTTCCACTAGCGTTAGAAGGAGGGAATGTCAATTTTGGTGTAAGTTAATCAAAGGTTAATGTTAGATTTTCACTTTTGAGAGGAAATCTACTCCAAAGTGTAAATATCATTAGTCTTGGAAGTTTTTAACCCATATTTATTGTTCTGGAGGCAAATATCATAGTTATTTGATGGATGATTGCTTAATTATAGTAAATATAGATTTGGATTTGAAAATATATAATATTTTAGATTAGGATGACTTATTTTGTTTAAATATTAGGTGATATCTTATAGAATTTGATTCATTTTAGACTCAAACTTGTAAATATCAACTATACTTGTCTGATAGGATACAATCTCAAACTATCTTAGTTGAAATTTGATGTCCATCATTATTTACATGAATATTTGTAGAATAAGCTTAGTGTGCATGTTTAGTCCTTATTCATTATAAATATTAACTTAATATACTATATTTCAAATAGTATTTTGAGTCTTCAAGTTAGAATTGCCTAGAATTCTCATTATATCATGCTCAAAAACAGGGGAACCCTTACTCAAGCTACAAAGTCATCAAAAAACTAGACATGATAAAGGTAGATGAAGACTTTCCATGTCTTTACCCACTTCTCCTATTTAAGGTATGCCTACAATAAGACCACATATATGTATGTATTGGTTAGGAAGCTCCCCTATTAATGTACAAGGTGTGGTCGATGATTTACCATACAATCCTAACAAGTATCTACCCATATTTAGTCCAAATAATGTTGTAACTACATAGGAACATGTTAAGTATTTCAAAGGTAATTTAAGATTATTAAATATCAGACATGAGGATGTAGCATGTAGGTTATTTCCTTTTGATTTAAAAGATGCAACATATGAATGGTTCCTCAATTTTCTTGATGATTGCATTACCTCCTAGAACAATTTCAACACCTTTTTTATTAACCAATTAAGCAATATTATTTATCCTTATGTCATTTATCATCCATTCACAAACATTAAGAGAGATGAAAGTGAGACTATAATATCTTTCATTTCCAAATTCTAGAAGATGTATAGGAAGACCATGAAACCCTACAAGCCTAATAACGTCCTAGCCTTAGAAATCTATATAGATGTAGTAGATCCCATGACTTCTATATTCCTAAAGAGATCTATCTTAGTTATAAATTCATTAGCCAAAGCTTATTATGAGGTAATAGTTATTAGTGATCAAATGAAATAATATGAAAAAATGTCTTACTTCATTCCCAATGTTAACCCATAGATGCCTACTCTAAAACGTTTTCCCAATAATAACTAAAACACCTCTACATTTAATCAATTCCTAGCTTTAATCCTACTACCCACTAGTTATGTTACTCCTAATAAAAACATATTATTCTTGAATCACCAAAATATTAATGGATCTTCTAATAATGGATAGAAAGACTTAATACCAAATTTTAGTACAAGAAATAATTAGGTCCACAATTTTAAGACCCCTAAGAGTGAGAATGGGTCTATATTAAAGATGGTTCAAAAACTTAGCACTAATTTTTTGTAGTTGAAATAACAAGTTAGTAATACTGGTGAGAGTTTTGGAAGGAACTTTACTTTCCAAAAGTTAAATAGATTAAGAAATAGATTTTAGAATGACAACTTATACAACAACAAGGATAATGAACCATCTTCTAATAATAATACCATGGACATCAAGATCACTGACATTGATTTTCTTGACTAATGTAGAGTGAAAGCCTTTGACCATTTTCAAGAAGATCTACACACATTCAAAGTGGTCCCTAATAAGGATATTGCTAAAAATTATTTTGGGTCCATGTTATTAGACCAAGTCCATATGGTAGAGACATTCCAATTCCCTTTCCAAGAAGATAATGAACTAGAAAATATTCCTAAAGAGATCCAAGCATTTCAACAATTTTTGAAGACATACCTTTTGAAGAATAGTGAGTGGAAACAAACACTGACCACTTTAACCCCTCCTAAAAATTATGGTACCCCTCCTAATACCACTTTAAGGAATAACCCTGAGCCACCCAAAGGAAGTTCTTCCAAACCTAGTGCTAATTCCCCAAGTAGAATTGGATATAAAATCATTGAAGACATGAATAAAATTAAGGCCAACATCACTTTTCATGGGTTAACACAAATTAATAAACAAAGGGAATTGTTATTAAAGTCTTTGTCTAAAAAACTAAGGAAGCCACCTAGGACTAATAGTGAAAATGTAACCATGAGAATGACCAAGGTAGAATCTCCACCTTTCCTACTTATAGTTAGGATATTTGGAAATAATATCCATAATTGTCTTCTAGATTTTGGGGCATCAACTAATAACATTCCTACAAGAATATGTGAATAGTTTTGACTAACCCTAATCAATTTTGATAAGGTAGTTACATAATTAGAAAAATCAAGATTCAAATCCATTAGATAATTTTTAAATGTACACATGTAGTTAGAAAGTGATCGTAGAGTGAAATAATTAATTGACATTCAAGTAGTTGACATTCCCAATGCATATAAACTACTCTTAAGTAAAGAATGGACTAAGACCTTAAATGGATATATGTCCACTGATTGTTCACATTTATGGCTACCTTGGAAGGGTGTTCCAAATTAGATAATAGTGGAAAGGGAAAAAATAATGAAGCATATGATTATTGAATATAATGTTGTCAATGAAAGAGTTAACTTCGTTGATTCTTATTTAAGAGTATTAAGCTTAGAGACTACAAAAGTGGTTGATTCCAAGAACACTCATGTTGTACCTAGTATATGGAAGTTGTACTTTGATGGTGTTAAATGAAAGTTTAGATTTAGAGTTGATATTGGCTTGATAGACCCTATTGATAAACAATATCATGCATCTTATAGACTACAATTCCCATGCACCAATAACCTAGCTGAGTATGAGGCTCTTATGTTAGGGTTTTAATTTAATATTAAAAATAAGGTCAAAGAACTACTTATTTATGGAGATTCTAAACTTTTAGTCAACCAAGTAAGGAAAAAATACCAATGCAAGATCTCATACCTCAAGAGGTATAAATTTAGAGTCTGGCATATGATGAAATACTTTGAGGCATTCAATATTCTCTCTATCCCTTGAGAAAAAATATTATTGATTGGTTGGATTTTACAATAGCAAAATTCAAGCCTAATCAATATTATCCTAACTTTAGTATTAATTTGGTACCTTGCCCCTCGGTCCCACATAACATGAACCACTTCTAGGTCTTCAATGTTGATCAATAGATCTTAGAATTCATAATTAAGTCAAGATCTTTTGAAGCTCATATTATTGATGAAAGTGATGAAATTACCTTTGAAATATAAATCAATGGAAAAATCATCCAATTGAATGATAACAAAATACCTAAGGGGGTGGTTTCACTAGAAAGGTTGTTTTACAAAGACAAACTCACTAAAATCCTTAAGGTCCCCAAGGTGAATGGGAAAAACTACAAAATAATAAATCTTGGACCTAGGATCAGACCCAACAATTTAATATAGGGAAGGTTTGCATAGAAATGGAAAATAAAAAGGCTAGAGAGTTACTTACCAAATATAATGACATAATAGCCTAGTCTTATGATGATCTAAACATCTTTGATCCTAGGGTTATTACCCACACTATACAACTCAAAGAAAACTATAAACCCTTCAAATAGAAAAAAAGGACTATTAACCCTAGCTTAGAACCCA
Source organism: Torreya grandis (assembly GCA_037957365.1). Taxonomy (NCBI): domain Eukaryota; kingdom Viridiplantae; phylum Streptophyta; class Pinopsida; order Cupressales; family Taxaceae; genus Torreya; species Torreya grandis. The sequence goes on from JARHVA010009270.1 coordinate 284,657, forward strand.
TGATTTTCAAGGAAGTCAAGAATCTATTAGATATAAGGATTATGTTTCCCATTCAAAATTCCACTTGGGTTACCAATGTGATTCTAGTCAGGAAAAAGAATGGTAAAATCAAATTATATATTAAATTCAAGAATTTAAAAAAAACATATAATAAGGATAATTATCCCTTACCTTCTCTAGACCAGGTGATATCAGTTGTTTCAGGCTCATCCATGATGTCTTTCCTTGATGGCTTTTCAAGGTATAACCAAGTGCTAGTTGATAAAGAGGACATAATGAAGACAACCTTTACAACTAAGTGGGAAACATTTTCGTATAAAATGATGCCCTCTTGAATAATTAATATAGGTACTACCTTTCAAAGGGCCATGGACCATACTTTCTGAGGTCTAGTAGGCAAATGTATCATAATCTACATGGATGACCTAACAATGTTCTCTAAAAATAGGAAAGATCATTTCACACACATTTAACAAGTGTTTGAGAGGTATAGAAGCTATGGTATTTTTATTAACCCCAAGAAAAGCATTTTTGGTTTTAATGAAGTGAAGCTACTAGGTCATGTCATCACTAAGGATGGGATCTCCATAGATCCTTAAAGGGTGGAAGCCATTTCTAAGATAGAGCTTTCAAATAATCAGAAATAGTTGAAGTCATTTTTTGGGAAGATAAACTTTGTGAGAAAATTCATCTTAGGGTTTACTAAGATTTTTAAACCACTAAATGACATGTTCAATAAAGATGCCAAAATTTATTGCAATGAGGAGTCCAAGAAGGTACTCAATAGTATCAAAGGAGCCATTATTCAAGCCCTAGTATTGATAAGTCTAGACTTTTCAAAGGACTTCTATTTGTATTCATTTGCTTCTAATCATATAATTACTAAAGTCATAACCTAGAAAGTTGATAGGAGTGATCACCTATTATCCTTCATGAGTACCAATTTAAAAAATATAGAAGTAAACTATTCTCTAATTTACAAATAGGCATATGCACTACTAAAAGCAGTATTAAAGTTAAGATATTACATCCTCAAAAACAAAGTGCATGCTATCTTACCAGACCCTACCATAAAACTCATGCTAAGTCAAAATTAATTAGTTGAGAATAGAGGTAAATGGATGCTTATTTTACAATAATATGATATAGAGATGAAAACTACTAAACTGATAAGGTGTCAAGGCCTAGTTTAAATTATTGCCAACATAAATACCAAGTTACACATCATGCAAGTTGAACAACATGACCTCGAACCTAATGAATGGTATGACTCATTGAACTATTTTTTTATTAATGTTACTACCCTTGTAGGACTCACAATAGAATATAAAAGAGACCTAAGACTCAAATCTTCTCACTATTTGATCAAATATGGAGTATTGTATATTAAAATCTTTGAGTCTATTTGAGGTGTGTATCCAAAGAGGAAGTTTCTAAAATCATGACTACTTTCTATGAGAAACTAGGTAGTGGAAATCCATTAGGAATAAAAATATCCCATAAAATCCTTAGGGTTGTTTATTATTATCCCACCATTTTTAAATATGCTCACAAGCATGTAAGATAATGTCACTCTTATCAAATATTTAGCACTAAATAACCAAAGGCAGCCATGCCTCTACAACCAATGATGGTTGACAAACACTTTTCATAATGGGGTTAAATTTCATAGGAATGATTAAGCCTAATTCTTTTGAAGGCCATAAATATGTCCTAACTACCATAGATTATTTCACAAGGTAGACTAAGGCTATAGCCACCAAACACTATAGGATAGAAGAAGTGACCAACTTCTTAGTAGAAAACATTTATACCAGATTTGGAACCCTAATCTCCTTAGTGTTTGATAATGGATATATATTTAAATCCATAAAAATGATTGAGTGGGCTTATGAAAATGGAATTTATCTAAATTTTTCTTCCCACCATTACCCCCAAGGAAATGTAGTCTCTGAATATATCAATAAGATCTTAATTAAGGCAATAAATAAATCTACTCAAGATAAGCCTAGGAATTGGCAAAAACTCCTAAAATATAATTTATGGGTAAATATAATTAGAATCAAAAAAGCCTTACATGCATCACGATTCATATTGGTATATTTCCAATAACCTATATTTCTTATCATGCTCAAGTTTCCCACATTTGGATTTATGCAGGAGTACATGCAAGAAAGTCAAGAACTTGAAAATTGTAGATTGCTAAATATCATTCAGATGGAAGATGCCAGGGAAGAAGCCTTTTCTAACTTCAAAAATCATTAGACCATAGCAAACATATGGTTTTATAAAAGGTCAAAGGTGAAGTTATTTAGGCAAAGAGACTTAGTCGTCCTTTGGGACAAGGCATCTGAACCCAAGGGTAACCATGACAAATTCACACCTATGTGGATTAGCCCATATTAGATTATTGAGACACTTAGAAACAACACCTTCAAGCTAAAAGACCTTTATGGAGTAGAATTAACATTACCCAACAATGGGTAACATCTCAATCATTACTTTGATGTAACTTCACTAGATGTATCTATGGAATAAAATTTGTAAGACTAGTTAAGGTTAAAGTAGGTAGGCTAGTTAGTTTCTTTTTTTCTGTTTGTATATGTACATATTAATTTTATTTCTATTTTCATTTATTTCTTCCTTCTTTGTTATGTCTATACATATTTGTTTTCTTTTTTTGTGCTTTTGTTTTTTTCTTCTACTTTGTTTCTTATCTCTAATAAGTCCTTTTGGATAGTATGTTGCTCAAAGTATGTTGTCTACCTTAAATTCCCAAGATTCAAGAATGGGATGTGAACCTCATACATATGATGACCATAAACCTATAATATGAGCTTAGTTCAATAACATAGACAAACTTCAAAAGGCAAATGAAAATATCCCTTATCATATTATAACCTAAGCATTGCCTTGACATAAGTATGGTTTTAATAAGAGTTATACTTTTGATATGAAGGTTTAAATTATTAAGGTAAAATCATATTTGTACTTAACAATACATCCTTTCTTGGGAAAATGGTTCCAACCATGGGTAATTGTTTTAAAACCAGTCACTTGACTAAAATCCTTAAAACTAACTATCATGCTTCCCAACCTTGATGTAAGCATTAAAATGTGTATCAAAAATATATAAATAATAAATAAATTCAAAACTTTAAGCTTTTCAATCATAGGTTATTCAGGTAATCTCCATTGGGGCTATAGACTCTTGGATGATAGTGGAAAAAGGCCTTGAGTAGATCCAAATGCATCTATGTTGGGGCTATAGATTCCTAACTAGTAGTAGAGTAATATCCAAGTCTCCCATAAACCAAGAACATGATCCTTCATGAATAACTAAACATGTTATAATCTAGCATGAATGATCAAGGACATGAAACCTAAAAGTTGTTCCTAAATCTCAAGGTAAATAATAAGTAGAATCAAAGTATACACATAATATGAATCTATCCTAGTAATTAAACCTAATATTAAAATTAAAAAGCTTGTTTCAACCATGAATATATCTTGAATAACTACATGGTTCAAGTAGGATAAGTGACCTAATTATTTTCCTAAACTAGATTCTCTAGGTTCTAACATTTGGCTATGTTTCCCCTGTGAGTCACCATTTGTTAGGGACCAACATCCTCCTAATTTTAAAAATTGGGGCCCTTGGTATGTTTTGGAACCTTATTATTAAAACCTTTGTTGTGTTCCCAAGTTTTTATGTAATTTTAAGGTCATCCATTTTGATAGGGTAGCATATTTTATTGTAGTTAAGTTTTAGTATGCATAATGTTACTAATGGTTTACCTTGTTTTTGAGAAATGTAGGTTCCATAGAGAAGGCATTGGTATGTATTGACCAATAATTCAACACTTTATTTCAGGTTGGATTTCACTAACCTTTAATCTACATAAATTAAATCTTGGACCCTCTTCAGCAAAACCCTAAATCTAATACCCTTTGGTTTGAATTCCAAATTTGGTGGGAGCAACTTAGAGGAAACACTTTATCCTATGTTATACTTAAGTATAATTTTATACTAAGGTTTACTCATGTTTATTAACATGACCAAATCTTAATACAAAATTATACCTATGTCATTACATATTCCCCCTTTAGAACCCTAGCTAATTTTAATCACATCTTGAAATGGTTTTGCAAGGTCACTTTTTATTTCATAACTGACCCCATTTTTTATTAATTATTAGCCCAAGTTTTAATCCTAAAGGCCCTTTCATGTTTATTAACCCAAATGGACCCTATAGTTAATATTTTTGTTTAAATCCTTATTAATCCTAGGTCCTAACTTAACCTTCTTTCTTAATTGTATATCTGACCATCCTTGCTTCATCATGGGATCTAATCTAACAGAGTGTGGAAGGCCCCATAATTGATTTAAAATGAGGGCACCTTACAAAGATCTATGGTTCTGACTATGACCAAGATAAATATCTAATAGAGTGAATTGAATGCTAAAAAGTTAGATCTCCAACAAAGCACCATGTGGTAATCACTTCTACCAAACTTCATTGGTAAAGGCTCCCACTTGTTTAAAAGTGACAATGACATCTGACTACTAAATGCACCATAAAATGCCCTAAATTCATTATACATGCCTAATCTCATGAATCAAAACCTAAATGAAAAATTTAAATGCCAACAACTAGTTGTCCTTGAAGCAATTCTGAAAAATACCAAAAAAACATGCCAAATGGATGCCACGTAGGATCCACATAGGAAAAATATGACAAAAATTTGATTATATCCATATTGGAATGTAAAGGTATAAAACCAATATTTTTAATTAAATAAAAGACATGAATGAACCTATATCCAAATCACCTCTACCATTAAAGCTCCTAAAAATTTCAAACTTAGCATAAAGCATTAAAATTATTCAATTAGACCTCAATTTAGCCAAAGCAATCCCAAGTGCAAAAAAAATATAGAGATATCTATGAAATTGGTACTACATAGTCTAAATTTTTTTGAATAAATTGAAATATGAAGGCAATAATAGAGAGAAGAAATAGAGCTTTACTTGTCTATAAACCATTTGGGTTGGATTTTTAAGGACATAAAATTGGACATCATAGCATTAAATAATGGGTGTAATAATTGGTTCAAGATCTCCTTTACCATAGAATAGATTAAATCACTCACTCATAATGAAATTTTAAACTAGGTAGTCAACACCAAACACTAGGACCTAGTCACTATGTAATTAGCTGGCCTTCATCGTACAACAGTTAAACCTGAGGTAGTTCATTATATCGATGTACTTTCTATACTTTTTATTGACTATATAATAAATGATGATTGGATTGAGGGTTAATATTGACTCCCATATTCCCATGTTTATTTACCCTCAATCAAGGTTTAGACCACCTAGAATGACCTCAACACTATCCTTAGACCATGGCTCAACTAGGGAAATCATGTATTCAGAGACTTCTAAGGAAGAATCCCAGTTGCCTAGTTTAGGGAATGAATTAGGTTTATCATGACCTTAATGAATATGAATTCTATAGATACCATAACCATATATGTTAATTCCACTTGGGTCTCCTATGTATATTTCTTGGTGAACTAGCAACTCACCCCTCCTACTAGAGATATGATCATCATTCACTTGGATCACCAATTTGTTGTTGTTAAGAGAAAGACCAAAAAATAATTATACATGATTTATTGTTTACATGATGCCTTCTTACTTCCACACAATTCCCTAACATCAAAAAATGGTCTCCCAATAGTAGAATCACCATCTCCCATTATTATTCCAAGCTGCATATTTTCAAATATAGGAACCATATGCAATGCATATGTGATTACATCTATCCCACTTTGTTTCAAACTATCACTTGGTCCCCCATGACTATAATTCAACCCATAATCAAAAGGTATATATAAATAATAGGGGATATTTTGTATTATCTTGATTGCAATATAATTAGAATTAAGGGAACCATCTCCACACCATACAGGTTTCTTGTATATGTGCCAAATAAGTTGTCTAAGAATTAAGTCACCATAAAACTCATCAAATGAATGTATGGGGTATGTAATGAAAATAAGAAAGGACTACTCCATATATTTCCCTTGATAATTGGAATGACCACATTACAAGACTGAAGTTAATTAGACATCATGTCTAGGAAGAGAGAATATTTTATCTTCCAAATGGATGAATTAAAGATGTGGGATCCTAAATAGGTAATAAGGGACCATTTAAAATAAATTAAATTGCCTAACCTAGTATATGAACACTAGCCTAGGGTCTATGACCATTTTTATAGTAAGGCAAGTAGATTTGAAGAAGTGCTAGCTAGACACAAGGAATGCAATGCTAAATTAGAACATATACTAGTAAATGAAAGAAAATTGAGAGAGGACATTTGGAAAATGCATCCTTTGTAGTATCATCTACTTATTTCCACCTCTAGAGCACCTCAACCACCTCTTCAAGTGTAGTTTCCACCTCCTCAATTGGAAATAACATAACCTCAGGACCTTGGTATAAATCAATTAGAAGAAAGGTCAAGTGAGGTAGCCTCATCTTTAGACCCTAACAAAAAACACCATCTCTAGTGGAACATTTTGAAATGGTTGTTCTTCATCCATATGAAATAGTTGAAGTTTTTTTCAATGTTTTTATAGAAACCTATGCTTTTAATAGAGAGGAAATAGTTGAAGACCTTAGCATTCAAGAAGGATAAATTGTAGGAACCCATGAATAAATGGAGGGGATTGAAAAGGATAAGGGAAAAGAAACTATGTTGGACATAGTTTAAATCATAACTCAGAGGAAGAGGAAGATAAAGTTATCCCTTGTCCCTATCAAATCCAAAAAACTAAAACTTCCATTTGTCTATCCAGCCTAGGACATAAATTTATTTAGTGATTAATTACCTATCCATGGGCTAATCATTTTAGACTAGTTCATCAATGGGAAACTCAAAAAGATTCAATCCATAGCCCATTTATTGGATCTAACACAAAATATCAATATCAATGTGCATGAGGACCTTAAATTGGGGATAGTTGAAATGATGAAAGAACAAGAAGAAAAAAGACTAGTGGAGACTTAAGGGGCTAGTGTTAATAAAATGGATGCTCTAGGAGAATCTAGCAGCACAAAGGTGGATATTACAAAAACCAACAAGTTCATGAAGCCAACCAATATAGTGAATTTTAATCCAAACACCTTAAAGATATAAAAGATTACCACTAAAAAAGCTATGGTGTGTAAAAAAGAGTTCACCTTCTAAAGGGTGAAACCATTTGTAAGCCTAACTCTAGTGGGAGGACTTTGGGAGAGCATCCCATTCATTAGGATGATGTGGATAGCCTAGTTTAGTCTCAATAAACATAATCCATAGTAGGAATTAGAGGGATGAAGTAAAGTATTGCTAACTTGGAAAAGGAAAAGTAGGACTTGGAAACCCAAGCCATCCTCTCTGTGCCTGACATGATGATAAAAATGTTGAGTGAATCATTATTTGACATGTTTTAATATTTGAAGGCCTTGAAACTTAAGTAGATTTACTTGACACAAAAATTTGAATAGCCAAAGCCTTGGTCATTCAATGGGAAAAAATTAAAACATCAAATACCTAAGCTCATCAACATGAAAGTAAGAAGATAGATCTCTAGCTTCAAAACTATTAGCCTTAGACACTTGAGTATAGTCCTAATAATTATTGTGGACAAAGTACAAACATGGGACAATTTTTTTAGAAAACTTATGAAGGAATATGAGAGTTTGATGAATAGAATTGAAAAAATCCTAGGAACCATGTTAATAAAGCCTTCATATCCCATTACCATTGGGTTAATAAATGATGAATAATTCAAACAAAGAGCCATTACAACCATTCAAGAGATCAAAGGAAGGATCTAAGGCTAATATAACAGTGAGAATCACAAGATCATGGACATCATCTTTAAATCAGGGGAGTGAATTGCAAAATCTATAAGCATTAAAGAGGCCATGGCTAGAAATGACAAGGAATTCAATGATTTAAGAAACTAGGAGAATGGATGTTTAATGAAGCATGAAGTAGATTTGGACTTGATGTTGAGTTATGGAGCTAAAAGCTTCACCATTGAGCTACATAGTAATCAGCATCAGTGGAATTGGTTAGAACCAATCGACATCAGTTAGGGGTCAATCGACATCGGTTAGCATCAATCAGAACCAACTAACATCAGTTAGGGGTCAGCCGACATCAGTTATCTTCAGACCGACATTAGACTTATGTGCATTTCTAGAATTAGACAGCATTTCTAATTTTAGGAGAACAACTAGTTGGCATGTAAAGACTAAAATTAGTCTTGAGTCTATTTTTCTAATTATTATTTGCTTCTCAATTCTATTTAAGAGACCCATGGGGTAGTATTGTAATAGTGTGAGCAAGATCAATTAGATTTGCAAGGTGCAACATCAAGAAGATCTGCAAGGGTGCAAGATTAAGTTGATTTACAAGGTGCAAGATCAAGAAGATTTTCTGGAGAACAATTCAGTAATTGAGTTGGTTGTAATTGATTGAGAAAGAGAGAGAGAACCCTTGAGAGAAAATTACTGTACATCTTTGAGGTGTGAGGAGAGAGAGATTTATTCATTGTATTTCCTTTTGGAAGAGTTTAATACAAGATTGGTTATTTCTTATATCTCCTATTATTTGTTGTTTCTAATTTCTAGCTACTTATTACTTATGGTTTCAATTCCCTGTTTAGTTGCTTATACAAAAGTAATCAATTGTTGATCTAAGGTCCTAACAAGTGGTATTAGAGCTATGCATATACACTAACAAGTGGTATTAGAGCATAGGTTTCAGAGTGTGTTAGTGTTTGTTGATTACAAAATTCACTCACAGGGGTTTTTTATTAAGTGGGAGCAAAACAATGGCATAAGAAAGTAAACTAAGAATGGAGAAATGCAATGGCAATAATTATCAATTATGGAGGATGCAGATTGAAGATTATCTATATCAGAATGATCTATACTTATCATTGTGTGGGGTTTCAAGTAAGCCCACAAATATGAAAGATGAAGAATGGAATGTTCTTGATAGAAAGGCTCTTAGATCTATAAGGTTGAGCCTAGCATCTTCTGTGGTTTCCAACTTATCACAGGCAAAGACAATGGTAGAGTTAATGGATACTTTGGAAAATTTATATGAAAAACCCTTAGCTTTGAATAAGGTATATCTTATGAAGCAATTATTTAATTTGCAAATGTAGGAAGGTGGATCTGTATATAGTCATCTTAATGATTTCCATACAATTGTAAATCAGTTAAATTTAGTTAAAATAGTTTTTGATGATGAAATTAAGGCTCTCTTAATCTTATGCTCTTTACCTGAAAGTTGGCATAGTTTGGTAATGAATGTTAGTAATACTGCATCTACTTCAAATATCTTGAAAGTTAATGATGTTGTTAGTGTAATCTTGAATGAATAAATTCATAGAAAAAGCACAGGGGAAACATTAGGTAATGCATTAAGTGTTGAAAGCATGGGATGGCAAAGAGAGAAGGGCAAGTAAGGAAAATCAAGGTCAAAGATGGAAAGTAGATCCAAATCTAGAAATGGAAGTATAACCTGCTAGAATTGTGGAAAGAAAGGGCATGCAAAGAAAGATTATTGGTTGAAGGATAACAAAGAAGATCAGCATGAAGGTAATAAAGAAGCAAAATTTGTAGGTATTGTTGCATAGGATGCTCTTATATTTTCTTTGGATAATAAAGTAGAATCATGGGTTTTAGATTCTGGTGCCTCTTTCCATGCAACCCCAAATAGAGAATTTTTCAATTATTATGTCCATGGAGATTTTGGAAAAGTTTATTTAGGGGATGATGAGCCATGCAAAATTGTTGGAAAAGGAAAAGTGCAGCTGAAATTGTAGAATGGCAACACATGGGTGTTGAAGGATGTCATGCATGTACCCATCCTGAAGAGGAATCTGATTTCTACAGGAAAGTTGGGTGATGAGGGTTGCACAGTAATTCTCACAACTGAATCTTGGAAAGTTTCCAAGGGTGCACTTGTATTTGTAAGAAGTAAAAGAGTAGGTACAATTTATCTATCTACTTGTATTACTAATTATTCTCCTTCTATGTTATCTACTTTAGATGTAGATGCAAAGTTGTGGCACTGTAGGCTTGGTCACATGAGTGAGAATGAAATGGATGTTCTTAAGTCAAAAGGTAAGCTTTCAGATTTGAAAAGCATAGATCTAGATTTCTATGAGTATTGTATTTTTGGGAAACAGAAGAAAGTGAGGTTTCTCAAAATTGGGTCAACAAAGAAGCACAAGTTGGAGCTTGTTCACACAGATGTGTGAGGACCTGTTTAGGTAGCTTTTATTGGAGGATCACAGTATTATGTTTCTTTCATTGATGATGCTACAAGAAAGGTATGGGTTTATTGCATAAAGAGGAAATATAATGTTTTTGACACATTTAAGAAATGAAAAGCCTTGTTTTTTAATGAGAAGGTGATGTACAGTGATTAGCTCAAGATGTTGAATAAATTTGAGTAGGGCAATCTTGATTTGGAAGAGGTTATGATCCAAAATGAGCTCATGGGTAAAAATCATCACTCACAAAAAAAATAGAGACTGACGTCAGTTAGGTGGAAACCGATGTCGGTCAGGTGAAAATTGATGTCGATCAGGTGGAAATCAATGTTGATTAGGTGGAATTGACATCGATTAGGTGCAGACTAACATTGATCAGAGATGACTGGGATCGATCACTATCAAAAGAAATTTTGGGTAGACAACAGGATGTAAATGAGTCTCAAATGCCCATAAGGAGGTCTGAAAGGGTAAGTAAACCTCTAATTCATTATTCCCCTTCTTTATACTACTTTTTGCTCACTGATGGTGAAGAACCAAAAAAATTTGATGAGGCAATGCAGGTAGAATCTAGGAAATAGTGGGAGCATGGCATGAATGAGGAAATTGATTCCTTGGAAGAGAACCATATGTGGGATTTGGTTGAGTTTCCATAAAGAAAGCACTAAAAAAAATGGTATAAGTTAAAGGAAGGAGAGAATGAACAGATGAGACATAAGGCCAGGTTGGTGTTGGAGAGGTTTAATATGTAGGATGCAAAATTGGTAAGCACACCTATGGCTGGACACTTCAAGTTGAGCAAAGAACAGTGTCCTAAATCACATGATAAGGTTGAGTACATGAGTAGAGTTCCATATGCTTTAGTAGTTGGGAGCTTGATGTATGCAATGGTATGTACTAGACCTGATATTTCCCAAGTAGTGGCAGTTGTCAGCAAGTTTATGTCCAATCTAGGAAAGGAACACTGGAAAGTAGTTCAATGGATTCTTAGATATCTGAGAGGGACTAGTAGTAGGCATTTATGTTATGGAGGGTCAAACACTTCTCTACATGGGTATGTAGATTCGGATATGGTAGGTGACTTGGATGGTAGGAGAAACACCACAGGATATGTGTTCACTATTGGTGGAATGGTGGTTAGCTAGATTTCAAAGTTGTAGAAGGTTGTTGCCTTGTCTACTACAGAGGCAAAATACATTGCAGTCAGAGAGGCTAGCAAGGAAATGATTTGGATGACTCGGTTCATGGAAGAGTTGGGAAAGGAGCAAGAGAGTTGTAGATTATACAGTGATAGTCAAAGTGCAATTCATTTGGAAAAGAATTTAGCCTTTCATTCAAGAACCAAACATATACATCTTAGGTACCACTTCATTAGATAGGTATTAGAGGATGGATAGTTGAAGCTTGAAAAGATCCATACAGATAAGAACTCTACTGATATGTTAACAAAGCCGGTAACAAAGGAGAAGTTGAATCTTCATTCAACTTTTGTTGGTCTTCAAGATTAAACTTGAAGATGGAGAAATAAGCCAAAGATGTTTAGAGGATGTTGCTGTATAGGTACAAGTGCAGCTATTTATCTCCAAGTAGGAGATTGTTGAGTTATGGAGCTAAAAGCTTCACTAATGAGCTACATAGTAACTGACATTAGTGGAATTAGTCAAAACCAATTGACATTAGTTAGGGGTCAACTGGCATCAGTCAGCATCAGTCAAAAACAATTGATGTCAATTAGGGGTCGGCTGACATTGGTCATCTTCAGACCGACATCAGACTTTTGTGCATTTCCAAAATTAGATAGTGTTTCTAATTTTAGGAGAATAGCTAGTTTGCATGTAAAGACTAAAATTAGTCTTGAGTCTATTTTTATAATTATTGTTTACTTCTCAATTCTATTTAAGAGACCCATGGGGTAGTATTGTAATAGGGTGAGCAAGATCAATTAGATCTGTAAGGTGCAAGATCAAGAAGATCTGCAAGGGTGCAAGAATAAGTTGATCTGCAAGGTGTAAGATCAAGAAGATCTACTAGAGAATAATTCAGTAATTGAGTTGGTTGTAATTGATTGATTGAGAGAGAGAGAGAGAGAGAACTCTTGAGGGAGAATTACTATACATCTTTGAGGTGTGAGGAGAGAGATATTTCTTCATTATATTTCCTTCTGGAAGAGTTTAATACAAGATTGGTTGTTTCTTGTATCTCCTATTATTTGTTTCTAATTTCTAGTTACTTATTACTTCTGGTTTCAATTTCATGTTTAGTTGCTTATACAAAAGTAATCAATTGTTGATCTATGGTCCTGACAAGTGGTATCAGAGCTATGTGTATACACTAACACTTGATCAATTAACAACACACTAGGTCTAAGAACATCCTCCAATAAAGGCATCTAGAAGGTCCAATATCAACTTAATAGAAGATTTTATTGATTATAATTTTGAATGCTTTTGTAAAATAGAATACTATACTCTATAAATATATGCTAGTTTGTTATCATATAGATTTCTAGTTCAGTCTAATGTAGAAGGTCATATGTATTATAGAATTTTCATGAAAGGAAAAATATCCTTATTCTCCTCATATGTATCTTGAAAAATGACCAGTACACTACTTATGTTCCCTATAAATAGATAGTGTTACCTTTTTATAAGAGAGATTCGTGGGTGAAATTGTATACTTGAAATAGTTAATACAACTAAGGAATTATGAAAAGTTTGTCTATATGGTTGTGTTAATGGTTACTATCTTTTTCTCTTAATTTATTGTCTAGATCTCAAATTTGAATGGTTTCTTTAAATCCTTAATTGCATTCTTTTTATAGGGTTGCTAATTTGTGTTATGCTAGATTAGTTGAAAAGTTCATAAGTTATTTCACTTTAATTTGTTCTGCATCAAATATGTGCATTGTCTATATAGGGGTAGTAGCAAAACATTAAAGCATAATTCATTCTTACTTGTATTTTTAATTTATCCTTAGAAGTTTGCCTAGTTTATAGTGAAAATTGATCATCAACTATTTTGCATTACATATTAGTATAAATTCATGTACAGTTAATTAAAACTTTGTCATGGTGTTTGAGATAAAGATTAGCAATCACATTTGTTTTCTTTCTACCTTACTCTTCTTTTTAACTCTTTTTTTTAAAATATGTCACTATAGCTTAGATTTCATTATATTTACTTAGGTTAGTTTAGTTTTTAGCTTTGGTCAAATTTAATAAAAAATCATAAAGGCTTGGATCAAGGTGTCTCCCAACCACCAAATCATATAAATATTGTGGAATAGTCTGCTTTGCTTTTCAAGTATTTCACCATAGGCACTAGAATTTACAAATACCTACAACTCATGTTATAAATTCTTAAGATTCTAGAATGAGAAGTGTTCTATAAACACTGAGAGCACCTATGTTACACATAGAGGCATCAACACACCACATTTGGACAAAGGTGTCATGTGGCTCTAGTGTCCTTATAATAACACTGATGTCCTTTGTGCAAGACTGATCTAAATGTTTTGGTGCATATACATCTATATTTTTGGGTTTGTTACTATGTGAATGAATTTTAAAACTCTATATTTTGCTTTTAATATTTTATTTATGATGTGAACCCTAATAATCCTTAAAAGTAAGGCATGTGCTAAAAAGTGTGTGTATTAGTAGGATAGGTTAGACATCCTAAACACCCTTTTATGAAGAGATTTACCTACATACCAATACTCCAAGGAGGGATCAATCATGATGTAGTTATCCCCAAAAATTTTTTGGTACATCTTTAAGTGATTATAGAATTATAGTGGTCTTTAATACCTTGAGTGTGCTTTAAATTATAAATCTAGAAAATATAATCTTAGGGAAACTATAGATGGTAGTATGTAGAAGTAGGGCATAATAGGGATTAATAACCTTGATTTTAATCAACTAGTTTCATGTTTGAATTGGTATTTTGTTCTCTAATTTATATATAGTGGGTAAAGGTCTAAAATCCATGTATTTATAGTGTTTTACATCTTTTGTAAATAATAAAAGATGCTTAGGTTGATCTTAGGAAGTTTTTACATTTAAAAATATTTTCATTTTGTAAATATGGGGTAAATGACATGTTGGAAACAAAATTATTGAGAGGGGGATGAATAAATATTAAAAAAAATTATTATTAATTCCAATTTAGAAATTGTGAACCATTCAAAAAAGCATATAGATCTAACAAGCAAAAACACCCATTCACATAATCGTGAAACATAAAAATACATAAAATATGTGGGAAAACATAAATGTGAAGAAAACCCACTAATATATACAAATATGATACATTCCTATAAGAAAAACACCAAATTTAGTGAAGCACAAACACCACATAGAGCTCTAACCCCAACTAGCTAAGCACCAACTCATCTAGGCTTTAATAAACACCAAGTTGTAAGGAGGAATCAACCCCATAGATGAATCATAACCTAATAATACACATAAAACCTTTAATAAACTTCATAAAAAAAAATCTCATACAAAAAATGATGATCACCTTATTCAACTCTTCTCTCTCTTATATTCCTCTCAAACTCTCTTTTAGGCTCCTTCGCTCAACTAGGTCTCTTCAAGACAGATTAGGTAATATAAACATGATATTCATACATATAATTTTTTACAAATATTCATCATACATCCTATAATATCATATTGTGGTATTAAATAACTATTTCTACTCAATAATCTATTATTTTATTTTTTCACTCCACTCACTCAAATAGGCCTAAACTTCCTTGTATATATATAAAAGCCTCTTGTTGATATACATCTTGGTTAGCCATATACACTTGAAAACTTGGATTGTCCTTTAAATATGTCTTATAAAACATTTAATACATGTATAAATAATTAAAATAAGTCACCCATGACATAAAATACGAATCCTCTTTTAGGCCTTAAGGAGACCTAATTCAATTTGGCCTTCATTTAACATGCATTACCGTATGTTCTATTTGAAAAAATTTAAATTAATTTAAAAACAATTTCCTCTCATAATTTGATAAAATATACCCTAATAAACATATTATAATTTACATAACACATTTTATCTCTAACCCCTTCATGAACACTCTTTGTAGCACTATTCACAATTAGGCATGTGAACCTATAGAAAGTCTGCCAAACAAAATTGAATCATGTACAAAATATAGTCACATAAACATTAAAATAAATAAAAATAATAGAAAATAAATTAACTTAAAAATATAACCATGCTATTTATACTTAACAAATTAGGGTAAAAGGACTCAAACACTTCTCTACAAATATCCCACTTAGACGTGCCTAAACACTCCAAAACCCATTCATGAACAACTTGATATTAAAAACCTTATATAATACTTCCCATGAAAAATTATAATTTAAAATATCATATTAAATATCTATAACACTATAAAATATAAAAAATAAAAGGTATAATGTCAAATATTGGTCTTGTAGACCAATCTTTTGATCTCATTATACACAGTCAAACTAGAACCAGATAAGCCATTTTGGCTTCAACCTTTATATCAATTTAACTGAATATAAAAAATTATAAAAATAATTTATATGACAAAATTAAATATATATATATATATATATATATATATATATATATATATATTTCAACTCAGGTCATAGAGTCTCAAACTCATCACTACAACTTGTTTACCCAAAACTTCTAGTTTACCTTAAATCATAGGCATGGTGACAATGGCCTTCAACACCTTTATGTCCATTTAGAAAGACTTATGATTATTTTATTATATATTATTACATAATTATACCATTATTATATATAAATATAATATTTTAAAATGGTAATATTTATCTTTCAGACCAATCTCATAACCTTATATCTCAATGTCTCATTTGAACCTAATAGGTCATATGAACAACTTTTTCACTATAATAACTGATCTCCAAAACTTATACCAAAATTTATCATCTATTAAAATTATTTATAAAAATATCCATGAAAATTTTTAATCACTATTTCATGATAACACATTCATAATCATCTTCTCACTATTGCCTGGGTTTATCATTGTTTCCACCATTAGGCATGTTAGCACCTGACTAACTTAGATGACTAGTTTAGAATAATTTAAGTATATAAACTATATATAAAAATTAATTTAAATGAAAAATGAGTTTAATACTTAATTTTCCATCTTTTTTCTTTTTTCAACCATTGCAAATTTTGACTTCTATAAAAAATTATTTACAAACAAGCATGTATCTATGTATTTCCTCTCTCATCTAGTTAACAACCACCACTTGGAGGTACCTAGGAGATTTGAATACTTTATAAAATAATTTTTATAGTAATTTTATATCATTTTAGGATATTTTTATCAATATCTTTCAAATTAGGTTCTTGTTAGGGTTTTAGAGAGGTTTAACACAGGTGTTTGTGTTAACAATTATTCATAAAAGAATGCCCCTTAAATACAAAAAAAATTCCTTAGCTATTATCTAGGACAATTGACCTTCTCTCCTTAATATATTAGGTTCAAATATAAATTTTACACATGCTAATCAACACTTAAAAGTCTTTCTTTGATTTATGTCCCTTCATTTTGTGTACTTGAGAGACATCAAAACCATTTTTCATGCCTTTTCTTACAAACCATGACCTCAAATTTCATTAACACACTTCAAAAAACATAAAAAAACTTTTAAAATGATTAAATAATATCAAATACTCTAAAATATGATCATCACCCCTCATTAGTCCACACACTTTCTCTTTTCTCTCTAAACCTTGACTTATAAATCATATTAAGCCTTGAAACTGACCTTCCTATCTCTTTCCATGTGATCTCCACTTCACTCACATAATCAAGAAACATCCCTCATTATTAAATAGTGTCATACATCATTAATACTATTTTAAAATAGATCATGATGCCTCATTAGGCCGAGTAAGGTTTACAAGTGGACTAGTTGGATACTTGATCTATAGATCCTACCCATGTAAGCTCACATTGAGACTCTCATGAGTGCTTTAATACCTTAAATACATGATAAATCAACCTTATACATACATAAATATATTCATGTGTGCACTCATATCATCAAGCCACCAAGCTCATACCTTGTCATAAATACTTTACATACCACGACTAGTGTCATGTCTAGGCTTCTCAACCACTTAAGACTTGACAACTGACCTTGAAACACTTCTGAATGTATCTATACTTACATGATCACACAATTTTTAAAAACCTATCACAAGCTTGAGATTAATTAATTTACCAAACTTCACTATTCATACCTTCTGATAAGATCTAAACTAGGATTCTAGACACACCTTTTACTTAAGAACTAGTATTCAAACATGCTTACCTCAATGATATCAAACAAGAACACTCTTTAGATATCACTTTCACAACATTTTAAAAATAATAAAATCAACAAAAAAAAGATTCATTAAGTTGCCTTCAAATTCTCTTTCACTAGAAGAGACATTAGGTTGCCTTCAAATTCCCTCATGTCACATGGCTTCCTTATCCCACCAAGTAAATAAGTTTATACCTCAAAGACCACTCACCATGCATATTCACCAAATGCACCTTAAAATTAATGACATCAAGCAAGACATCAATGACATCATCCTTGATATCAATGATAATACTTCTCAATAGGATATATGTACCATTTTGGGGACACTATCACCATATGGATCTAGTGTCCTTAATGTAGAGTGAATGTCCAACTACCATAATGTTGGGCACAAAGTTCTATGATAAAAAATGAGGGTCTAAAGTTATGTTTGATCTAACTATGGATGCATATGTTCCTCATAAAGGCTATAAAAGTGTGATAATAATATTTAAGATTGGTCTAGGGATAAGCTAGGAATAAGTGGTCTCAAGTATCACTCTTAGCACTCAAATAACACTTTTAGGTGATTATATTTATACTTTGACTTAACTAAGAAGTTAATCTCATGAAGTTGAGTATAAGTATGTGAAGTTAGTTTTGTGTATGTGAAAAATGATCCAAATCATGATCTACAAATTAAACATGCATAAATTAGTCCTTACTTAAGGGATATCAAAAGAAAAAGACTATGCTAAATAAAAAATTAATTGAGTAAAAATAATTTAAGAGATGGAAAAAAATAAAGGAATGAATACACCTCCTTAGGTATGTGAACCAATGCATGAACCTGTGACCACTTGTGTGTTTACATATATATAGTGATTAATTATTTAATAACTAAGATTGAGCTGATATATTGTTCAATCCTCATGTGTGGGTAGATCAAGAACTCAATCTAGCTTTTACTCCATCAGTTCCCACCTTTGATTGGTGGATCATGACCTATCAATAAACTAGATTAGTCTGATAGTGTGTTCAACCCTCTTATGTGAGAGGGTCACAAAATCATGTATTCTCTGAACCCATCATTACCCACCTATGTTTAGTAGATGCATATAAAACTAAACAATGAAAAGTAATTGAAAATTATAACTGAGTATATTTAACTATGTATGTCAGTTTTGGATCCACTCAAGTACATTAGGCAGTTGTAGGTCACTTGAGACTGCCAACCACTAAATATTGAATAAAGAATGAAACTAGTGATAACCTATAATATGATTTAAATTTTATATATAATTTATAATTACACAATTTTTTCCATTCCATCTGATCATCCTATGTGTAATTGATCATATATAAATAATGTCTCATGCACATGATATCAATTTGATATCTAAGTATATGGACTCTTGTTTGAGTTATAATAACTGTATTTGAGTATCTAAACTAAATATGGGAATTATCATGCCATGCATGATTCCCTCAATATGATAAATTTATAAAAATATAAGCTAATATAGTGTGAATCTAAGAAAAATTTGAGCATAAATTTCAAACTTGTAGTTGAATTTGTGAAAACATGTACTATACCTGGTGTATTGTTTTGGCCAAATTGAGTTGTCTTAAAACTGAAACTACTAGATAATAGCACCAAATCTTGCATATTAGTTCCATGTGGCACTAGTGTCCCTATTTTTTCACTAATGTTTATATGGTTTAAATCTATGTCACTGTATTGCTTTTTGAGTCACTATTTTTCCCCATGTTTACCCATGTTTGTTTTTCTAAAACTGATCCTATGTGCTGAAAAATGTTTTGTGAATGTAATCTGGGAATATGATCTCTATGACAAACCCCTATGAATTCCCCCTCTTTTTAGGTTATTTTTTTAACCTATGTAATAGCTATCCTAATAAAACATCTCTATAAAATGTGTGTTAGTTGGAGCATATATGATAAGTATATGATAATCCAATATAATGTGTAAAACATAACATCAAAACGTAAGATAAGTTGAGAATAAGTATGTAAATCAAGATGTATTTCATGTAAATCATTTATAAATGGTGTAAATATAGATTTAATTAATTTATGTAATAGGAAATATGAATATAACTGAGTAACTACCCAGGGGAATGGGGCATGATGTCCATCATGACACCCAAGTAAGAAGGTTAGATGCATGAGGTCCCTCATGAAATAAAAAATTGGAGTCTATAATAATCAAAGAAAATTATCATGGCCATGAAACATATAAGAAATAATACATTAAAAACACATGAGTCATGAAAAATAGGCCAAGTGGATAAAATATAAAGGACATCGGCACATGTTACTAAATATAAGAAAAATAAGACATACAAAGACATGTTTAAATGTCCACATATATAAGAAACAAGTAAGTTGGAATAGAGCCACATATAGTGACATGTTCAAATGTCCACATACACAATCATCAAATCACACATAAGGGACATGGGCACATGTCCAAGGCATACATACTATGAATAGTAGTGGCGTAGAGCCATAGAACAATGGCATATTCAAATGCCAAACATAGGATGTATAAAAATACAATCAAGTGTAAATTATGAAATATAGAAATGAAATCATACATGAATGTATTAAAAATATGTGTAAGAGATAATATGTACATATGTTGAGTCTAAAGTAGTAATAACTAGCAAAAAATCTAACTATAAATATAAATGATTAATATCAAGTTATAATAATGCTAAAACTAGCATGTAAAAAATGTAAGCATAGAACCTAGTAATATAAAATATGTATATTATACCACCAAGTGGTTCAATGTGTCACATTAATAACCATGAATCAGTGTATATAGCCCTAGTGGGTAGATGATAGTAATTCTAGATCAGTGTAGTGGACTTGAGTCTTAGACGTAAACTTCAATCATTCAAAAAGAACAAGTAAATAATGTATGATGATAAAACTTACTATAATTAGGTAGCTAACATATTTCGTGTCTATAAAATATAATAAATGTAAACATATAAATGCATACAATCTATAAATTTTGTGTTTTTTGAGTAATATTTGTTTTTATGTTTTTGATATGTTATATTAGTTTTGTTTATTTCAAAAAATAGGCTATGTACAAGTAACATGTAAATTAATTATGTTTAAGGAGAAAGAGAGAAGGAAAGTATGTACAAGAGGGTAGGAACCATACTAATTAATGAGTCTCATGGGAGACTTACTATTACTGTGATCTATGTTAAATAAGGAACTATGATCATGTGTTCTTTGTGAAAGGGAAACTATGATCCCATAGTCTATTGTATTACATGATTCATATTTGTATCTATAGCTTCATGTGTACTATTTATAGGAATATGTGGCACTTGTTATGGTGTGTTTTGAATTATAGGGGTCTTAGGAACCCATGAGATAGATGAAGACATAGGTGACATAGGTGCCATGTGATGAGAAATTAAAGAACCTAATAATATTTATCTCAACACAAATTGAATTGAAGAAGGCCTTATAGAATTTATGACATATCTTCGATATAGGGGTCTCTCTAATAATGGTCTCTATGGGAGAATATACGTAAATGATGGTGCCATAGGATTAGACCTCACCTATATTTTTGGCTCCATTAAAATCTATGATATATCCATAGGGACTATAATCTAAGTTATAATTGATAATATTTGGCATCCTAGGTTACACCCTAGCTCAGAAGGGGATTATTCAGGTCCTCTTGCTCAAACCTAGTCTAGGGAATTACCCTTGGTTGTAAGTCACCTAATCTTCAGTCAAACCTCTAGAGAAGGTAAGATTCATTTTGGGGATATCACCTATACTAAACAAAAACTAGCTTTTTGTTGGTAAAAGGTGGGGGGGAGATTAAAATAATCTATGAAAACATATAAAATGGAGGTGATGCACCACAAGTTTTGATCCTTATAATTTCACAAGACACACTATAGGATGCATTCAATATTGCTAAACATCACTTCATTCACTCTTTGGTTATATTCCACATAAGTATTTGTTACAAATACATAGACTATCTATTGACTTGGCATGGGAGGGAAGTTTTCCACTTCCAAACTAACCAAAAGACTATACATGTACTTAGAATGACCTATGAGAGATACTAAAACATTGCATGATGATGAGAAAACTTAGATAGAGGTAAGTAAAACATACATTTAATTAATCACATAAATGAATTTATGAGACACACTTCAATTTATCTTACAAATAGAGGAATTTAGTCTTTTATTGCATTAAATAAGTGTTATAGTATAAATCTTGGTAGAGTCTAGTCATTGTAAAGAGAGGGATCCTTTTCAAGGCTTAGAAGCCTATTTTATAGTAGAATGGGATGAAAGAGATGGGAATAATTCATAGAAAGATGGAGAAGGGAGCATAATGACTATGATTAATGGGTAACATATCCATCAAAATCTCTCCAATCTCTTATAGAGACTCAGTGTACAACTAATAATCATTCTTGTATTCATAATTTTGATACACCTAAATATAATTAGTTTGAAAGGTATCTTAATCCTTCCTAATAGGAGATGTCTCAGACTCATTCATGACATCAACTTGTACTAATTTATTTTGGAGTTCTTCTAAATTAAGGCCATCCTTATCAAGTATATTTGAGATATATTCTTTAATATTAGCTAAAATCTCATTCTCAACCTATTCCTCAAGTGAAGTATCAATGAGAAACTCTTCCTCATACACACTTGAGACATCTTCTTCAGACCCTTCAAGAACTTGACCCACAACATAAATATATTTTTCATACCTCCATAGAATAGGCTCCTCCTAAAAAAGGGAGATGGTGGGATGGTAATGATATTAATTTGATTGAGATGTGGTATGAATCATGGAAGGTTGATCATGATCATATTTTGGGATCTTAAGGACAATGGAATCATCTAGAGAGTCTTGAAGAGGAGGGAAAGAGAAAATCTTATAGACCTCAAAATTTTATTCCTTCCACTTAGAAATCACCTCATCAAAATCTAAAACATAATTATCCTCATAGATATATTGAGTTTGAGGGTTGAGAAATGAATAAATGGAAATGAAAGAAGGCTTAGTATATTTAATAGGCATATGAGTATGCTCTTAACTCTAACTAGGTAGCTCCCTTTGCTCCAATTGAGTATGGTTAAGCACTTTATGAGAATGAGGAACACAAAAATATTGGTAGGTAATATGAGATATTTATTAAGATAACTAGTTAAAATCACCTTTCTTCCTCTCCCAAGCCTCCATTTTCTCCAATATAAGATTACACAACTCATTCCTCTCCATTAGATCATTGGATACATTTAAAAAAATCCATTCAGTTTCTTATACTGAGAATTTGAAAATAAATTTCTTGCATATGTTAGTAGTTTGAGATATATTTAATCCATTCTCTCTTGGATAGAAGGATTCTCATATGCAACATCATATTCATATGGGGAATGCAAAATTTGGTCTTGAGATTGATATGGTTCATAAGGGGGATAAGCGTCATACTCTAGACAATAAGGATCATAAGAAACATGATAAGGCTTAACATATCTTGGATAAAGATCTTGATAAGGATCATTAGGATCATAATTAAGTTTATATGGATTATGATAGATTTATAATGATTCATGTTATGGTTGATGAGGAAGAATTACATATTCTTGCTCACACACAGCTATAAAAACAACATCAAGATAGTGTAATGAAAATAGACTTAATTATCAATCAAGTATAGAATATTAGAAGTAATTATTTTAGATTGTATTCAAAAAATTATTCATGAATAATAAAGTTACAACTAAAATTTCACCAATACCAACTCCAATGCATCCCACTAGGTGTGTTAGAACTATTGGTATCCTAGGTTGCACCCTAGTTGAGAAGGGGATTATTTAGGTCCTTTTACTCAAACCTAGTCCAACATGGGAGTAACCCTAGGATATAGGTCACCTAATATTTTTTTATACCTCCATATAAGGTTTTATTCCTTTTGGGTCTATCACCTATATTAATCCTAAACTAGCTTCTTGCTAGGAAAAGGGGATAAAGATTAGCAATAATCTATGAGAGCATGTAAAATGTAGGTGATACATCAAATTTTTTAATACTTATAATTCTAAAAAATGAATTATAAAAAACATTAAATACTAATAAACATCACTTTATTCACCCATTGGTTATCTTCCACATAAGTATATCATGTAAAGGCATGGACTAACTATTAACCTAGTGTGGGAGGGCAGTTTTCCACTTCCAAAATGACCAAAAAACTATATATTTACTTAGAATAAGCTATGAGAGATACCAAAACATTACATGAAGGTGATAAAATGTAGATAGAGGTAAGGGAAAATTACATTCACTAAACCACATCAATGAATTCATGATACACACTTCAATTCATCTTGTGAATAGAAGAATTTAGTCTTTTATTGCATCAAATAAGTGTTACAATACAAATCTTGGTAGAGTCTAGTCATTCCAAAGAGAGAAATTTTTTTTAAGGCTTAGAATCCTATATTTATATCAGAATGGTATGAGAGAGATGGGGATCATGTATAAATAGATGGAGAAGGGAGCATAATGACCAAGTTTTTCCTTCATTTCTAGAGTTGATGCAGTTAGAAAAGATCATAATGTCTAAGACTACTTCTAAAAATTGACTATAATAACCACATTAGTCCCATTCAATCCATTTTTATCCTAAATTAATGCTCCTTACAATTAAAATAATGGGATCAAGTCATTTCAAAGCATAATTCTAGAATCAAAGTAGCTACAGTAGCTAGATCAATTTGTTGTGATCTTGTTTTGGCATGGATTGATCGCTACTAGTTCTCTTTTGGTGTGAAATAATGGATAAGAGGGTCATAATCATGTTTCTTTATTTAGTGATGAATCCATCAAAATTTATATTTTTGCATCTATGGCTTCCCTTTGAAATATTTTCTATGATTCAACCTTGACTATATTTGGCTTTGAATTTTGATACTGTCCCTTGATCTTGATCTAGGTTCCTAAGAATGTGACACCTCATAGCTATTCATTAATTCTCAATATATTTTTGTTATTTTATATGATTTTATGCTTACACCATGTGGTGGCCTTGAATTTGATCTGGGATCCTTATCCTATGCACCATCAGTCTTCCTTTACATAGATCAAATGCATAACATTGATTTACCTAATAATTGTCATGATTGTAACACTTGGTTGGAAATCTTTCATCCTTGGTATCCTTTGAATCTTTTACCTTTTTCCATCATAAATTTAATTTGGTATGATGAATCATGTACCATTTATCTATTTGGTCCCATTAGCCTTTTTAGTTGATATGCACCGTTAGATCTTTGTTTAGGTACCCTATATATTGACACTTGTCATTGATGTATTTATGCTAACCTATTGACTTGATGTTCACCATTGATTTTTAATGCATGATCAAGTTCATTCCATTGGATATTTAGGACCCACTAACTCTATTAAATCACTACTCACCATTTGATATGATTTTAGCTTCTGAGGTTTAGAGACTTTATAGTCACACATTCAACCTTATGACATTTATATTCAAATTTCTATTTTACGAGACATAAACTTGACATTGATGTGCATGTTTAACTCTAAAATTCTAAATTTAAAGGCTTTTATCTTTATATAATAATATCATCAAGATACAAAATTTGTATAAGATATTCTTGACATGAAAAACTTCATGTTTATCTGACATTTTGGCCTAAGAGGCTTTCTAAGCATACTTATAAAATACATAATAAAACTAACATGTCCATTTATGTGTGACATAATTATGATGGTCTAGGTCTTTTATGATTATACAAGAAATTTCAAGGCCTAAAATGTGTTTCTGAGACTTGTGAAACCTACTTTATGTCCATGAATGTCATGATCACCATGAAAACCTTCTTTCTAAAATTTTGACAGACTACACTTTAAGTTTACTTAAATTTTTTCAAAATATTTACAATTTTTATGTTATCTTTGGACTACTCATTCCATCAAGAAACCTATTTATTTCATCCATCCATGTAAAAGCTTTATATGTTGGCAAAAATTGGCCAACAATAACTATGATATAAGAAATGGTGACATAATTTTTACTAGTCACTATGTTGTAACTACATATGGGATAGGTAGAGTATACTCATATTGGAGACCCTCAACTTTGACCACTTCATTTTCATTTATGTACTTCAATAATTTTTACACTATATATGGGATGGTTTATAGTTGTTATAACCATGGCCTATCTAATAATATATCAAACATGCATGCGCTAGGTACTAATAAGAATCAAGTGGCTATATATGCTGGTCTAACCTATAATGGAAGCAAATCATCCTTGATGTATCTCTAAACTTGACCATTAAAACCACTAATAATTATGTCTATGGGGAATATATCCTACTCTAAATACCCAAAATGATGTAAAAGTGTCATCTTGTACATGTTAATGCTTGATCCATTGTCAACCATAACAGTCTAGATAAGATGATGATATATGTGTGATTGTATAATGAGTATGCGTAAATATGTATCATCATCAATAATCACCTATTCTAAGAAAGTGATGGGTGGTCTAGGTGGAACTATAGTATGATAAATGTCAATGATATTATGAAATGGATGTTCCTCTTTTATAATAGTATGATATTGTTAATGCATGTTTTATACACACCAAAGTCAATGAGGTAGTCTATAATATTTTAGGATCTTAGTGGAGGTAAATTCAACTCAATGGCATGAGTTATAGGTATGTAAACTTTAACAACCTATTGATGGAATAACTGGTAGGGCATGTAGGTTGTTGACAAGGTTTTTTGTGATGCAGGTGTGGTCCCTAAAAGGTAGTGAATCTCTATGTGAGTTGTATGGATGGTTGTCTTATAATCTAAAGTGGGTAGGTCTCAAAAAAAACTTAAAAAAGGAGAAAAGAGTAAGGTAAAAATGAAGGCTCTATGGTTTTCAGAAATGACTTCATTGGGTGGTTTCCAAATATACTTGTGCTCTTAGAATCTATGCATATTTCTATCAATAATTGTGCACACACAATTATACATGGTTAATAATTATAAGGAAATAATGATGTAGGAAATTCATAGTCCTCAAATAAAGGTTTATCCTTTTAGGGTAGTTTTGCACACTCTTACTCAGGAGATTATGGATTGAGCTAGTGAAGTATCTAAGGTAGATTTGATAGACACAAAAAACTACATCAAAGAAAACAATAGTACAAATTTGGAATTATGAATCAAACAAGTTGACTATCTTAACCAATATATTTTAATAGTCTCTCAACATCTATTACACATATATAGATTAGTGCATCAATCAAAATAATAAATAATCCATTTTTATCTATTACACACTAAATATTATTGAAACATACAACCAAAGAAAGAAATAAATGATTACACAAAAATTGAAAAGAAAATACACAAACACATTCACTTACCATAAAAAATTATGATTCTCTTGTATTAAAAATTATCTAACAAAAATCCAAGTTGGATTGCAATTATTTATATACACTTGAGAAAGGGGTCACCTCATCCTCCAAGTTCATATAAGGTCATTACATGTGATATTTAGAACTTGAGTTTTAACTATGGTATAAAACTATATAAGTTTCTTCTAATAGTTATCTGTTTAAGTTGGCCTCTATAAACATCATGCAACATATGTATGTGTATAAATACAAAGGTTATTTCTACAAATTTATGTTCCATTTTCCCAAAATTATACATGCCTAGTTTTATAGGTTGTGAGAACAACCTATCTCCTTTTATAGGTTGTGAGAACAACTTGTTGATATTTTATATTAGCTACCTTCAAATGGAACTCAATCAAAGGTCCATGATAAGTATCACTTTTGCCAATGCTTGAGAACTAATGATACTAGTGTTACCTAGAACTAATCTTACTGAACTATGTGTTACATGTCACCTGTGCCTTTTACATGATATAATATTCCTATTAAAAATGTTATATGAGATTATTTACCAAAGGAATATAACCTAACTATGAAACCCAATATTTGACAATAAATATAGCCCAAGTGTCAAAATATCTATTTCCATCGAACAATTTTTTTTGATAATAAGTTTGAAGGGTAATTCCATCAAACAAAATGCCTTCAGTAAAAGTATGTAGTATGTATGTAAAACCCTATTTATGTTAAACAAAATGTCTACAAAATTTTTCCTAAAGATTAATTCTATCAAATAAAGTATTTGAAAAAATAATCCTGAGGCAAAAAGCTTGAAAGAATAAGTTTGGGGCAAAAATCCTAAAAGAATTCTCTGAATTGCTTAAGTCCTAAACATCTATATAATTATATCCATAATGAAATTCTATTTTGTTTACTATATTTTTAAATTTATTTTTGCATTTGGGACATGTGTCAACACCTTATTGAGTTTGTATCTTTTGAAAAGTCCCCCTAAGACTCACACCATCAGATCTTCTGCATGATAGAATGTGAGAATGCCACTTGGTATCTTTGTGGGGCCTTTGTGTATCTTATATTCCTACCTTGAATGAATTTATTCACTTAGCATCTCCTCATTGTTTATGAGACATTTCAAATGCCCATGTTTAACTTTCACCATTAGATCAACTATACCTCAGTTAACATAGTTTGTAAATATTATTGCTTTGACTTATTGACTCCTACGAGTTCTTGACACTTATCACATTTTGTGTTCCTTTATATACTAGGATCTAATGATGGTGAGAATTTTCACCCTCATAGGGATCCTTAAAATCCTTTCTTTTTGAGCATAATTATACACTGTATATCTTTAGTACATGAGTTAACATGTGCCATAAATCTAGGTGTTTGACATTTTGACTCCCTACAAAATTGACACTTGTCATTTTCTTAGGATTCACTACTCCTACAAATATAAACAAAATGACTTATAATATATATATATATATAAGTTAGAGTAATTTTTTATGAAAAAATAACTTAGGACATAATTTTAATCTAAGGTTTATTCATGTTAATAAACATAGAAAAAACATTAGGTTTAAAGTCTACGCTAATGTTTTAAAAGTGATCATATGTGTGTGCCACTTAGTAGCTACTCAGGTATTTTTAGCTCTATGTAATGGGATCCATCACTTTCTTCAATCAACTATACTAGGCTCCCATGCTGGTTAAACTTGTCACTCTTACAGGGCTGAATAAGGCTTTGACATTTCAAAATTGCACTCATTTTGTTTACTATGGGGTTGAGTGAGATTGGTTCTTTTGATTAAAATATTTAACTTATTATGCTCTATCTCATGCCATTGGATTAACTTTTCTTGAGTAAACATGAGTCATTTATTATGATTTGGATAATCTAACGTGATTAGTTCCACTCCTATAGGCTAAAATAAATTTAGTCTAGGATGTATAAAGGACTTAAAATAAAGTATTAGACTAATATTAGATGTAATAAATGGGGACCATGCTAATAATAGGACCATGCATAAATATTTTATCCTAAGGTTTGAGCTATATTAATAAATAAAATTAATACCTAGGCTTAGAATATATAAAAGATCCCTTACATTAATTTCAACCCTACATAAATCATAAGATATAAAAAGGACCAAGCATATAGATTTTTAGCCTAAGGTCTTAGTATTAATAAAATACAATTATGACCTAGGCTAAAATATTAAATTGAGTCCATAATAGAATAACATATCACTCTAATAATTTTGACCCCGCATAGAAAATTGAATCTATTAAAAAGGAATTTAGGCTAAATAAATTATCTTAAGTTTTAAACATGATTTTAATCATAGACTCAATTTAACTGATAAGAGACCAAGGATTAAAACTAAAAGTCAATTTAGAATTAAGGTGTAAAACCTTATGTAGTTTTAACACAAATAGACTCTATTAATCTTTTAACCTGAAAATGTATGAATCCAAGGTTAGAAAATTAAGACAAGATCAAACCAAAATCATGTGTAAATATGAAAACCCAATAATGGTGTGGATGATCATCAAATAAGTATAGTGTGAAAAAAAATCTAATGGTACTCTGATCAAATGAATTTTAAAGTAGAAACTTGTATAATTGGTAATAAGGGTCCCTATTTTCAAAAATGGTGGTGTGTTAGGTACAACAAATGATGACTCACACGCGAAATACTCCTGAGTATTTAAGAACCTAGAAATTCGGTTAAAAATCCTTAATTCAATAATGAAATGTGTTAGAGAAGAATACTTAAATCAAAAACATGAAAGAGACTCCTAAGTTGATTCACACAACACACTTGCTTTCCAATTCTTGGATTTGTGTTGGTCAAAATGTGCAATTCATTTAACCCCTATTGTGATGAGTTTTTCAAAGGCTTGATGAAGATGCAAGTTTTATTCTAGTGTCTCTTAAAGATCATTAAAAATAAGGGAAGCTAAATAATTTTTGTAATACCATCTATACATTCATATCCTTAACAAAGATACCTTAATATCCTTCTCTTCTCTTTCTATTATCTTCTTTTAATCATGATGTGTGGTACATTGACCTTATTTCAGAATGTGAGCCTTTTGATATTGTTTAAATTTTATTTTACTCTTTTGAAATCATTGGTTGTATTATTTTTTATTTTTATTTTGTTATTAAAATAAAATTGAAGAGATGGAACCCCAACAAGTTAGTATAATTATAAAATAAATCATTACTTGAATGTCCCTACTAGCCACATCTATCCCCAAAATTATCATTTATAATGGGTATTTAACATGATAAGTGCATTTGATCCAATAAAATAGGAAAATTTTCTAAATTTGTATAAATTAATACGAGAGAAAATTGCACATACCTATTGAAAGTATTTAATTAAGACACAATCCATAATAATTCAGGATTACATACCTTTATCTTGAAGACTCAAAAACATGTAAATATGCTCAATCTGTAAACTAGTCCAAATTTTCCAAATTTTAATTTTCCCCCTTTATACAAGTCTTAAACTTAGTTTGTTAAAAAATTATCTTGGTTATGGTTAGAGAAAACACAATTCAAATTTTAAGATAAAGCATTAAAAACAACTATTTTATAAAGCAAGAATTCTAATCTAAAAAAGCAAGAAACTAAACTAATACAAGAAAGAAACTAATCTAAAAAAGAAATAAATATAATCTAATCCTATGTCTATTCTCATATATATATCATTACTTAGTAACATCAGCAAATGGCATAGCCTTGAAGTAGTGAATTAATAACTATGTGTTGATTAAATATATAAGCTCATTTCCTTGTAGGTCCTTTAGACAAAATGCATTATTGCCCATGATCTCCAAAATTTGGTATGGTCCAATACATAGTTGGGCAAATTTATCATGTTTTACTTTCTTCTCATGGGATTTATCCAAAGTAGCGCTAGATCCAAAATTCGAAATGTTTTAATTTTTACTCTCTAATCAAACCACCTTTAGACCACATCCTAACATTTGTTGAATATTTGTAATGCTTAATTTCTTGAACATTATATTTATATTATGTCTAGTAATATTGATTTTTCTTTATCTCTTAGTTCCATGTAATCTTGCATGAATTGATAAGTGTGTAAATTCAACATGATAGGGAATATTGGTTTGCATTGATACACCAATAGCTAAGGTAAAGCTTTAAAGTCTTGTTTGTATCTTCACTAGTCTACCCAAAGAGCATAATTTAATAGATTGTGCCAATCCCTGGGCTTATCTGCTGTTGATTTCTTAATTTCATCAATCATAATTTTGTTCATGGATTCCAGAAGTCCATTTCCTTAGGGGTAATAATTAGAATCTAACCTGATAATAATCTGGTTATGATGTGCCCACTCAATAAATTCTACTGATATGAAAGCTAGTCCATTATCATAAACTAAAGAAATGGGCATGCCAAGTATAGTTGTAAAGTATTCCTCTAAGAAGTGAATCACATCTTATTCTCTATAGTTCTTTATTATTATGGTCTCAGTCCATCTAATGCATTAGTTAATAATAATAAGCACAACTTTATGTCCTAATAAGGAATTTGGGTTGATAACATTGATGAATTTTAAACCCTAATCAGTGAATGACCTTATTTCAACAACTAGTTGTAGAGGCATTGTTATGTGTACTTCTCTCTTGGATAAAGTTTGGTATTCATGACATGTTTTAACATGAGTATGATCATCCTTAAAAACAATTAGGTAATAGTATCCCATTATTAATATCTTATTGGACATGGTATTTCTAAATGGGTGACTAAAACCTATCTTCTAATGCATGTTATCTAAAATTTCTTTATCTTCCTTTATAGATACACACCTGAGATAAATACCTTAGTAAATTCTCTTTGAGCCTCAAAGATTTTCTCCTCTCTTTATTGAGTTTTAGGGAATAAGTTCCTATAATTAAATATTGTATTATATCAATATATCAACATCCTTTAAATACTTGAGCTTCACATACCTATTCAACTATGATATAAGGATCTAGTTTGTTCATAAGCTAAATAATGCCCTACCCTTGAATCATCTTTGTAGGATTAATATCTATATTGAATTATTATAGTTTGTCCATCCATTTGAATTAGTGTTCTCCTAATTGATTTTGTGATAGGGTGATCTTAGCTTCATGATTAATTATGATGGTGATGGTTTATTCCTCAATATGTAATGCCAAATATTCATTACTTCCTTAACAAGGGAAAAATCTATTTATCAATCATAGAATACCTATGTTTTGCATCTTTTAGATTTGTGCTCATGAATTCAATTAGATTATTAGTTTCCCCCTTCTTTGGCATGATGATAGCTAAAATATTATGATTTGAAGTGAATGAGTATAGGTAAAAATATTTATTAAAATTTGGACTGATTAATATTAGATCTTATGATATTACATCTTTAATGTCCTCAAAAGACTGTCAGGGTTTAGCCATCCACTCTATTTTGGAATCCTACTTGAGCATGGAATTCATAGGTTTAACAATATCTATAAATAATAAGATGAACTTCATTACAAATTTATTATTTCTAAAGAATTATTTAAGCTCCTTGTTGTTTGGTCGCTATATTTTTGAAATTACCTAAATTTTGTCTAGATAAATGGTAATCCCATCCTTAGTGATGATGTGACCCAAAATATTTCATTTAGTGACTTTAAATATACTTTTATTTCTATTTAAAAAAATACAAAACCTTATATATCTCTCAAATATGGATTGTAGATGGCTTTTGTGTTTCTTCTTATGCTTTGAAAACATTGTAAGATTATCTATGTAAATTATTATGCATTTTCATATCAGGGATTTGAAAGTGTGATCCATGGCACATTGAAATGTATCTCCTACATTTATTTGGATAAATGGAATCATCTTATATGTGTAAGTTCCCCATTTCATGGTAAACATTGTCTTTAATCTATCTTTGGATTTCACTAATCCCTGATTATAGCTTGAAAATCCATCCAAGAAGAACATCATTTCAGAACCACTTACTATCTATATCACCTCATCTATAGATGGAAGGGGATAATTATCCTTTTTACAATACTTATTCATGTTCATAAATGCCACACATAGTTTGATCTCACCATTATTATTTTTTACTAGGACCATATTGGACACCCAAGTAGAATGTCTCATTAGAAAGATAATTTTTGTGTTTAATAGTTTCTCCACTTTTCTCTAGATGAGAGGATCTAGGATAGGAATGGATAGTATATGCCTCTATCTAAATGGATTATGATTTGGCTTCAAGGGAATCATATGAGGAATGACCCATGGGTCATATACTTTCAAGTATTTGTATGTCCAAGAAATGAAGTCCCTATATCAAGTGATTAGATCCTTCACTCACTATCTCTCTTATGGGGTACAGTTAAGATTGATATTAAAATAATATGGGCTATTTTCATCTCCTATATTTTCCCTTTTAGAATTTAATTTTTTACCTTGGGTTACCTAAGCTGATAAGCTTGAGGGTTTATGTCAAATGCTCTTTCTAAAGAGACCAACCTAACTAGAATTTGATTCTCTTTGACCTATAGAATGTCTTATTTATCTTATTCTTTTTTACATAGGTAATTAATTTCCTTATCATCGATGATTTAGGATTTGAATTCCCTTGAATTAGTTAAAAATTGAATAATATGTTGGTGATCATCAAAGGTCTATAAATTTTCTATGTTATCTAGAATGGAAGGACATGGTACTAATTTAATAGAGAATCCTTTTAACATAGATTCTTTTAATGGATCTAAATTATCAATAGCAATAGTTAGCTAATTTATAGCTTTATTTTGCTCTCTTAGAAGGGATACTATGTTAAAATCATCAAATATTTCAATCAATTCCCATTCTCTAAGATTTTACCTTCTCAAATAAGACAACTTGCATTGATATTTATTTTTGACATGGTTAACTACCAGCTTTGAGTCACCAAATACTAATACTTGATTTATATTGTTCTTAAGTGCAAATTGTAATCACAAAATTAAAGTCTCATATTTAGCTCTATTATTTGTGCATATAAATTATAATATGTATGCTACCAATAAATTTTTACCTTTTGGATCAATGAAATGGATTCTGATGTTTGATCCTTGCTTAGATCTAGCACCATAAAATTTTAGAGTCCAAAATTGATTGAAACCTTTAGGTTCTAGCTTCTATACTTGATTATGAGTGGTAAATGTATAAATACCAAGGCTGGGTGACTCATACTTTACCTCTTCATTCTTGCCATTATATTTTATAACAAGATACTTCATTCTTAGATCTCTGTCAATCTTAATTTGATTTGTAATTCCTCTCCATGGTAGCCAAATATGAGAGAAGTCTATAAAGATATATCCATTAAGAGTTTTGGATCAATCCATAATCAATAATAATTCATATCCTTTAGGTATGTCTACCACTAAAATATCAATAATAACTTAAATGAGCACATTGGTCAATTCTGCAACTACTGATACTATTATTTTGTCTAGTTATGAAGCTATTCTCTTTGATGGACTTAGAGTGAGACCTATATTTTGACATATGGATGTGGGCATGATATTTTTAAATGATCTAGAATCAATGAAAAAATTATGAGTGTTCTTAATGAATGGTCAGATAGTTATTAAGAAGGGTGAAACTTCTGACTTACTCTTGTAGATGACATTGGCATTAGTAACTTTCACATTATATATAGATGTTTTAACTCTTTCCATAGGAGCATTTCCAATAATAGACTTTGATATCAGCTACTTTTATTCAGTGATCTATGCTAACTCATGAATATTTATATTCACCTTGATCTCTTTCATATACTCTACAATGTTACATCCTCTTTTTCTTGGTTCTTCCTTGTTATGTGGCTGATCGGTCCCATTTAGAAGGGTGGATTATTACCTGTATTAGGATTAGGAAGACTCACCATGTTATTTTGAGGAGTTGATGTGGTAAGTGGTTTTTTATTCCTTAGATTATATGAATCTCTTTATAACTACTAAAAAGTGTAAATTTTGTCCATATTATCCTCCATTACATTATCATCTTCACCTAAGAAGGACAAATCATTAGTTTTGAAGAACATAGTAGTACTTGAAGAGCCAATATCTGAGTATGATTCTGGAGGATTATTCATGTGATCCTATTTTACTAATTCCATTGAAAATATTTTGATCATTGCATAAAACTCTACATAGTAAAGCTCACCATGTTGAGAGTTGTTGTGAATTCTACACTAATTAGAAAGAGATGTTTCTACCATGTTGATATATAATTTTTGTATGCTACTCAAGCATATTGAGTGTTTTATTGTATCTTTATAATTCATCATTATAGTTACCAAAAGGGGCATTTACATTACCAATCTTCCTTTGCATATTTAGGAAATTATTTCTCAAATTTTGAACCATATTATAAATAGAATCAAGTTTTGACTTTGTAGACTCAATACCTTGTAAAACAGCATCAGGAGAAATAGTCAATTACTAATTATATTTGTGGTTATTTCCTTGTGTGTGATTGTGCAAGAATCCATAGTTTGGCTACATTGCTTTCATCATGGGAGGTAGTGTATATAGTTGGTTCTAATTAAATAATGGGACATTTTACCTTGTATGTAGAATTGGATTGAATGTGGGAAGGCCATTGTGGATGTTGGACATAATGGGTACCTAAGTATTGAGCTATCTATTGATATTAATGGCTTCTTCAAATTCCCATGCCAAATTATTAGTTACAGTAGCTTTCCTCAAAAACACTATATTAATCAAATCTACTTCACTATTGTACATCTCCAATTCTAATGATTCCTTTATCTTATACCATGG
This sequence comes from Torreya grandis, assembly GCA_037957365.1. Lineage (NCBI taxonomy): Eukaryota > Viridiplantae > Streptophyta > Pinopsida > Cupressales > Taxaceae > Torreya > Torreya grandis. The sequence continues at coordinate 320,687 of JARHVA010009270.1, forward strand.
GGTTAACCATTTGTACATCTTCAGAAATCTGATGTTGAAATTATGGATAAGATCATTAGGCTCTCTCTTCATACTAGTGAAGAGTTGGTATATTATGTTGGGATTGGTAACCTATCCAAATTGTGTAAGGAAAGCAACTTCACACTCATCCCAAGAAGTGATGGAGTTATCCATTAGATTTAAATACCAATAATAATTAGTATACATTAATTTATAAGGGAATAATATACATGTAACATATTCATCAACAAAATTCATTAATATAAAAGTAGCTTTGTAGGATTTGATATGTTCTTCTATTATCCTTTTTCTTGAAGGAGAAAAGGATGGTAGATACTTCTCAAGTTTCCTAGGTAAATCATTCATGTCTCCTAAGATATAAATGGTAGATCCAACTAATTAGGGTTGAGCCATTGGTTGATTAATAGGTAAAGGGTTCCTTACAAGTAAGGGGGTCCCTATTAGAAGAGGTGGATTGTTTTGAACTAGGATTATTTGCATAGTTCTATGTCTCCTATGATTTATTAGGGGTGGGACTAGAAAACTTGCCTAGGAATTATATCTAGTCACTCAAATGGGTGACTTAAGTTTAACTCTCTGAAAAGGATAGCTATTATTATCAGGGGTTCTTCCCTCCTTCTACCACTAATGAAATAGTTGATGTGTGTTCTATGCACACCACAGTCAATGAGGTAACCTCTAACATTTTAGGATCTCAATTGAGATAAAATCCACTATGAGGCATGAGTTGTAGGTATGAGGTCTTTGACAACATATTGATGGAATAAATTTTAGGGTATGCAAGTTGTTCATAAGGTTTTTTGGACACAAGTGTGGTCCCTAAAATGTAGTGAATCTTTATGTGAGTTAGATGGATGGTTGGATTCTATCTAAAGTTTGTAGGTCTCAAAATAAACTCCAAAAAGGAGGTAAGGGTAAGGTAGAAAATAAGGCTCTATATTTTTTAATAATTATTTCCCTAGTTGGTTTTTACACATACATGTGCTATTAGTACCTATGTATGTTGTTTTTAGAAATTACACACACATAATCAAACATGGTTAATAAGTATAAGGAGATAATGATGTAATAAATTAATAGGCATCAAAAAAGGTTGATCCTTTTAGGGAATTTATTACACACTCTTATTCATTATAATATGGTTTAGGCTGGTGAAGTATCTGAGGCATATTTAGCACACACATAGAAAACTACATCAAAGAAATCACTAGTACACATTCAGAATTATGAATCAAGTAACATGACTATCTTAGCCAATATATTTTAAAAATATATCAATATTTATTAGACATCTACATATAAGTACATTAATCAAAATAATTAAGAATCTATTCTCACCTATTTCACACTAAATATTATTGAAACATACAACCAAAGAAAGTAACAACTAGTTACACAAAAATTAGAAAGAAAATACATGAACATATTCACTAACCATCAAAACTAATGATATTCTTGTATTCAAAATTCTTTGAAAAAAATCCAAGCTATATTTCAATTGTTTATATAGACTTGGGGAAGGGGTCACATCATCCTCTAATATTATGCAAGGTCATTACATGTGATAGTTAGAACTTGAGTTCTAACTATGGTCTAAAAACATATAAGTGTCTTCTTATAGTTATAAATTTAAGTTAACCTCTATAAAAGTTTTAAAATATGTGTATGTGCATAAATATAAAGGCTATTTCTATAAATATATTTACCATTTTACCAGAATTGTACATGCCTCTTTTTATAGGTTTTGAGAATACCTTGTCTCCTTTTATATATTTTGAGAACAACTTTTTGATATTTTATATTATCCACCTTCAAATGGAACTTATAGAAAGTTCCAAGACAATTATCACTTATTCCAATACTTGAAAACATGTGAGACTTGTGTTAGTTATGACTAATCTTACTGTATTATGCATTGCATGTCACCTATGCCTTTTATAATATAAAATATTCCTCTTCAAAATTTTATACGAGATTAGTTACCAAAAAAAATATAAATTAAGTATGAGACCCAATGGTTTTCAATAAATATATCCCAAGTGTCCAAATATCTATTTCCATCAGACAAATTTTCCATGATAATAAGTCCAAACAGTAATTTGGTCAGACAAAATGCCCATGACAAATTAAGTATGTATGTAAATTCCTCTTTCCATCAGACAAAATATTCATAATAAATTTTCCAAAGACTAATTCCATTGGATAAAATGTTTGAAACAATAATTTCAAGGCAAAAACACTAAATGAATAAGTCTAGGGTAAAAATCCAAAAAGAATTCTCTAAAATTACTTAAGTCCTTAACATCTACATAATTCTATCCATAATAACATGCTATTTTATTTACTAGAATTTGAAATGTAATTTTTCATTTGGGACATATGTCAACATGTTATTGAGTATGGATATTTTTAAAAGACCTCCTAAGACATGCACCATCAGATCTTTTACATTATGGAACATGATCATGCCACTTGCCACCTCTGTAGGGTTTTTGTGTACCTTACAGTCCTAGATCAAATTACTTTATTCCACTTGGTAACTCCTCATTAGTTTTAAGAAATTTGAAAAGTCCATGTTGATCTCACACTATTGAATCAACTATACGCAAGTTAATGTGGTTCATATATCTTAGTGATTTGACTTACTGACTCCTATGTCCTCTTGACACTTGTCACATCCTATGTTCCTCTATGTATTGGGCTCTCATGATGGTGACTCTTGTCAAATTCATGGGTATCCTTAAAATCCTTTATTTTGTATCTTAATTACACTCCATATATCTTTGGTATGGAAGTTAATGTGTACCATAAACCTAGGCATTTAACCTTTTGAATCTCTATGAGATTGATACTTATCATTTATTTGAGACTTACTACTCTTTGAAATATAAAATAAATGATTTAGATTACATATAACTTAGAATAAGGTTTTATGAAAATATTAACTTAAGACATAATTTTAATCTAAGGGTTATTCATGATAATAAACACAAAAAAAACCTTAGAAATAAAGTCTAAGCTAATGTTTTATAATTTCTCATATGTGTGTGCTACTTGGCAGCTGCTCGAGGGTTTTGAGATCTATGTTCTAGGATCCCTTTCTTTGTTTAATCAACTATACTAGAATCCTATGATGGTGCCACTTATCACTCTTGTGGGGCTCCATAGGTCTTTGATATTTCAACATTGCACTTGTATCATTTGATTAATGGTGTACAAGCTAACATACATCGTTAGATCATGATCCTTGTGGTTGAGAGACATTGGTTTCATTGATTAAAATATTTTACTTATTATGATCTATATTTCACTATAGGATTAGCTTTTATTAAGTAAATTTTGGTCATTGATTGCGATCTAGATAGTTGAATGTGATTGACTCTGCTCTTATAGACCAAAATAGATTAAGTGAGCCTAGGAAATGTAAAGGACTTAGAATAAAGTCTTGGACTAAGATTAAAATGTAATAAAGTGGGGGGTTGTGATAATAAAAGGACCATGCATAAATATTATAGCATAAGGTTTGAATTTTATTAACAACTATGATTAATACATAGGCTTAAAATATATAAAAGAGCCCCTACATTAGTTTTGACCATGTGTAAATCATAACATATAAAACGGACCAAACATATATATTTTTATGGTTATTAGTATTAATAAAATATGATTATGACCTAGGCTTAAATATTAAATTAATTCCATAATATAATAAAAGAGCTCTCTAATAATTTTGACCCTACATAAAAAATTGAATCTATTAAAAAGGATTTTAGGCTAAACAAATTATCATAAGGTTTAAACATGATTTTAATCATAGAATCAATTTAATAAAAAAAAGATAAAGGGTTTAAACAAAAATTTATTTTATCATTAAGGTTTAAGAACCTAGATAGTGTTCACACAAATGGACTCCATTAATCATGTAACCTAAAAACACAAGGATCCAAAGTTAACAAATTTAGACAAGATCAAACCAGAATCATGTATAAATATGACATCTCACCATGGTGTGGATGATATTCAAATAAATATAATGTGAAAAGAAAACTAATAGTAATTTGATCAAATGAATTTTTAATTGAAATCATAAAATTACACAATTTCAAACAAGGGTCACTATTTTAAAAAATCAGGGTGTGTTGAGTATAATAGATATGAAGTTGGTGGTAGATGTGCCTAATATATTTAGTGAACACCTGATGTACTCCATTCATCATTCATTTTTTGCTTTGAAAATAGATATTAGAATATATTTAATGCCTTATCTTCCATTTTTTGTACTTTTGGTGCCTCTGTGGGTGTGCTCACATCAATTATATTAGACTCAATCAACTATTGTATTTTATATTTTAGACTTATAAATATATTTGTTGTATGGCTTAGTGCCATATGATACTCGTAGAATGTGTTAGAATCATATTTATTTGGAAGAGGCTATGTTTTATCTACCTATTTAGTTAGAGGGAGAGATATAACATTACATTTCAAGAGCTATTATAAAACCCGTGCTGGTGAATCTAGAAGGTTGGTGTGTATTCATTGTTGAGGAGTAGATAAAACCAATGTAGGATATGGATTGGAAGCCGAATTGACCATGTATTTTTTATCACTCTTATTCTTGGTGGACTTTACCTTTTATGGATGCTTATTTTAAATCTTAGCATTTCATTATGATCCATTGGTATACTTTAGTTTTCCCATTGATAGAAGCATAACCTCTCTTTCTTTTACTATGTGGCACAAATTTATGGATGTAGGAAACTTCTTAAATAAGATAGATTCATGTAATGCTGGTAAAAGACTTTGTTTGAAGATGTCCTAAAATTGTTTGTCTACCATGGGGCTAGTTAATTTATATAATATAGTCTTTTATCATAAGATGTATTTTTTGATAGCTTCATTTGACTTTTGTTTCAATTGTGAAACTTGGGCATATGAGATATTGTCACTGATATTGATGGACACATGTCTTAAAAACATGTATACCAAATAATTGAATTATATGATATATTTATTTGTAAAGTCATAAAACCATCATAGGGTATAATACTTTAAACTACATGGAAACTACTTCATGAGAAGCCAATGATTAGACACATAGTCTAAACTTACTATATGAAAAGCTCTAATATGATACTCTGGGTCACCCTTACCATCATATAATGTAAGATTAGGTACCATGAATTTTGATATCAAGGGCATTGATAGTATGTTGTGTGCCAAATGTATATGTCAGATAACATTACAACCCAAGTCATGTGATAGCATAGTGGATCCCTTCTCAAGAAGTAATGCCATAATCGACAAATTATGAACCTTGTGCATAAGGGATTGTATATCTAGGGTTGAAAAACTATCTATAAGAGGTTTAGTTGTCAATGAATGTTATTGAATAAAAATTTCAGGTTATGCTAGCTGAGTTGGCCCCATTATAGGTGTAACAATGTTATTATCTTTAAGAGTTGAAGAATGACCATTGTCTGACTTTTACAATTCTTATTGAATAATAGTTATGAGGTCATCTTGCATATTTAAATATCTAAACACAAAATATTGAAATCATTTCTCATAAATATAATTAAAATGATTGTTAAATTCTACCATTATGGTTTGGGAAGTAAGATTTTTTTTTTATATATATTTTCAATCTTGAAAGAATTTTAATCTAAAAAAGATTGCAAAAAATAAGTATTGAAACAATTATAAAATTTTAGAACTAAAATCTAAGCATAGATAAAAATAGGATACAAATCCTAAAAGCATTTAGGGTTAGGGTTTTGAGTAATGTTCAAAGTAAGTCAAGTTTAACATTTTAGGATTTTACTTATGTAAACCCTATGTTTGATTAAAGGGATGAGTAGTCTAAATTAGTTAAATAATATTCATAAAATAACCATAAATTTTGTAAAATTTTGAGTATATTTTCCTTACTAAAAATAGTAATAAATATGTGTAAATAAATAATTATTTAGAAAACACCTAATATGGATGATCTGAGTGCAAGAAACTGAGATATGAATAGGTCTAAGTGTCATCAAATATATCCATATATCATAACCCTTCTTGGATAATATTGACACATTTGTACAAAGGTGCCATGTAGTACTCTATGAAGGATTACTCTAAACTTATGGGTGCACCTACATCTATATTTTTGGGTTTTATTCCTATGCAAACAAAGTTTTAAATATTATATTTTGCCTATAATAGCTAATTTATGATGCAAACCCTAATCCTGCTTGAAAGTAAGGCATGAACTAAAATACATATCCATTAGAAGGATATGTTAGATATCCTCAATACCCCATTGTGAAGAGAGTTTCCTACATACCAATAATTTGAGGAGGGATAAAGACTAATATAATTATCCCCACCTAAGTGTTTGTGTAAGTACAAATGATGCTAGAATGATAGTGGTCTTAAATGCCTTGAGTGTGTTTGAGATTGGAAATCTAGAAAATATGAGCTTAGGGTAACTATAGATGGTAGTATGTATAAGTAGGACATAATAAGAGTTAATAACCATATTTTTTCTCAACTTGTTTCATGTTTGAATAGGTATTTTGCATCTAATTTCCATCTAGTGGATAAAGGTCTAAAATTCATGTATTTATAGTGTTTTGTAATTTATGTTGATAATAAAATATGCTTAGGTCGATCTTAGGAGGGTTTTACCTTTGAAAATATATTCTTTTGAGAAAGATAGGGTAAAATATATAGGTGACACTTTTGGTACACTAGACCATGTAGCTCTCCTTTCTTTAATGTCACATGAATTTTCAATTAGTATAATGATGGGCATAAAGGGGTAGGATCAGGAAATGAAGGTTTGATACTATGATTGAGCTAACTAGGGATGTTTTTGGTCCATACAAAGGTTAGAAAAGTGTGATAATAGGATCTAGGGTAGGTATAGGGATAATTTACAAATATTTATTCTCAATTAGAACTCTTAGTAATCAAATAAAACTTTTATGTGATTACATAAAACAAAAAAAAAAATAAAGAGTAATAATTCTTCAAAATAGTGATATCCATGCTTGTGGCACCTTGGGCAAGCACCATGATGAAAAGCAAGTTTTTATCATCATGTGTAAGTAATTTTTAATATAAAATTAACTTGAAACATGGGGTGAAATATCATTTATATTGATAAAAATTCCATCCCAACCATTTTTTCCATTAAATCCTATTCATCCTAGCCCATTTTATTGTGACCATCAATCTCCTCATCCTGACCTTGTTACATAAGTGTAAGTTATATTGAGACCTATCTGTGAAATATCTTAGCATACTCCCTACATGATACATTGTTTAATATTCACATTCAGTTCTCACATGACATGGTCCTTAAATACTCCTAGTCTTTTCCCTCATTATCATCCATTATTATCCAGCATTATCCATTTGTCCTTCATTCATTATTATCTCCCATTCTAGTTAAACTTTAACGGTTTGAGATCAATTTTGACTATGTAGGCAATGAATAATTTTAGAGGTCATCTTGACCACCCCCTTTCCATGATCTTTCCATTTTTAAATAAATATAATCCATTTTCTCATCATTTTGTGGTCATTTTAAACCACATTTTTTTCATTTTCAGAGTAATTTACAACAAAATTATTATTATTTTACGATCATTTTAAGTCATATTGTCATTATTTTATAAACAATCTAAGCCACACTCTCACCATTTAGAAATTAATATATGACACAATCTCACCATTTTAAAATCAATCTAATCCACACTCTGATTATTTCACGAGTTGAAATTTTTTACATCTCTTAATACTCCATTGAGTTGAAATGCCAAAAACCCAAAAAACCTAAAAATTACAAAAGGGCTTAAAATATTCACGAGAGGTATAAATCCATAAAATAATTAAAAAGGGGGATTAAAATCTCCTTGAGATATATAAATATAAAAAATTAAAAAATATTTATCTTGTCCTAAATCCAATCATTATCCTTGATTTTTAATGAACTACTCATTTGGGCAACCATTGAGATGTGTCGTCGAATCGGCCTTATTTGAAGCAAAGGTAATTAAATAAAATCAATCCAAGATTGTAGTTTTTTCTCTATTTGAGCCAATTAAATCATTAAAATTAGTTTCAATATGTTTACTTCCCCCTTCATTCTCTTAATTTGGGGCACCATCCATTTTTCAATCTCATTGATCCTTCACATGTGGATTTTGACTTGGTTAATAAAAAAGATGATTTATTTTGATTTTGTTTTCAAGTTTTTTTTTGTTTGATTTATTGCTTGTTTAATTTTATTCTTATAAATAAATTAATCTATTATTACAATGGTTTCATTATCATGGTGCTTCTTATCATATAGTTGTATTTGAGTCCATCTATTGGCATAAATCATCATTACCATCATGGTTTTTATCATTGGTGTGTTGTTATAAATTTTATATTAGACCAAACATTATTAAATTTTCGCATTGCATCCCTATCATCATTTTGTTTTATATAATGGTTCATATCATTATGTAGTACATTAAAATTCAAGTATTTTATGTCTAACATATAATGTCAAAAAAAATGTCCTTGTTTACCAATCCAAACCCAAACAATTGAATCACATGGAAAATATATATGTTACTCATGATACATATAAAAATGAGTGTATAAAAAAATTATAATCATTTTACATCATTAATTATCAATGAAATTTAATCAAATCTTATCATCATCATCATCCAATCCAACATTGCCATTTTTTTCACTTTTGTCCTACTTCTTAGAAGAATTACATTTGGCCTAAGGTCCATTTGGACTATGTGTTCAATTCTCAATTAAATTTAGTTTATATGGTTAGATAAACCACCATTATATAATTTTTATTAAATTATTATTATTTGATTCCAATATTTTCTTTAAATACCTTTGTTTAATTTTATTTTTTTACCATGACTCAATTCATTGTACCACAATGTCATCATAATGGTTCTTATTTCCACACATTTACACTTGAGTCCATCCATTATCATACATTAACATTCCCATCATTTTTTTATCATTGGTTTATTGTTTTCAATTATTTATTGGATTGGGCATCAACCTTTATACATATTTTAGCATAGTCATCAAGTTTTTTATACCATGGTGCATATCCTTATGTGCTACATCAAAAATCAAGTACTAGAGGTTTAACATAGAATTTTATAGGAAAATTATCCTTATGTACCAATCTAATCCCAAAAAAATAAATCTATATGTTACTCATGATACATCTACACATGAGTATATATAAAAAGTCATAATCATTCCAAATCATGACATATACATCAAATTCAATCAAATCCTATCATCATCATCATCATCATCATCATCCAATCTAACATTTTCATTATTTATCACTTTTTTCTCACTTCTTGGGAGAACTAAATTTGTCCAGAGGTTCATTTGGAATATGTAGGTAATGCTCAATTATATTTAGTTTCTTATATTATCTTTACCACCATTATATCATTATTCTTCAACTATTACTATGTTTTTCCAATATTTTATTTCATTACCTTTTTGAATACTTATTTTTCTAGGTTTTTTAGGATTCTTCACTCTTTTATAATTATTATACCATTTGTGATTGAATTTTCACCCACTCATCTTTAATTTTTGTAACATGTTACATCCCTTAGCTATGCTTGTTGATCAATTAACTAGACATTTAGACCAATCAACAATCAAATCAATCCTATTGGGGATAACCATTTAATTAATGATAAAAAAATACCTTATTGGGGAAAATAATTTATTCTATTAATTTATGCAATATTATTAGCTTGAGTAAATCATTAGTTAGCTATTATCCCCTCTTTGGGGTAATGCAATTATTTAGGATCTATTCTAATTCTAAGCTCACAAATTTTTCCTTGTTTACATAAGTCAAATTATGTCACTTGCCTTGGGATTCATCCTTACCAATTTCCCCTATCTTATGGTCAATTAAATTATATTATTCTCCAACATTCAAAATCAAAGTGTGCAAGCATTAGCTTATTTATATTAATCTTATCCATGGGTTAATCTATATCTTCTTTTTCTTCCTCCTATTTTTGATATCCCATCCATGTCTTTCATCAATTCATGCCATCTCATGTGGGAATCATGGGTCATTAAGTACTTATTCATCTAATTTTTTAAATTCTTCTTAATGAGTTTTTCACTATTTGAAAAGGCATTACTTCATCTATGTCTGACAATACCTTCTCAAATAATGATTTCAACTTCTTAATTAATTTTACATTACTTAAAAATACATTACTTCATTTATGTCTCAAAACACCTTTTAAAATATGTATAAAATGTAGACACTTAGTTTTAATTACTTCCATGTCAAAATTATAATTGGACTAAATTTCCATAATAACATAAAAATTTATTCAAAAATCATCAATTAAGCCAATTTGTTTCACAATTATTTATTTAATCCAAAATTATGTTATCAAAACCTTGATTAGGGTAGTTCATCATATTGTAAAATTAAATTTTACATCAAGATCCTAAATCAAACCGATCCTTTGAAAGTATTATTACAAGATAATTAAATGAATGTTTTATTTACAAAATAAAATTTCAAAAGGATATTATTCTTCTAATTAAATATTAATCCTACTTAATTAGTCTAATTTTATTCTAAAGTAAAACTCCATGGATTTTGAATTATTTATTTTCTAAATTAATAAATTTAAATATTGCCTCACCCAGGGTGAGATCATCATAACAAATGTGAAAGCAAGATCTGTTGCAAGCTTTTGCACTCCTCCTACAAACTTTTCATCTTACACCCCTATTACACACTCAAAGAGGGGTCATGATTTTAATCTCTTAAATTTATATTAAATAATCCATCCATTTTTTTATACACTCCATATTTTTAATTTATGATAATGGAAGGATAATCTTAGGTCCTTAATCTTCATCTCAAAATGGATGGTCCACAATCATTTTCCAACTCTATATTTTAGAAGGTCTTCACACTCTTTCATGGTGATCAACTAGTACAAAAAAACTCTACCAAATATTAGTTACATAAATAAATAATTATTCAACATTGTCAATAAAAAATCAATTGTATACAAGGGGAAATATTTCCCCCATGTGGATTCAAAATTGACAAAGACATATAGCTATACAAGTTGAGCACATACCTCTTCAAACCAGCTAACAAGTGTTGTCTTTCAAGGAAGGTATAAACTTTGTGTTTTGTTTTATATTTGATTCCTCATTTTATAGTCTTTATCAGAATTAGTGGACATGATTAGAATTTTATGGTATTTTAATTATTTTGTTTTGCATTCACTAACAATTATCTAGACTTATTTAGATTCCTACTCTACACATAAGTAGACTAAAATGATTATATGGGCATGTCTATGTAGGATAGCATGCATATTTAAAACAAAAATTGAGGTTATTTTAGGTGTGCAATATATAAAAAAAGTGTCAAACTCATACGGTAAAATGTAGTTGTGATAGAATGGTAGGTTACGACTATACTTGTGAATTCAAGTCATGCATGGTAAATGTATGTAAATATTGTCATTGTCAAGTACTTAATACCAAATTTTAGGATATATAGTGAATAAAATTATACTATTATGATTTTTAAATCTCAAAAGTGTAATGTGGATGTAATTAAACTTTTAAATGATGTGTGGATCATTTTTTATTTTATTATTTCATAAATTTGGTAGTGACATACATTTAAGTATAATGTTGGCACTAAGTGTTGTAATTACAAGAAGGTTTTTTTTTTTTTGCAAAATGTTTTGGGCAATTTTTTTTATAATTTGACATATATGTATCCAATCCCATGCTACTAATTTCTCTTCACTCCAACTCATGACACCATGAACAAATTGTTTGGCTCAGTGGTATTTCACAAAATGCTATTTTTATTTTGTTTTAAATAATAATATCATGATAGGTTGATTTCCATTTAGTGTTTGATGTGTTGTTGTCTATTTATTTATGGATTAATTTTCTTAATGTTATAACAAGTTTCATTTCATACACATGCATATGTTTTATAATACCCTTACTAATAATTTATTATCTATATAAGTATGATAATATGAATACATATGACAAGTATTTTTTAATATTTCAATCAAGGAAAGAACAAGTAAAATTATTATCAACATTTTAGGCAAAAATTAAAGTAATTATCCTTATATAATACTATATACACATTAATATATTCATAGGTAATTGACAATGTTGATTCTTAACACACTCCAAATTACATAAATTACAAACAAATACATGAATCTTATTCACCATTACTCTATTTCATTTATCTATATGTGTATTTGACCTTTTGTTTGTTGTTACTATTACATATAAATTTCAATGTCAAATTCTCAAGTTATCTAAAATCACCTTCATCTTATCTCCAACACAGTATAGTTATCCTTGATCCTTATGGACATGTCTACATTAGGTAGACTAGATTTCATCATGCTTTTATCCACTTATAGCATCTCCATCCCATGCCAAATAACATCTAGTTTAAGAAATTAAAACCATCCTTTTGGGTTTTCCCACATATTTCACATGGTTGGATAAATGAAAATATGAGAATAGTTTCCTATAAATAATTTTAAAAGTCACTCATTAGCCCCACTTTCTATTTTCTTGGTTCAAGCATACAAACATATAAAATTTGAGAAAATGTCAAGAGTCACTTGTCTTATGGCTACATACAAGGATAAACCATAGGACAAGTCAAGATACTTAAAATTAAAGTAAACAAATATCATTATTAAGTATCAAAGACATTTTATAGATACATATAAAGTAAAATGAGAAAAATTACACATTCAATCTAGGTTGGATAACTACATGGGGTTATTTTCCTTGGAGTATTAGATACATATGAAATAATCAATCATCAAGGGAGTGATTGAGGTTAGCTTATCCCATTATAATCATATATTTTTATAGGTTTTCAAACTATCAAATTACTCTTAGGGTTTTGAAGACAAGAGAAGTAGCATTGTGATTCCCACATGATACTAATCAGGGTATGATATCTCAAATTATTTAACACACAGGTAAAACATGAGAAATGATCATTTTTTATGAACAATCAACTAAGATGAGTATATCGTTAATATAATTGAGTGAACTATACTATTATCCATTTATAATGGTCATGTATATAAATATCCTCTACTTCTACCTCTGATTTTTCATCTCTAGAATTGTGCTTTATCTACATTTTCCTATCTATCACCTATCTAAGCTAAATACGACAATTTTAAAATCAATAGATTCAAATACACTATACTACAATACACTTACAATAGACATATCTATATTCTATTTTTGATCATGTTTCCTATTCAAAACTTATATAGTCTCCTCTTCTTTTGATTTCCACTTTTAAACAATTAATATAAATAACTTCAATTTATGATTGAGCTAAGTATATAACTTCTTAGTATTTTATAAAAATAACATCTTAATATATTCAATAATATTTCAAAATTAAAATAGTTCAATATGGTATATCTTTTGCATTTTTATGTTATCTAGTTGAATAACTATTCAAACACATTATAAATTTATATGTTTTTATCAAAAATAGGGTAAAATATATTGTTGAAGCTAAAATATTATTTCACATCCCTTTATTTTTTAACTTATATTTTTAAATTAATATTTATTTTTGTTTTATTTTACTATAAATTAAGTTCCAACTATTTTTAAAACTCATAGGAGTCATTTTTTTGGTCAAATCAGTATTCAATTTTACTTGAGCCATGGTGTGATCGGTGTTACCCTAGTACTCAAGCCATTAAACACCATTATTCATGGTTTTATTTTACACATACCAAAATGTATATTAAAAATTTTAAATTTTTTGTGTTGATCCAAAGTAAGCCTTCAACCATTTATTTCTTGGAGAGTACTAGTAAGAGGTTAGACCCAAGAAGCAACTCTCAATGTACCCATTGACTATTTTGACAACTAGTCCAATAAGTCAACCCCATATAGGAAATGTTTTGATATATGGGTATTATAAGATATTATATGGTTTTTCATGGTCCTATTAATGCCATTTAATATGTTTTTTACCTTGTTCATAGTTAACCTTGAGTTCTTATACCAATTTCATGTCATATAGGGTCATATTTGAGCCATTAATAAGGTTGTACAGTTTTCATAAGTAAAACTTATATAAATATGAATTTAAACATCATATATATCATAATATTATCATAAGTAGTATTATATAACTAAAAATGTGCATTTTCATATGTCAGATCATGAAAGCAATTAGAAAAAAAAAGTTTTGGCAATTGTATGACCTATGTAATTGTTTTGGCATGTGTGAAAGGTTTTAAAATAACTCGTAAGATTAAAAAAATTCAATTATACACTTTATCAGATTTTAAGTCCCAAAATTGTCTAAAAACCATTATTTTTCTCCATCACTGCTCTTTACATATAAAATTGGGTAACAAGTTTTCTCATGGTACAGCCAGCAAGAGAGGAATTAGGTCAAATTCCTTTGATGGATGTTAATAAACTTATTATAATTCCATGTCATGGTAGTATTTAAAATATTTGTTTATTATACTTTAGAACTAATGTTAAGAAGATGAATACTCATTTCTACATGCTTATCCCCCACACCTTGTAGGTTTTCTCATTATTTGAGATGGTCAGTATAAAATAATAATTTATGTTGTTATAGTGAGTGTGTACATTATTATTTAATAGATTTTATACCTGGTTACATGTGTGGAGGTTAATTGGTGAGCCAAATATCTCAAGTTTCTAGTTAAGATCATCAATGGAGTTGCATGCATGTTTCATCAACTGCAAGATTTTATTTTCCTATAGTGGTTTCAAGTAAAAGTGTGTTGATGTTTCATGATTCTAATAATTAATTAAAATCACCCTTATAAATATTAGTCTCAAATGTTAACACTGATGAATTTTTAGTCATATATGGTACACAATTATACCCTTGTACAAATGTCCATCTACAAGATAGTAAAGGAATATCTACATAGCCATGGTGATGTAATGAGAGGGTTTAAATGTGTTGAGAACCTTTCCAAGCTGAAATCAACATGTTGGGGCATAAAAATAGTCTCATTTGAATGCATTCTCAACCAATTCTTTACCCATTACCTTGTAGCCTACATATGTACCTATAGTGATTTGACTATAATTCCATAAATTTTTATAGGGCTATAAAGTAAGTGTTTGAACTAATTTAAGAACCTAATAAAGTTTAAAGACATGAAAGAGATTCATTGAATTAATGGTGTAGATATAGGATTGGTTGTAGAACCAATCTACCATGTACTCAATCATATATCATATATTCACATATAGACCTCTTGAATATACACTTAAAGGTGGTCCCAACAGAGGAGTGGGAAATTGAATATTAGGTGTCTAATCTTTTTTTGGACCAATACAAGGCATAAGATCATTCAAAATGCCATTTTGACAATCTTATAATTATCACATGGTAGAAAAACTTGAGTATTCATGTTTATATGTGGATAAAGAGTTTTAGAGACATGTTCCCTTAAACCTTCTAAAATAGAGGTGTTTCCTTGTTTTGATCCTTTCAAGTTTCATAGCAAGAAGTCTAGATAGGAATAAATGATCTCATCATGTATCCCATATGTAAGGGTGATACCTTGAAAAATAGAGTGAGTATTTGGTCCCAAGATATAATGTAAAGAAGGCTTCCACTTTATACATTCTTTCACTTTAGAAGGTCAATGTTTTCTATGGTGTTTTGAACTTTCAATGACCTTACACTCCTAGGTGGCATGATATAAGTATGTCTCCATAGAAAGTGATTCTATTAAAGTGATAATGGAACTAATAGTTCAAGGAATAGTTGATGGAGTTGAGATTTACAATTTGAAATCAAATGATGACCTATAGTGGTTTTTTTTCCTTCAAGATGGACAACTATAGTTGACTATAGAAAGAAGACATGTGAAAATTTGGTAGTTCAACTATTGGTTTAATCCAAGACATAATATGGATGTGAGTGAATAAGAGTAAAGATTATGTACTTTTATAATATTCTAATGCATGATATATCATGATTAATTCATAAAATAATCACCAACAGGGGACCCTTTATCATCAAGATGACCACCTATAGATGGACTATGTATTGATAAGATGTTAAGGGTATGCAACTTGGAGATTCACTAGATTTATGAGTAAAAACAAGTATAAATGAACTAAATAAATTATGAAATAAGTTAATCAATTTTAATAAGGTCTTATATAAATTACACCACATCTAATACTATAATATATAGCTACATGCATGTCATTTTTTGAGCATGGAAACATAGTACACAATCTATGAATCTTGTCTAGTCAAGTAGTGGTAAGTACACTTTGAGTTATAAAATAATAGTGGGTGTTATAAATGTTTTAAAACATAATAAAAATGATAATGATCATGTTACATGATACTCATCATAAGGAATAAGGTCAAGGTCCATATTCAAGGTACACCTACAACTAATATACAAAAATCTTTCACAATCATCAAATTTAGCAGTCGATCTTGGGAAGTTAGAATGTTGATAACCTTCCATAGGTAGACAATATATGAAATCTGGAAATACTAATAAGAATTACACAAACCTACCCCTCATAACATTATATTGTATAACTATATATGGTAAGTTCCCTCTATTCTCTCTCAAATAGAGGGCACTCTCAGGCAGTAAGGTTTGCAAGCGAGATATGGGAATGATGAGAGGAAGATGCATAGAGGCTTATTAAATTTAAATAAATGTGGGATGATTTTTTTTTAACATATAAAAAAATTTAAATACCCTAAATTCATGATAAACCATTCAAAGGTAGTTGTGAGTAATAAATCATAGACTAAGCTTACTTAGCCTAGATTAAACCTAAAGCCCTAAGGGGGTATAGTATCATTTATAACACTATAAAAACCTTAAAACAAAATTATAAAATCTTAATTTAGAGATATGAATTTTATTAAATCCATTAATTTGTATATATTCATCATAGTTTGGCCAAACATGACCTTTTTCACCTTAAGCTTAAAAGAATGTAGGGAAGAACTTGAGAAGGCATCTTTGGAAACTCATATCTATATTGGCATTTAGCATGGGGACTGAGGAGTTGGGATATGTTTAAGAGGGTCATAAATAATATCCTAGTGGAATTTTTTTGAGGATCTAGTTTTAGACTTTTAAGAACACATGCTAATGTTCAAAACCATTTAAACCCTCCAAAACCCTTGATAATGACCCAATGGGAAAGAAAAAGAAGAAAATGCATCAAAATTAGTTGGTATTAATTTTAAAATTATTTTTAATTTTACAATACTCCCCACAATATTCTTCCCATTAGATTGGATTGTACCTTATCTATACAGATAGGCTACGAAACTAGTTTTATTGATAGTTTTTGATGTTTTATAGGTTCAAGGGAGATTTTAAATATTAGAATCACTTTGGGATACCAGTTTGGACCTAATATAACCATTAATTCTCATTTTTTATTAAATAGTTGTAAAATTACCTATGATAGCTCCTTCACTTTAGGTAGTCCAAATTGACATAGTGAATAGAAAGTGATCATCAAGTGAGAAGGTGATAGCTCTAATTTGGAGGTATTTTAAGATATAACTAATCAATTTAAGGAAAATAGGACTCATAAAATATTTCATACCATCCCTTATATGTATTATATTGGAAAAATAAATGTCACTTGAATGATAAGTGT